>CM051366.1:5326247-5721247 GCA_028015245.1 Cardamine occulta
TATGCCGTCGGTTATAGATCCGTCAGAAATCCGTCGGTTTATAAGAATCAGAAATCCGTCGGTTAAAAACCGACGGAACACCGACGGCTTTAAAACCGATGGATTTCCGATGATATTTTTATTTCCGACGAGATAGAAGCGACGGAAAAAACCGACGGGTATCCAACGGATTTTCGATGGAATTGGCCGTCAGTTTCGCGGTAGATTTCTTGTAGTGATCTTCTAGCCACCAAAAAGTTTCCTTTGACTGGTAGCTCTACACATCCTTCTTCTTCTTCTTCTTCTTCTTCTGAAACAGAATCACTTTCATGAACTGCACCTAACTCTGTCCTCAGCATGCGCCTCATTTCTCCCATGATAGCTTGTAGCTCCAGATTAGGGTGTCTAGAAGCACCCGCACTATTGGAATTATCAGACTTATCTCCTTCATTCGACATCTTATAATTTTTCCTTGCAAAGCAAAATGGTTAGTAATAAAAACTCACAAAATATTTTTCTCTCAAGTGTTTCACTCAAGTGTTTCACTCAGCTCTCATCAATGATCTCCCAGTAGTGAAATCTCAGTTGGTTCTTATTAAACTAATCGATCAAACTCAATAGAAATCCAAACAACCAAACAAAGCGAATGATTTAAGATAGAAACACAAGATTTTCGGCAAACTAAAACATATGAGAGAACAGAATCTGAGAAAGAAAAAAAAAAGATGATGATGGACTCAATCACCCAATCCGAGTGTGGTGGTCGAGTGCTGATTGATCGGAATACGAAGCAAATTTTTTTTTTTTATTTATTAACTGAAAACGTAACAGACTGGAAACTGATCGGATAGGAGTTGATTAGTCCCTTTTGAGTGTTTAGATTTTTTTTTTTGACTGAAGATCGGACTAGATCTTTGGAAAGGAAGAAAACAAAAGAAGAAAAGATAAAAGATGGCAGAAAGGTGAGAAGATGAAAGACACAAACTACCAACTTGAAAATGTGCTCTGATACCACATGATACGATCCTCCCAAGGAATCGACACTTTCGAGGGATAAAACAAAAAGAACAGGATAGATGGATAGATGATGGATCGAATGGTCGCACATGAGATGCAGAATAGCTCCTGATATACCTCAATGTCTCCTAGGATATGACACACCTAGACAAGACAAGGTTTGATTCCCCGGATATGACACACCGAGATGAATCGAGTTGATTGTTGGATATTACACACCAAGCAATCGAAACTTCTCAAAGAACTGAAGAGAATCACTCTCAAAATTGATAAAAGAAAAATTGTTGTCTTCTCCAAAGAGATTACACGAAATATATAGGAAAGAAAACTTCAGAACTAAGCCAACCAATAATAAATTGTCTTGGAATAAAAAGAGAAATAAAAAGAAATAGATATGGAGAGTTGAATGTGAAATGGACTCTGGAGCTTCAATTTCGCCTCTCCCCCTTTAAGCCACGAGATGAATGATTTATTTTGGGCTTGGTGGACTTATATCAGATTCTAAAATGGACCATAAGCTTAGAGAACCAATTTTGCCTCATTAAAACCTTTCCTGGAAAACCCATTGGGATAAAGAAAAAGAGTACAAAAAATGGTCTCAAGCCCATTTAATAATCTGTACTTGCTTGTAGTAACACCAGTGTGGTGACAGGAGGTTCTTCTTGGTGAGTGGTTATCTTGTTAAGTAGTTCCCCAATTCCCTTCTTGATTTTCCCAGCTCTTGCCCGAGTTATAGGTCCAACTGGTACAGCTATGTCCTCAGTCTCAAGCTCTGGTTCCAGCTCAGCTACAAGTGAAGTCTCCTTGGTGCTATCCATGATCGCATCATCGCAGCAAGAAATGCAAGAAAAATGTATCATAAATTTTTGAAGGCAAATAAGAAATTTTCAGAGGGAAGGGAAAAGAAAGCGGCAAATTTCTTGGCAGAGGAGAAGCATGTAAAGACGAATCCTATTAACTCTGAGATTGAAAATTTGCAAAGGGATGATTCATGCCTTGTTGGTAAAATTTTTGAAGGAGAGACTACAGTATCTGCTAAGCAAGAAGCAACAAACACAAGAAAAAGGTATCAAAAATTGTCGAAAGAAAATAAGAAATGTCGAAGGAAAATAAGAAATTGTCGAAGGAAAATAAGAAATTGTCGAAGGCAAATAAGAAATTGTCTGAGGGAAGGGAAAAGAAAGCGGCAAATTTCTTGGAAGATGAGAAGCGTGTAGAAACGAATCCTATTAACTCTGAGATTGAAGATTTGCAAAGCGATGATAAATATCTTGTTGGTAAAAATTTTAAAGGAGAGACTGTTGTATTTGCTAAGCATGAAGCAAAAAATGCAAGAAAAAGGTATCAGAAATTGTCGAAGGCAAATAAGAAATTGTCAGAGAGAAGGGAAAAGAAAGTGGCAAATTTTTTGGAAGAGGAGAAGCGTGTAAAGACGAATCCTATTAACTCTTATATTGAAAATTTGCAAACGGATGATTCATGCCTTGTTGGTAAATTTTTTGAAGGAAAGGTTGTAGTTTCAGCTACGCAAGAAGTAAGAAATGCAAGAAAAAGGTATCAGAAAATGTCGAAGGAAAATAAGAAATTGTCGAAAGCAAATAAGAAATTGTCAGAGGGAAATGAAAAGAAAACGGCAAATTTCTTGGAAGATGAGAAGCATGTAGAGACAAAATCTATTAACTTTGAGATTGAAGATTTGCAAAGGGATGATTCATGCCTTGTTGGTAAAATTTTTGAAAGGGAGATTGTAATATCTGCTAAGCAAGAAGCGAGAAACACAAGAAAAAGGTATCAGAAATTTTTGAAGGAAAATAAGAAATTGTCGAAGGCAAATTAGAAATTGTCAAAAGAAAATAAGAAATTGTCAGAAGGAAATGAAAAGAAAACAGCAGATTTTTTTGGAAGATAAGAAGCGTGTAGAGAAGAATCCTATTAACTTTGAGATTGAAGATTTTCAAAGGGATGATTCATGCCTTGTCGGTAAAATTTTTGAAGGAGAGACTGTAATATCTGCTAAACAAGAAGCAAAAAATGCAAGAAAAAGGTATAAAAAATTGTTGAAGGAAAAATAAGAAATTGTCGAAGGCAAATAAGAAATCGTCAAAGGGAAGGAAAAAGAAAGCGGCAAATTTCTTAGAAGATGAGAGTGTGTAAAGACAAATATTATGAACTCTGAGATTGAAGATTTCCAAAGCGATAAATGTCTATTTGGTAAAAATTTTAAAGGAGATGCTGTTGTATTTGCTAAGCAAGAAGGAAGAAATGCAAGAAAAAGGTATCTGAAACTGTCAAAGTCAAATAAGAAATTGTCAGAGGGAAGGGAAAAAAAGCGGCAAATTTCTTGGAAGATGAGAGCGTGTAAAGACAAATCCTATTAACTCTGAGATTGAAGATTTGCAAAGCGATGATAAATGTCTTGATGGTAAAAATTTTGAAGGACAGACTGTAATATTTGCTAAGCAAGAGGCGAGAAATGCAAGAAAAAGGTATCTGAAATTGTCGAAGTCAAATAAGAAATTGTTAGACGGAAGGGAAAAGAAAGCGGCAAATTTCTTGGAAGAGGAGAAACATGTAGAGACGAATCCTATTAACTCTGAGATTAAAAATTTGCAAAAGATGATTCATTCCTCGTTGGTAAATTTTTTGAAGAAGAGACTGTAGTATCTGCTAAGCAAGAAGCAAGAAACGCAAGAAAAAAGTATCAGAAATTGTCGAAGGCATATAAGAAATTGTCAGAGGGAAAGGAAAAGAAAGCGACAAATTTCTTGGAAGATGAGAAGCATGTAAAGGCGAATCCTATTAATTCTAAGATTGAAGATTTGCAAAGGGATGATTCATGTCTTGTTGGTAAATGTTTTGAAGCAGAGACTGTAGTATCTGCTAAGCAAGAAGTAAGAAATATAAGAAAAATGTATCGAAAATTATTGTAGGAAAATAAGAAAACGTCAGAGGAAAATAAGAAATTGTGAGAGGAAAGGGAAAAGAAAACGGAAAATTTCTTGGAAGAGGAGAAGCGTGTAGTGACATATCATATTAACTCTGAGATTGAAGATTTGCAAAGGGACGATTCATGTCTTGTTGGTAAAATTTTTGAAGGAGAGACTGTAGTATCTGCTAAGCAAGAAGTAGAAATATAAGAAAAATGTATCAAAAATTGTCATAGGAAAATCAGAAATTGTCAAAGAAAAATAAGAAATCGTCAGAGGGAAGGGAAAAGAAAGCGGCAAATTTCATGGAAGAGAAGAAGCGTGTAGAGACAAATCCTATTAACTATGAGATTGAAGAAAATTAAGCTACGGCTAACAACAATTGACCGACACTCAATTCACAATAGTAAACTATTTGAATACAGAAGGAAATTTAACAGTTCTAGAAACAACTCCGCTCTGATACCAAACTGAAACCATCACATCCATTTTTTTTTGAATTTAATATTCCCATTTATACTCAAAATCCCCCAGCACAATTTAAAATCATTAACTCAGCTTTTCTAACAATAAACCCAATTCTGTAATCAACGATTTATTATAAACCAATAAATTTGTATATCGCATCAGCATAATTATCAACTAACAACTAACAGTTCACGTTAATTCATCGCCTTCAAACAATACCAGCAATAAAATAAGTAACCAACAACCCCGGGTATGTCATCCCACCTCCCAACCGCAGTTCCACGAACTTCAGCTAACACTCCTTTCATTTTCTTTTACCCGCGCCATTACTAATAGACGCAATCAGTATTTATTTACGATTAATCTGTCTACTATGTCAAATACAGACATGTGACTACATAAAGTTTCTTGGCCTAATTATATGCTCGAGATTCGACAAACAACCAATTCAGCTTAGGCAAATCAGCAATAATAATTTAATTAAGTAATAATTTTCTTGCGATTAATAATTCCTTTCAACACCAACATATAATTACTTATACTCACCAAATTTATTAATCGTTTTTATACCAAAGATAATTAATTGAACTTTCCAATTAATTAAATAATTTGTACACCAAAACTAATTATTAAATTCAGCAAATCAACAATTTATTCACAACACTCAATTCAACAATTTTCAGGATTTATTTAACAACAAAATCGGCTATTAACACCACATCAAGACAGAAAAAATCTAAAGAAACATGCAATCACAGAAATAAATCCTAACACAAAATTAGATCGGAAAACTTATGTAAGTCCATTCCGACCACGGTATTGCACTCACCTTTGCTCACGACAATTCCCCTGATGGTGCTTTTGTTTTTTAAAGACCTTCTTTTCAGAAACTTCTAAGGTTTCTGAAAGGTTACAGCAATACAACTGCAACCTCTCTTACTCACCCTACAGCCAGCTACAACAACAACACAACTTTCAACCTAAACTGGGAAAATCTTGAAAAATAACATAATGCTCAGCCTGACAGATAGGATCACAAATCGAAATCTAACCGTCTACATTCCAATCGCACCGTTGAAAATCAGCCCTTATATCTCCTGAAGCTACCCTCATAATTTCTTGATGATCCGACAACAGACGAACTTATGATCTCCTTTTGAGCCCATGTTGGTCCAGATCGCGTCTTTAGACCGAGCACTTCACAAAAACATGTATAACTTTTAGAATAAAAACTCAAATCAACATCCAAAAATGGTACACCTAGATCTAAGGATTGACTACAACGTCACAAAGTTTTATTATCATTGGAAACGATTTGATAAGTCTGGTATCTGTTCTACCACGATCTGTCTGCTACTCCTTCTTGCTCTCTTTCAGCCACACTCAGCCTCTTTTTTTTTCTATTATGATTTTTGGTTTAATTTGATTTAATTAAATGAAACAGTAATTTAAACTAAACCAATGATTAATTAAAACTCTTTGGTTTAATTAATTAATTAATCTACCAGCTTATTAAACCCCTTGGTTTAATTAGTAAATCGACCAGCTTATTAAAAGAAATGGAATTAAACTGACTCCACTATAAATCCTGATTAATTAATTAAACTGATTCCACTCTAAATCCCGACTACAGAAAGTTTCCCACTTGGGATTCGACAAACAACCAATTCAGCTTAGGCAAATCAACAATACTTATTTTAATTAAATAATATTTTTTCAGCGATTAATACTTCCTTTCAACACCAAAATATAATTAATTAAACTTACCAAATTAATGAAATCATTATTACACCAAAACTAATTAATTAAATTCAGCAAATTAGCAATTTATTCACGGCACTAAATTCTACAATTTCTGAGATTTATTTAACAACACAATCGGCTTTTAATACCACAACAAGACACCAAAAATCCAAAGAAACATGCATTCACGAAAATAAATCCTAACACAAAATTAGACCAAAAAACTTTTGTAAGTCCAGTATAACCACGGTACTGCACTCATCTTTGCTCACGACGACTCCCTTGATGGTATTTTTCTGCTTAAGAAACCTTCCTTTTTAGCAACTTCTAGGGTTTCGTAAAGGCCACAATAATACAACCGCAACCTCTCTTACCCACCTTACAACCAACCACAACAACATCACAACTTTAAACCTAAACTGAGAAAATCTTGAAAAGTAAAAGACGCTCAGCCTGACACATGGGATTACAAATCGAAATCTAACCGTCCACTTTCCAGTCGCACCATTGAAAATTAACCCCAAGATGTCCTGAAGCTACCCTTAAAGTTTCATTGGAAACGATTTGATAGGTCAAATATATGCTCTACCACGACCTGTCAGATCTATCTGCAACTCCTTGTGCAGACTTCTTTCTCTCTTTCAGACACACTCAGCCTCTATCTTTTTATTTTTTCTATTTTGCAGGCCACCATAAGGAGAGAAAAGTAGAGCTTAGGCGCTGACTTATAAAAATATTAGGGGTTTGGTTTAATTTGGTTTAATTAAGTTAAACAGTGATTTAAACTAAAGCAATAATTAATTAAAACCCTTTGGTTTAATGAATATATCAACCAGCTCATTCAACCCCTTGGTGTAATTAATAAATCGATCAGCTTATTAAACCAACTCGAATTAAACCGACTCCACTCTAAATCCCAAAAATTAACTTCAAATTTTCTGTTTTTGGGACACAGGTATTACTGTTTTCATGTTGTTTATATGAGAAAATAGATTCAGAATAAAAATTAAAAGAAACGAGAAACCAAGAATTCCATGTGGATGAGAACAGACAAAATATCTCAGTTATGAGAACAAATAAAAGACATGATTCGGTAGTTATGGCTCTTACCTAGTGGTAGATGGGCAAGATGTCATTTTATTTTTTTTATTTAAGAAAATTGGTGATTTGGTAGAAGAAGCTTAGTGGATAACGAAATCTCTCATTTTCTTTGTGTGCTCGGTTCTTGATGATTTGGCCCATAATTTAATCATTTTCCTCCTTTTTAATTTGAAACAACATGAAAAAACCTTTTGGGTTTGCCGAGGATCATATGTTGTTTTTCATTTAAAAAAAATGCAACGTTACTGTGATAATGGCAAGCATATTTCTAGTTGGTTTTTATTAAGTCTTGCGATTTACGTGATACATACAAACACCTCATTGTTTTTATCATTTAAAAAACAATTTCATTGTTGTAGATGAAAATTGTTAAAGGTATAAATTTTTATGTAGATAGTGGATCAAATTTATTATAATATTTTAGTAGAAGTATAAAACGGGTTAGCATGCTAAATCCATGGGCAAAAATGTTATGTCCAGGCTTGCCCCGCAAAGCCCAGCGGGTTAGCAGATCGGC
This sequence comes from Cardamine occulta, assembly GCA_028015245.1. NCBI lineage: Eukaryota > Viridiplantae > Streptophyta > Magnoliopsida > Brassicales > Brassicaceae > Cardamine > Cardamine occulta. The sequence goes on from CM051366.1 coordinate 5,334,000, forward strand.
CCGCGAGCTTAGTTTTCATATTTTTTTAATATTATTAAAAATTAAATTTAGTTTCAAAAATTAAAATTAAAAATATTCAATTTTAATTAACTTTAAATTTTTTTGTAAATAATTTAATTTTTATATGTTTCATTTCTTTATTTATCACATATTTTACATATTATATTATCATAACTATATATATATATTTTATTTTATTTTCATTAAATATATGTAACCAACGGGGCGACCTGCTAGCCCGCAGGTATAACCCGCTAAACTCCGCAACCCGTTTAGGCTTATCTGCTAGGCCTGCTTTTTAATGGGCCTAATATTTTTTTTGTCCATACCCACCTCATGACAGATCGGGGTGGGCTATGCCAGCATGCTTAAGGCTGCTTTGACACCTCTAGGTTTTAGTTGAGGAGATGTTTTACTAAAAAAATAGTTGAGAGTTTAATAATGAATCTGACCAATATTGAGGGGTTGTTCGTTAAATTATGTCTATGATATCCAAAAGAAAAATATATGTATGACTGTTTAAAAGTAATCTACAAGTTTTGGAGTGTCAAGTTTTAACCTTCTTTCCTTCCTTTAATGAGTAATTTTGAATCTACATATAAGCCAAAATGTTATACAGCTTTGGATATTTTGTCTACTAAAATGCTTTGAAAAGTCCAAAATTTATACATATCTTATCTTCTATAATATTAGATTAAGCAGATGTTGATACTGGATCCGGACTAGGATCCACTCTCTCCAATTATGACATTTTTTCAACCACTTCAGTAGGTCAAAGTAAAGACTGGGTCAGTTCGGAGTAAGAAAGGACGGGCAAACCGTACAAAATCTCGACGGAACGAACTGGGGTCTGATCAGTGGTGAAGCCTCATGGAGAGAATGAGCAAGCAAAACAAGGAGTGTCCGCTAGCAAGGTGAATCTGCGAGCTGAAGGAAGAAATCATTCAAAAAACAAGGCGTTAAAACATTAAAGACCAAATCAAAATCGACAAATTAAAAGAGAATTATAGAATTAATTAGACTTTATTCGTAGCATTTAGTCATTAATTGTTGTATAAATATAGACTCTCATAGTCTTGTGATGGGGTCTATCATTTTCTTACTCGAAATCAATATAGACAAATTGATACTTTTTACTTTGCAAATCTATTTATATTTTTAGTTCATTTTCAGAAACAAATTCTATATTCAAACTGTGTTTTACGTGATATATTTTAAAATCTTATTAGAAAAAAATTAAATTCTATAATATTATACTAGGATCTGTTCGACGGGCATATAAGAAAATTAAAAAACAAATTAAATTTAAGTAAAAATTATAATAAAATTGTGTTTTATGTGATGTATTTTAAAATCTTTTTAGAAAAAAATAAAAATATTTTTATTTAAAGAAGAGAGTTATATACTTAATTTTTTACGAGGATAAATTAATTTGCATAATTGTGTTTTGATATTTTAGGGTTGAAGACTAGCGCTCTTACTAGTTAGCACCAACATTTGTCTATGTTCCTCTTTCTTCTTCATTTGCTTGTTTGTTCTCCCTAAATCTTGTCAATAAGATTGTTTGTAAAATCTAATCATCTAATAGACATGTGTCATAATTGTCTTATTTCTTTTTTCGATTGGATAATGATCATTTTTGAATATATTAACAAATATATTTTTCATTATGGTTAACTTTGAATAAATGAAGTAATTTTTGATTTCATTTTTGCATACGATAAATAATTCATTTCTGTGTGAATATATTAAAATAAACCTTTTAATAGAAGTAGATTAATATATGAATATTGTTTATCATATAAGAAACATATTTGACACGTAGCAAAAATCCGAGATTTTAACCAACAGAGTCCTAATCCTGTTAATTATAACTTTGACATGTTTCAGCTCCTCATGCGGAAATTTAAGGTTTATTCATAGCTTATATAATATACTAAAAGCACTCCTATACACATAGATGTATATCGTCTCTCATTAATAATAAAAAAAAGAAAATGATAATGAAAGAGAGAGAAACGTCTCTCAAACATGAGATGCATAAAAAGAGTTTCTTACAGCTGTTCTTTTATAATTAGCTAATTGATATATATTTTAATTAAATACTATTATTATTTGTATTTTCACTTAAAAAGTGTGGTTGAGAGACTCAAGTGGAGAGACCACTAATATTAATGCTCTAAGAGCATTTCTATCGGTAGAAACCCATAAGGGTCTCTTCAAAATAATTTATTTTTTATAATTTAATTATCTTATTAAAGTTTTATTTATTAAAATGTTTAAACCAACCAAAAATTGACAAGTGTATAATCAGTCTCTGGGAGTCTCTCAAACGAGAGACTATAATCATCTCTCTCTTCCTTTTCTATCTTCTCTTTCTTCCTTTTCTAATTATTTTATTTGAGAGTCTTTAAATTAAAGACCATTGATGAATATGCTCTAAGGTATCTCAAAACTGGAACTACAAGATGCTGACAAGTCTCTTAAAATTTTGACACATGTTGTGTCATGGTTTTATCGGTTTTTAACCATTAATCTCACTACATTATTGAGTCTTTTTTTGAGTCAAAGTGTTTCTTTAGAGTCTTTTAGTCTTCTATCAACTCGTTAAAGATTTTAGGTTGTTTTGGAGGAAAATATTGTGTTATGGGATGACAACATGCATTTGGAGATGCATAACCTTATTGCATGATGTCTTTCATTATTTCGTCTTTTGCTTTGATATCTGCCATGCTTGAGTATTCAACCTATTGGATTTAAAGGTATTTCATGGGGATTCAATGATTGTTTATTGCTAGGTTGTTGGATTAAAGATCTTCTCTTTAGAGTTCTTCATCCTTAGCCAACATTAGTTGAAGTTAAGTCATCTTTGTGAACATATTAAACATGATCTAAAAGCTGACATGACTTATAAGGCTCATTCATGAGTTTAATATCTTATGATTCATGTTTAGATAGTTAGTACTGGGGAAGTAAGCTAACTTTATATTAGTGATTTGAGTTCTAGAATTGTTGATTACAAGATCTTTTATTAGTCTTGAATCTCTACGAAGTCCCCATGTCCAATGTTTTCTCCATATAAGTCTTACTGTTTTCATTTACTTACAAGAATTTATACCAAATGATATGTATCATCGTCTTTGCTCTGTTCGACTCATGCAGACTCACAGTGTAACCTTTGGTCCTTGTGGATTCAATCCCATTCTATACTAATGCATGCACTGTGCATTTTCAGGAATTAGTTGGGTTAAAAACTCAAATCACTAATATATATATATATATATATATATATATTAAAATTTAAAAGAGATAGATTACTTCAATATTATTTCAGTATATGATTTTTAATTTAATGTAAAAGTAGTTTTTATAATTATAATAAAATTAATGATGTACTTTCAATAAAAATTATAAATTAACTAAAAGACATAATTTTTATATAAATAATTGCATAATTTAATCATTTTATTTATATGAAATTTGAAAAATATAAAAATAATTAAAGCAAAACTTAATTTACAAATACAAGAAATATAGTTTTGTTTATAAATATATAAAAATATTATACAGAAAATAAATACAAAACCAACATACAAAATGACTAAACATATTTAATAACCAATATTATCCCAAAACATATTTGCAATATCTTCTCTGATGTTCGCTATAAAATATCCATCTGCTATCTCTGCTACTTCCACGCAGCTTGATTAGTTGCAACATCAGTGTAGGTAATACATGTGTGTCTCATTGCTTCAACGAAATCTTCATCTAAAATGTTTGAAATTCTAATAAAATTATGCACTCCCATTGTAGCGGTTACCACTTTTTCACTACAATATTGTACCTAGGAAATTCACCTAAAATCCTGCATTTTTTTCTTCCAAACTCCTAATGCCCTCTCAATAACAGACCACAAAGATGGATGCCATCGATGAAAGAGTTCATGTTTATTTCTTGGAGGATGATTAGTGGTAAACTGTGAGATATTATATCTTGCTACCCTGTTTCGTGAAGATATGTAAGGAGCCAAAAATCATTTTCTATTTGGATAGCCATAATCAACTACATAGTATTTGTCTTCCGGGGGCTTAGCAAACTCAGAATCATTTTGTTGTGCTATGGCGAGAACTGCATTATCGTAACATGATCATGGTGCTCCATTCCAAAATTCTGTGAATAACATATTTAGATCACATATTTCCATGATGTTGAAAGATGTTATATCATGTCAATTTCAATACATTCCTTCTAATGAAGGTTTCACATTAACAGATACATGAACTCCATCCATTTCTCCAACAAACCCACTGAAATATGGCTAATACATGTGATCCAATTGTAGTCGTTCAAGAATCTGAAGTAAGTATTGACTTGTTAGAGTCCTGATATAATCACCAGCAAGTAACTCACTAGCTGTTAGAACTTTAACAAATGTTCTCTTCACTGTCTCCTGATTTCGCCCAAAACGTAATCCAACATCCCTTTTAACTTCATTGTGCCCACATATTCATCGAAACATATCTACACTCTCTTTGATGCCTACATTTAATGTTAGTTGATCCATAATCTGTATGTAGAACACAACATAATATTATGAAACAATCAAGTGACATCCGTAACAACTGAAAACAAGCAGCACTATCTCCTTGTAGTCCACACCAAATGTTCTTCCATCCTGAACCACCATCTGTTAGGACTGGTCCTCTTTGAAAAGATCTTTCATAGTAATTCAATGATGGTTGAATTATCAACTCTTCAAATTTCTCGTTCTCCAAATTTCACAACTCAATTCTCTCTTATCACTTAGATCGTATGCTCCTTGTGATTGTAAATGACATATGAAAAGCCTGAAATTTTAAAAATATGAGGTAAAAACTATATTAGATTGATAAGAAATTAAATTAATCAGAAATATATAGCACATCTAAAAACAAACAAAATATAAAATAAACCGATCGTAATTACTAATAATAAAGCACATAAGCAATCACTACAAAAATATAGGCATTGATAAGAAATTAAATTAATCAGAAATATATAGCACACCTAAAAACAAACCAAATATAAAATAAATCGATCGTAATTGCTAATAACAAAGCACATAAGCTATCACTACAAGAAATATAGGCATTGATAGCACATATATGTTTCTAAGTTTGTTTCCTAGTAATCTAAGTGGCGCAGGGACTTCTACTTGCAAAATCACTTTTTTTGTTTCAATTTTGTAGCTTGATCAGTTCTTGCTTCCAGTAATTCAAGGGAGTACCCTTTTCACCCTTTTTTCATCAGTTGGTCATTCTCCAAATTAGCTTTGTGAATATGAGTTGCGGCTGATATTTCTTCTTCTATCTTTCTTTCTCATTTGCAGACCGCACTCTCTGCAGCTCCTGAGGTGGTTCATGGTAATCATAGTCACGCTGGACAGCATCTCAGAATATATATGAGTCATCCCATCCTCGCTTTGACTGTAACTATTTCTGTTCACTTATATAGTTGTTCCCTTATTTTATTCATTCTGCTTCAATCTTTATCATTTTGCTTCACACCCTTTACTGGATCACAGAACGAGCAGGAGAAAAACAAGGGAGTGGGTTGATGATGGCTAATGCATGACATCATCGATCATATGCAATTTCTTCTCTAGTTGCACTAGTTGGAGTTGGTAAGAATTTATATCCAATGAGTAAATATGTAAATCAACTATAGTTTTTGTTTCATTATTCCAGACACTCAAACCTATGGCTACTGCTCTCTGATTTCCATTCTCATGGTTCTTGCTATTTGTAACATAGTCTTTAAAGGGATCTATAGAGAAAGGGAAACATGAATCTCTGAAAATTCAATTCTGTGCAGGAGGTTCTGTTTTCGAGGTTTAAGTTTTTAGATCCTCTAGCTGGCCTTGTTGTCTCGGCAATGATTGTCAAAACTGAACTGGAAACAGGACACCAAAGGTATTCACGCTAGATACCTTGCTTTAACTATTAATTCTCTCTATACAAAAGCTGTTTTAGATTGAACATGGATTAATGATTACAATATGTCTTTTGGTTTAAACACCATGGCCGTTGGTGAGATTTCATTTTTTTCTTTTGTTTAGTGTTTTGGAACTGGTGGATGCTGCCATACCAGCTCAGCTTAGCAGTTAGAGCCAAGACAGACCATATTACAGGTTGAAGGAGTCAAGGAATTGATTGGGAATCCTTGTACATTTCATGATGACAGGCATTCAAATCAATAAACCTTGATATGTAACAGAATGACATTTGCTTTCTACTTTCTAGATTCAGTCTATATGTAATCAGAAATCATGCCTTAATGTTTATTGGTTGTTTTGCTACTGATTGCTAATGAATAGCTAACAACCAACGCTAGAATTTAATTAAACATAACTTTTATGTAAGGCTACTACAAAATCAATTATAACATTTAAGTATAGCTACAAAATAATATTCAGTAGCACTTACAAAAAGCTACTACATATAGAACTATAGCTTTAAGAAAACGCTGCAGTTAAAGGAATAGTTGCAGAAATTAAACGCTATTATATACAGACATTTAATAGCAGACGATAATAAACACTATTGTATATGGTTGACCTATAATAGCTCCTGCAAAAACAGCTTTTGTGAATACGCTATCAAAGCCATATAATAGCGTTAATCGTCTGCTATCAATTCCTATATTTCTTGTAGTGTATTAAACTAGGTACATTTTTTTTATCCCTTTGAAAATTTATTTCCAAAGATGGTCCATTGGGAAGGATTTTTGAAGTAGGAGTAAGAGTTCCCATTTGAAAATAAATTTTCAAAATGGTACATTTTTGATATTTTTACCATTAAACTAATCTTCATCTTCTGAGTATTTTGTTGACTTTCATTTAAATCGGGTCTTTGTTGGTTTCTTCGGATGTTAAACAATTATCATGTTCTTTGTGTTTGATGTATATGTCTAACTTGTTCTTCATTTGAAACTCTTGTTTGAGTATTTGGAGCATTTTCTACAGAACCTCGTGTTGAATATTTTTAGTAGGAGCCACTCACTACAAGATAATAGTAGCATTGTAACATTTTTTTACGATGCTCATTTTTGTTAAAATTTTGCAATAAATTTTATAATATTTTTGCAATAATGAATACACGTTGCAGTTTTATTACAAATTCATTGTAAAACCCCGACAAAAGATGTTGGTTGCAAAATTTGTTACCAATTTGCAACTTTTTAACAACATATGCAATTCCTTGGAAAACTTGCAAAAATATTTAATGATCGTGAGCGGCGGTGGTTTTGCAAGAAAAAAAATATAATAAAATTATGTGGCAAAATATATGGCACATTTGTCAAAACATTTGCAACATTTGAGTAACTCTTTAGTAAAAAACTAATTTCTATAAATATTTTGAATATGTATTTAATAGTTTGAATCAAAATAGAAATGATGTGGAGAAAGGTATCTAGCATAAGTAAGGTTCCTTGTTCTCATAATTATAAGTTACTAAGTAAGATAAAACAAAAGTTTTTAAAACATAATTTTACTATATAAGATACAAATTAAGAGTCATAAAAAGGAAAGCGCTTGTCTTTTGTTTTCCGAAGAAGATATTGCTTGTTAGAAAATATTAACAGAATTATTAAAAACTGTTGTGATTAATTTACTACAGAGGAAAGAAAGAGAAAGAAAATAAAAGGATTGAGAATATGTAGAAGAAGGTTGGAGACTGACAACATTAGTCCCGACTCTTGTTTTCCCTTTTCATTGTTTTTTTTTTTTCATATTTTCTACACTTATCTAAATAATTTGGATAACTACCCAATTCCAGCAGCTACGTGAATCTATACTATTCAAGGGAAAGGACAATTTAAAAGTAATATTAATATTCTAAGAATATTATATAAAATGCCATTGAAATAAAGAATAAAAACAAATTTCACTAATGGCAAAAATGTCTTTGTATCTTACTTTATATCTATGTATCCTAACATAATTAAAAATTTTCTAAATGTTAATTAATAAATTCTAAAAATTCATTTTCTCTCTCCTATTAAATAATGAAATTTTTTTTAATTATTTTTAAAAAATTGTTAACCAATCAAAATTGATAACTAATATTTGATATCTAATTATATCATATTACTTATTTTAATTTATTTCATTTGAAATATTTGTTAAGATTTTAAATTACGACTCTTCTACATTATGCATATACATTGATAAATATTTTAATTCGTTAATGTTAAATATTAATATTAAATACCATATATTTATTTATTATATTAAGTTGTATATTTCTAATTCACTCTCAGTATATATTTATTTTTCTTTTAATCTAAATAATTTCAAACAAAATATTTAAAACAAATATAAATAAGTATATATGCATTATACTAAAAAAATATTCTTTTGAATTTACATAACTACGAACAAAATGTTTTCTACTAGACAAGGCACCCAAAAAAAACCCTAAATTTCTATTAGATAATAAATATCCAGAGAAGAGAGGAGATTTTGCAAAAATATTCACATAGTATATTATTGCAAAAATGGGGATCTTTATTAATGTATCAACACAAGAGGGTTTTCATGAACATTTAAATCTAAATCAAAACTAAAATATTGAAGTAAATTCTTCTTAAATGTAATGCAAAATTATTTAGGTGTATAATATATTATGCAAACTATTAAACCGGATATTTCCATATCTATATAATTTTATTTTTCTAAATTATATCACTTTTTAAGTAATTTATTTTTCTATTACATATACTTTAAAATTCATAATTAAATTGGATTACTCTAATATCGTTATTCAATAAAATTAATCTAAAAGCATTATATTTTTGGTATAGAAATGAAAAATAGTTGGTAAAAAACAGGAATGGATAATTAAGGTATCAAAATATTACTGTAACAATTTTTGATTAAAAAATGGAACAGTGGCTTTGGGTAACGGTACAAGATCAAAAAGTTTGGGTATGTAAATTCAGTTCTTGAATCTTTACTAATTTGGATAAGGTGTAATATGAACAATAAGGATACACTTTTATACAAATGTTTTGAGATTTTTGGTTAATATTTTAAAATATTTAGACTTTTTCTATAATTATAAAATTTTGGATGATTTCAATTAATTTTATAAAAATTAAATATACAAACATGGAATACGAGTATCCTATCTAAAATATTTTCCCAATCTCTTATAATAATATTTTCAAACGGATAATTATTTAAAAGGAAACAGTTATGGGACAAAAAAAATTCTGACGGATATGGGAAGGGACGGGAAAGGACGAGACGAAAAGAGACGAAACAGGATGGGACGAGATGAGATGGGACGAGACAGGATGGTTCTCCGTTCTAAAATATATATGCCTAGGTTATATATTGAAATAAGCTAAACTAAAATCGAATTCATATCCGATTTAACATCTCTAATTAACCTGTTATAATTGTTTTGATTAATTAATTTATAAATTATACATGTAACATCACTTAAAATTTACAACTATATTATATATTAACTTTAAATATGAAATAAGTTTATATTACAAATATAACCCGTACGTATGTGTGGTCCGAATTTAGTTTGTTTTGAAAGGATGACCATTGTAACTTGATACCATAGAATTATAAAGTCGAATTTCAGGACAAAAAAATAGCACGTACAGGACGGAGACGGGTAACTCGGAAAATAAAATATTGAGAAATTAGGATAGGTAAATTCAATTTCTAAACTTTCACTAAGTTGAGTAAAGTGAGAGTTTGGAACATATATTTTGGAAAATTCGTATATTTTTGACAAAGTTTAGATTTGTTTTGATAAATATGAAAAACATTTATATAATTTTCATCACAAGTGGGAAATGCAAATATAGAATATTATTCCTTACCTAATCTCTTACCCAAAATATTTTTTTCCAAACAAGTAATTTATTAAAAAGAAATGGTTATGGGACATAAATTTCTTAACGGATATGGGATTGAACTGGTTTTCTGTTATGAAATGAACATGCCTATTTTTCCATACATGATACATCTAATCACACATACTTATTTCTAAACTTTATATGAAAACATTTATAAAATTTCCATATCACAAATGGGAAATGCAAATATCAAATATGATTTACTTACCTAATCCCTTACTCAAGATAAATATTTTCAAACGAGTAATTTATTAAAAGGAAACAGTATGGGACAAATTATTCTTAACGGATACAAGATTGGACGGGTTTTCTGTTCCAAAATGAATATGTCTATTTTCCATACATGATATACATAATGACACATAAGTATTTCTAAATTTTAACCAAATTTGATTTATGACATGTAAATTTGACAACAAACTAAACTAAAATCAAAATATAATAAATACCAAATAAATTTATCTTATAAATATAACCTCGCTTGTAGTGCGGGTCCGGATCTAGTCTACATTAATCGTGGGATATTATTCTCTTAACTGAATAAGATTATCTCTTAATTTATATATTTTTGTTAAAGTTCTTATTTTGTTGTTTATAAATACTCGTTTCTTAAATTTTTGTTCATTTGTGAAACTTCTCACTTAACGAAGAAAACAGAGATAAATGGTGGTGCACAGTTAAGTTAACAAACATTCGATCCAATAATTTAAATTCAGAAATTCCATAATTTGATACATTATTATCTTATATTACTTTTTGAGTCTTTGATATTTCGATACCATTTTTTCCTAACATTTTACATTATAATATTGTTATGCTGATATTTTGCAGAAAGATGCGTCACATTAAGGGATTGGTTGGTAGAACTTTTAAGAGAGCATAAAGCTTTTTTTAGCCAATCAGCTAATGGTCATGCTAATGATTGCTAATGGTCATGCTAATGCTCATTCTTTGTATTAAAATTGAACTTTTATATGAAATTAGTATTTATCATTAGTTAAAATAATATACCAACAAATTATAATTAATAAAATTAAAATAATATATATTTATATATACTTATATATACAACTTGATAAATTATAATTTAAATAAAATATATTTATTAAACTATTATATTAAAATTATTCTTATTCAAAAATCATGGTTTATTAAAAACAAGTTTTATAACAATATTTTTCTTAAATTATAATTTTGTTAGCATATATTTTAATTAAATATTTTAAAATGTAAAAATACAAATTTATTATTAATTATATTATTAAAATTATATTTATTAAAAATATTTAAGAATAACTTTATATTTTCACCTTTTTATATCTTTAAATTGTTTAAAAATATTATGCTAATAAAATTATAATTTAATAAAGATAGTTTAAAAAAATTAAGAAAAACTTATGGTATAAATATGTATATCTGTATAATGTATTATCATACATATAAATAAATATATCAAATATTTAATGTAATTTTATATGTAATATTCATAACTCTACCAATTAGTTAATATATTAATTACAACATACAATTTTAACTAGATATTACTTCTGCTCTTAACTGTCTATGCTTTTAACTGCTTCTTCTCCTTACAACTATTGTTCTACTATAAGTTATACCCGTCAAGGCCTAAGATTGAGGTTCTTCGGAAAACACACAATAAATTTGATGGGCCAATTGCTGATGAGAGGAAAGGAAGATCATCAAATAATTTGAGAAGAATGTAATTAATCATATCTTTCAAAAAGATAATTCAAGTTTTACTATCTTATTTAGTTTATTTATTTATTTTTGGATGATTTTATGTATTTGGTATTTACGTTTCGTTGTATGTTAAATACGGAGTGTTTGGTTATTTATGATATTAGTTTACTTCTCATTATTACAAATTTTATTATACTATGTTTTTCTTATCATAGTTTTATACTAATTAATCATTACAAAATAGCAACTATAAAACTAACAAATGTATCAAAACTACTTTGATAAAAATGAAGGTCAACAAAACATTACTTGCAAACCATCTGACAAAACATACAACAAATTTTGTTTGGTTTACCGTCACAAAAGTTTTGCAACTAAAATATTTAGTAAAATAGTTACCGGAAATTTGCAACATATTTGCTATATGTATTGCAGAGCAATTATTTACAAAAATTTGGAATTGCAAATATATGTCGCAAGAATACGACATTTTTGCTGCATAGATGTTATAGCATTAATATGACAAATATAGCAATAAATTAATTTGTTGCAAATTTTGCAATATTTATGAGATAAAAATAAATTTGCAACTTTCAATAAGCAAAAAAAGAAAAGTTGTTGTGATTTCACACCTAGTTACAAGGATAGTGCAATTCGCAGATACATGATACCTAGAACCCGCTTCTCGAAGCCTTAACCAAAGCCCTCATCTTTTTCTTGAGTCAACCGAACTTTGCTCAAAAGATTCCTGTGATTCGCTGCCTCTAAGCCCAAGGGTTCCCAAGATACAACGGCAACCGCACAGACTCAACCTCATGCTTCCGAGCCAAAGCCACCCGCTTCTGACTTAACGCATCCGCAACCAGATTAGCCTTACCAGGATGGTAAGCTATATCCAGATCATAATTGGCCACTAGCTCCATCCAGCGCATATACCTCAAATTCAACTCAGACTGAGTGAAAATGTACTTCAGGCTCTTATGATCTGTGAACACATGCACCTTTCTGCCATAAAGATAAGATCTCCAAATCTTCAAATCTAATGGGTAGGGTAGTTGCCCTCATGCTTCCGAAGCTGCCGCGAAGCATAGGCAATAATCTTCCCCTGCTGCATCAACACACAGCCAAGACCAACTCCCGACGCATTGGTATACACCACGTAAGGCTCGCCCGGATCAGGCAACGCCAATACTGGAGTACTCGTCAACATGGCCTTCAATTTCGCAAAACTCTCCTCACACTTCGAGGACCACACGAAAGGAACATCCTTCCCCGTCAGCTTCGTCATAGACTTAGCCAAACTCACAAAACCCTTAGCAAACCACTGATAATAACTTGCCAACCCGAGAAAACTCCTAATCTCCGTGGCATTTCTCAGCCTCGGCCAAGCACTAATGGCCTGAACCTTCTCTAGATCCTTCGAAACCCCCTCCGCAGAGATCACGTGACCCAGAAAACTAATCTCCCGCTGCCAGAAGTTACACTTGCTCAACATAGCAAACAACTTCTGTTCCCGCAGCTTCGCAAGAATCACACGCATATGCACCTCATGCTCCTCCAGGCTCTTCTAATACACCAAGATATCATCGATAAAGATGATCACAAACTCATCCAGATACTCCTGGAAAATGCCGTTCATCAATCTCATAAATGCAGCTTGTGCATTTGTCAACCTAAAAGATATCACCACAAACTCGTAGTGGCCATAACGAGATCTGAAAGCCGTCTTCCGGATATCTACCTTATCGATAGGAATCTGATGATATCCCGATACCAAGTCAATCTTAGAGAACCAAGTAGCCCCTCTCAACTGATCTAACAACTCATCAATCCGAGGAAGAGGATATTTGTTCTTCACTTTGGTTCGGTTAACTCCCGTCTTTCTTCTTTATAAACAACACCGGTGCTCTCCACGGTGAAGTACTCAGGCGAATAAACCTCTTACTCAGCAACTCCTCCAGCTGCTTCTTCAGCTCTGCCATCTCTGCTAGAGTCATCCTATAAGGAGCCTTGGATATCAGTGTCGTCCCCGGTTCCATCTCAATCGTAAAAGAATCCGACCTAGATAGTGGTAACCCCTGCAACAACTGGAACACATCCTGGAACTCTTGAACCACCCAAATGTCCTGAACCTTAGCCTCTCTAACGGCCTCCAACAAGGAAATGGTAGCCAAATACGCCTCACAACCCCTCTCGATCATACGCTCGGCTTGCATAACCGAGATCACAAGACTCCCGGAAGTCGGTCTCACCCCCTGATACAACAACCTCCCCTTGCCACTGTCAAACTCGACACGCCCTCGGTGACAATCCAAATGCACTCGAAACTTCCCGAGCCAATCCATGCTCAAAATGACATCGTACAGCTCCACGGAGCAGATAATCAAATCGGCAGGCATAGACCCTCCCGCTACCTGAACATCCACGTCTCTAACCTGAACGTGAATCATCAGAAGCTTCCCTCCGACAACCTCCACGAAACCCAAACTCACACCGGGCTCGCTTCGAACATTAGCCTCCTCGGCCAACTCTGGAGTGACGAAGCAATGCGATGCTCCCGTGTTAAACAACACATGACACTCAACACTCCCAACACACAAGGTCCCTGCACATATACATATGCCGAGAACCTTAACACCCCAACAAGCAACCAAATTCCTCAACACATAATTAAACTTAGATGAATCTAAGAAAATACATGTGATCGGCCTGGAACTCGGCTCTTCAAACTCGACGATGGAATACACTCGAGGAGCTGCTGCCACTAGCCTATAGGCTGCACCATTGTGGCCTCACTCTGCTGCAGCTTGGGACACTGAGGTCTAATATGCCCCACCTCGTTGTAGTGAAAGAACACTCGAGAATCCACTCGTACCCCTCCCTTCTTAGGATAACTCGCCACTCAGTGATCTATGCTCCTATACCCAAAGTAACCCTGACCACTCCGACTGCCTCTCGAACAGCCATCCCGCTTCTGCTACAGTCTTGCATCAGCTTACTGTCTCCGCTCGGACCGAACTGCTACTGCACTGATCTCGCCTAAAAACTCGGTGTAACCGCTACCACCTCGTCTTTTAGACCCTCCTAAAGCAATGTTGCAGTCTCAACCAACTCATCAACCGTGCAAAAACCCCTAACCATGCAATGGTTCCATAAGTCAACCCTAAGATCCATCAGGAATCTCTGCACACGGGCCGACTCACTCTCAACCGCCCGTCTAACATAAGACCCGAGCCGGTTGAACTCCACCTTATACTCGCGTACCAATCGATCCCCCTGAGGGAAATATTTGGAGTTAAACTCCTCCACAAAATCTGCCCAAGCCATCTCGGTCTGAACTCTCCGGGCTGCCACACCCCTCCACCAGAGATACGCATCACCCTCTAGATAATGGACCGCAATGTCAACTTGGTATCCCGCGGCACACCTACTCAAGAAGAAATTCCTCTCTACCCTCCTCAACCACGCATCAGCGTCCTCAAGATTAGCACCTCCAGAGAAAAACTCTGTGCATATCCTCTGCATCTGCTCCATTATCCTGAGGTAGGATGAGAGCTCCTCAGCAACCGCAACTGCAACCTGAGGCTGAACCTCAACAACTACTGGTGGTACCACATGAGCCTGAGCTGGTACCCTCTCTGGTAACCGCTCCAACAACAATGTCAAGAGATCAGCAAGACGATCATCTTGGGCCTGACCATCACCCGCTGCTAAACCCGCAGCACCTGCTGGAACACTAGCCACACCAGTACTCACACCGGCCATACCCTCAGACCTAACCTGACTCGCATGTGACTTGTCGACCCGCTCTTCCACAACACGACCACGACCTTTACCTCAGCCACGGCCTCCACCACACCCTCTAGCCATCTGCACTACAAAGAACAGGGACTAAGAAACGCTAAAACACAATCATCACAATAATGATACTAACCGTGGAATCCCACAAGGCTCGAAGAGGAAGATTCTATGACCCCAAACAACACACAAGCTATCCTAGAATCGTATAGGCTCTGATACCAAAATGAAACAACCGTATTTTTTTTTGCACATGGAAATAATGGACTAATGCCCATACATTAAACATTCAAAACCATACAATAACAACCAATTAGACAAACGACCACGAAGGTCAACAGTTTTACCGGTTCCAGCAATTCTACCGGTTCCAGCAATCCTACGAAAGCTAACCAAAAACCACAAAACTACCGGGTCCTAATTATCCCCTTTTCACTGCCTCAATTCCACGATCACACTTTATCTTTACTTGCATCGACAAAAGTGATGCATCAACATTTGGTAAACCAAAGACTGAGTGAGATTGATCCTCCAAACAACAGGTTATATGAAAGCCACACGCAATTTCAAATAACCACAACAACAAGAAATCAAACACACCACGCATTAATTTCTACTCGATCAAATTCATGCATGAAAATAATCCACGACCACAACCCTATCAATTCCTAATCATCAACTGATGAAAAGGCAATCAATAGCATCTATGACTAACCACTTAGCAATTCACAACAAGAAAAGCTAAAACACAAGCCACAAAACAACATGATCGATCGACCAACCTATCGACCAACACCGTCAATACTCCTTATTGACCACACTTGGTCGATACACACTATCGACCACGCTCTATCAACCACACCTAGTCGATAGCCATCCTAAAATCCACCCAAAGAATTCATCGACATACCTATCGATCAACTCGGTTGATACACCCTATCGACCACGCTCTATCAACCACACCTGGTCGATAAGCATTAGGAAAAACGTCCATATAAATATCCGCCTATGACCTCGACCTCTCATCGATCGACATTGCTCTATCGACCACACCTTGTCGATATGCATCTGATTTTCCAAAACTTCACAACTTAGCCTTGACACAACTCTACGGCCAAACCTCTAAACCACAACCAAAACACACATCAAGCAAGCACATGAACACAAATCAAGCTTTCAAGGCAAAACAACAACAAATCCATGGTTTTCTAACCACCACAAGCTTAGCAAACTCTAGCTAAAGCTCAAACACTTCTAAGCATCAAAACCTTAACCCCAAATCAAGGCCTCAATGTTAACCCTTGGTCACAACTCACCTTTATTTTTTTTTTTTTGGTTTTGTTTTTTTTTAATCCAAAAAAAAAACTATTTTTTTTTTTTTTTATACCCCCCCACCCAAAACCTTAATCTAAACCCACTCATTTTCCAAGCTCCACAAGCTTCACACACCCTTCAAGCTCGAAATCCAAGCTTCTCAAAGCTCACCCAAGCCTCTCTTCTTTCTCTTAGCTCACAAGCTCAAGAACTTTCTTTCTCTCCCACAACCAAGAAAATGGTGACCAAGGAAGAAAAAGAAGGAAGAAGAGAAGCCAAAATGACTTTTGCCACTTAAATTAGAAAAACTCCATAACTTTTGAAACGATTTATGACACCCTTAGAACAAATCTAAATTAATTATTTCAACCCCATAATTAATTTCTCTAGACTTGTCTAAGGTTCATAAACTCAAAAGAACTTCCAAATTAATTAAATTAATTAATTTCCGGAACACGGGCGTTACAATTGTTGTGGGTTTTGTTGGGTATTCCATTGTTGAGCATTTGGAGGTGTACACCATTGTTTTTGAATTGGTTGGGTACTCCATTATTGAGCATTTAGAGGTGTGTCCCATTGCGGAGCATTTTGACGTGTATTCCTATTGTGGAGCATTTTAAGATGTAACCCATTGTTGAAAACCGTGGGCCCATTGCCCATGTAACGTTTGATCCTTCCACTGGATGATGGACTTCCAAAAAGAATACCACTTGAATTTTGACTTCCATAATGTTGCATTGAGACTAACTGCTTCTCGCACTTTTTACCATGGCGTGTACATCCAGTTAAAGGTTCAATGAATTGAAGTTTTTCTTCATTTGTCTTCTTGAAGTTCATGCATTCATTTGCATCAAAAGTCAGTGAACTTTGTAACCTCCATGGCTTCAAATGTATAGCCATAATGAATTTGTCAAAATCATCTTGGTCAAAAGCACCTAGACGTAGTTGTGCAAAACGTTGGCGTTAGAACTCTCTAAATCTAACCATTGTATTTGTCACGTTTGTCTAAAAGGATGGTCTCCTACGAGCTCCTTGGGTTTTGGGAACTTGATTTTGTGCCATGTCACATTTATCTGTTTTTGAGTTCACATGATCTTCATCATTATTTACACGCTCGTTCATCATCTCCACTCTTCTTTGGTTTACAAAATATTGAGGTTGTGATTGGACATCATATAATGTGAAACAACGTTACATCACATCCCAAAAAACTGGTGGTTGTCACGTAAGTGAACTTATTATTCTACATTCATGTTAAAAATATATGTATATATAAAGTTTGTAAGGAACACAAATTTCGTGTATACCTAAATTTACTAACCATATAGGTTTAATGAGAAAATTATAAGCTATTACCACTTCACAGTCTTTCCACCATTGGACAGCTGCATATATCGTGGTTGTAGTCGGATAACCAAAATGTTATAAGACACTTCCACTTCTTATATTTTCTTCAAAATTGTCAAACTTTTCTTTGGAAAACTTATAATTAACATTCATATTGAACTTGTCATTCAGCTTTCGAGTTATATACTCTCTATCAAACATTGTTGGATCCTTAAAAGAGTAGTTATTCATAGCAATTTTTCATCATACAATTCAATGAGTCTTGTTTTTTGTTGATAGGTCCATTTAAAGTTGTCTTCATTCTACGATTATTCAAAGCATATTAATATTTTTGAGATAAAAACTAAATAAATTTAAATGTGCAAACTAATTAAAATAATAATTATTATCCTTGTTACCATTTGATTATGAGTACTTGTATTGACTTGCTCAGAAGAATTTGTGCTTTGCCGACGATTTGAAGTCATTTCTACAATATAAAATCTTAAAAATTAACAACATATATTACTTTTACCACTTAGATTTATTTATCATCATTTTGTATTATAATTAAATTCTCTGAATTTTATAGATCAATATATTAATTAGAATTAATTGTTTTTATAAAAAAATTAATTCTTAATATTTAGGTAATATAATAAAATATATGAAACTGATTTATTCCTATGTAAAGTATGTTTTTAACCTGAAAATACACATATATATTACATATAAAAATATTTACAAATTCGAAATTTTTATGTTCTAAATTAACTAAAATTTTAATGTAATATCTACCTTAATTTTTATTGTCACACCATTTATTATTATATAAAAGTTAATAACGATTTATTATTTCAAAAATTAAATAATATTTTAAAGTATGATGTATTAGCAACAAAAAAAAAAGTTATAGTCTGATATTATTTAATATTTTTTTAATACTGTGTAGTTTAGTTAAAATATAAAATTATAATTATACACTAATAAATTGAGAAAGCAAGTTTTTGGCTTTATATAGTGATCGAAGATGAAAGATTTATATTAGCTACAATTATCCTAATTTGTTACTAGTCCAAAATAATAATATTAATCATAATATACATATGTCTTTAATTATGTGGCTCCTCAAAATCTCTAATAGTCTTAATAATTAAATAGGAACAAACTGACATGTTGTTTTCTATTTGCTTTATAATACTGGTGTGGATGTAGAACAAGAGGAATTCTATCACACATGCATAAACAAATTGATAGAATTTACCAAACAAAGAAAATACTTGTGTGGGTTTTAGAACATTGGCATGGATGTTTTTGTAGTACTGATATAAAAATAAAGAGTTGTAGAACGATATTTAGAATAAAAAGTTCGCAAGCCAAAAACCACTAGTTTGGTAGATCAAGTGTTTCTTTACAAAACTATTAGTTAGGTAAATTATTTTTTTCAGAAAAAATAATGATGTCAAAAAATAATAACACCAAAATCACTTATAAAACACATCATACTTTCAGTGTTTTAACTCTTTTAAGCCGATCCATAATTTTTTTTGTAATATTTTACCCACTTTTACTGTTTCTATTTTTTTTTATTTTTTAATTATTTTTTTGATTTACTTACTTACTTACTTTATTTGACATGAATGGTAACTAATAAGTATGTCTCATACATATTTTTAATACTCTGGAAAATTACACTTGGATCCTTACTCGATCCTTACTCGACAACCAAAGATGACAAGAGTTCTTGTTTACTGTACGTGCACTATTAAGCTCTGTCTACTCAGATCACAGTTTTTGCACTACGTGGAAGAAGAAATAACTTTCAAAAGTTTTTTTATTGATTTATGTGATATGTAATTGAGAATAAATTAAAAATAAAAGAATAATGTTTATCTCTCTCTCTTTTCGTCTTATTCTTTTTTTAAAAAAATATTTTTCTAAGGAAATGTATCTCTTATGTTGCATTTTTTCTCTCTTCGCTCTGTATTTTTTTCTTCTTTACAATTTTTTCTTCTCCAACCTGTTTTTCTCCCCTCTCCCCCCCTCCCAAAAATCTATTAATTTGGCTTTCTTTCAAATTCTCTATAAAAACTGTCGCAATTTTATGTGATAGCAAACATGTATAATTAAAACAAATTTACATGATTAACTTAATTAACTATTTTATAAAATTTTATTATAAAAAGTGTTATGGTAGATCAATTCTATACGTGGGATATAACTTTATAAATTTTTTTTATAATTTTCACTTATAAATTAATTTTTTAATATTTCAAATATTCAATACATAAAATATGAAACCATTATAAATTAAGTAAAGTTTAATTTTCTGCACTTGTAACAAATTATCAATGTTGAGATTTTGTTTTTTAGAATTATTTTCTATTTTCCACTATCTATATTTCTATGTTTCAATTCTTACTCCATGTGTGCTACTCCAAATTTCATAAGATTTAAGATACAAAATTTAGGGAATTGCATTGATGGATATTTATAAATTTTTGGGATCAATATGAGCAATGATATTTTTTGTGTTGCTTATCATTTTCTTTAGGTGAATTGGCAGTGTGAAACATTTTGAAACATAATTGAAAAAGACATCATTCACTATTTATAATTGAAATTGGACATTTTTGACAGCTATTGCCACTCGGCTTAATTATTACCATCCACTCAAGAGTAAGAGAAAATAATTAAGGCCATGAATGTTTGGAGGTTTTTACCTTATTTTAAGATTATAGTTTTTTGTTTTTAGATTTTAAATTTTAGATTTTAGTTTTTGGATTTTTCCAAAAAAGAAAATAAATAAAATTTTAAATGAAAAATAAGAGAAGTCACGTTCAAAAATGAAAAACCAAAAAAAGTAGCTTATAGATTTTTAGTGAAAATTGGTAAGATGACCCAAAAACTAGTTTCCCTATATTTTAGGGAATCTGATTTTAGGAAAATCTTAAATGGATAAAAAGTTAGATTTAAAAAAACAAAAACCAAAAACTATAGTAAAATCTAGTTGCCATTCATGGCCTAAATCTTATAAGAAGTGACATCTTTTGTGTTGCTCTTCATTTTTGTTTAGGTGAATTAGCAATATGGAACATTTTTAAATAAATAATTGAAAACAAACACCATTTACTATTTTTAATTGAAAATGTCATTTTTAGCCGCTATTGCCACGCGCCCTAATTATTACCACTCCATCAAGAACAAGAGAAAATAATTAAACGCATTGTATAGAGTACTCCTCTACTTTTCTCGGGTTTCCAAAGGTCTAACACTCCTTCCTTGACAATTCAAAGCTGACAAGGGTCCATGTTTATCATACGTGCACTATTTTGTTTTCCCTACTCAGATCATGCTTTTATTTGTCTAGCATTTTTACAATTTGACACTATATGGAAGACAAATTAACCTTCAAATTTTTTTTATTGATTTCTTTGATATGAAATTGAGAATGAATTCAAAGGAAAAAAAAATCTTTCTCTTCTCATCTTGTCTTTTTTTTTTACATTCCTAAAGAAACATGTCTCTTATGTTTTTTTTTCTTTCTCTTCCCACCTTATTCTTCTTCTTCGCAACTTCTTCTTCAACTTTTTTTTTTCTCCCATCCCCCACACGAAAAATCTTTTAATTTGATTTTCTTTTGAGTTCTCTATTAAAATAGTATTGCAATTTTTTTTTTTGTAGCAAACACGTAAAATTAAAACAAATTTACATGATTAAGAAACTTAAATAAATGATTAAGTAAAATTTATTATAAAAATAATTTTGATAGATCAATTCTTTATGTGATATATAACTTTATAATAACATTTTCTAATTTTAACGAATAATTTTATTTCTTATAGTTGAATTATCATTTATTTTCCCACTATCTATATTTCTATGTTTCATTTCTCACAGCATATGTTTGTTGTTCCAAATTCCATAAGATTTAAGGTAAATAATTTAGAAATTTGCAATGATGGATATTTGTCTTTTTGGGATCAATATGAGTAATGCCATCTTTTGTGTTGCTCCTCATTTTTAAAGTGAATTGGCAATATGGAACATTTTTATACGACACCATTCACTATATATAATTGAAAAAGTTTTTTCTTGTCAGGTATTGCCACGCGACTTTGTTACGACCACTTCCTCGAGAATAAGATAATAATTGAACGCATTGTATAGAGAACTCCCCCGCTTTTCTCAGGTTTTCAAAAGTCTGCCACTCCTTACCCGGCAGCTCAAAGCTGACTAGAGTCATTGTTTACCTACATGCACTACCACATCAAGCACTTGTAATTTAATCTTCCTGAGGGACATCGATGTTTTGCTTGTGAATGCTATGAGTATGACTGGTGGTCCGATTATATCTGCCATATTTATTCCCATTTTGTGAAGGGAGCTTAAGAAGATGAGATGCATCGAACTCCTTGTATCGATCAAGATTTTAGAGATTTTGAAATTTGCCACATCAAGTGTTATCACCAGTGTGTTATCGTGTGGTTTCACGAGATACTGAGTATCGAGCTCTTCGAAGGTTATCATGGTGTTGTGCTTTATGTCTGAGGCTCCTTACTTACTTCCATCACCGCGGCTCGTTTATGCCTCTCGATTGCTCGGATCGTATATTGGCATAAATCAGAACCTGCAATGATAATATCGACTCTTCCTTTTGAAATGTTTGATGGTGTATGCTCGGAAGTCCTCTCCTCTTTGCTGATGGTTCCGAATTTTGACTCTCTTGTTGCTTGTGGTATTGCTAATGAATTATTTTAGCTTGAAGCTTGTCAGCTCGCCCGAAGCCTAAAGTTTGGCTAAATGCTTCTTGAGTACACTGCACTCCTTGGTTGTGTGACCGTTGACTATGTGTATATCACAGTAAGCGCTTTCATCCCAAACCCAAGTGGTTGGAGATGGGGATCCAAACCTTCCTCTTCCTGGAGACGGTTGTCCTACATTATTGTTTTATGGGGCTACTCCAAAGAGCTTAGTTTCTTTGTTGACTCTTTGCTCAAATCTCTTGGTCGGAGGTCCAACTCCTGGTTTAGCTGGACGATACATTTTTCAAAGCTTAGATTCTCCTCCTCGGCTTCTATCCAATTATTAGCTAAGAACAAAGCGTCTTGGATGGTTGCTGGCTGATTTACAGTGAGCTTCAATATGAATATTGACTCATGCCAAAGTCTGTGTCGTAAGGCGGACAACGCATCGATTTGGGAAATTCCCAGAATTTTTGCTAGAATGTCCTTGAAATTTGAGATATATTTTCTCATGGGCTCTTGAGGACTCCAAGATAAATTCCCAAGATCGCTATCCAATTTACCGTTTTCCATGACTAAGGAATGTTGCATGATGAAGGCTGAAGATAACTCATCGAAGCTATTGATTGTTCTAGATTCGAGCTAAGTGAACCAAAGAAGAGCTTGACAGATTTTCTGAAAAGAGCTTGCAATACCCAGCATCCTCTTCATGAGCCTCAAGGTCGATCCTCCCAGCTTCAATTTGGAAGGCAGCTAAATGACTCTTTGGATTATCTTTTTGGTAATATGTTGTTACGTTGACCTTTCATGCATCTTTTATCTTAAAGCTTGTGTTCGCGAGGTGAATAGAAATCGCCTTGTTTCCTTGATTACTTTATCGACTTTCGGAACCGTACTTGTTGCATGATGGAAATTTGACTTCATCTCCCTTAACTCGCGATGGACTTTGACGAAGTCTGAAGTGAGAGCTTGGCTTCGTTCATCGTAAAGCACAGTCGGAACATCATTGTTGTTTTTTCTCACCATCTCCTCCCTCGTTTCCACCCGGGTGATTGTTGCAGGATCTACAGGGGCTTGGGAGTCACAAACTCCAGGGATCCCAAAGAGTACTCCTGAGCGAGTATTTCCTGAAAAATTCCCTGCAAGCATAGACTCTAAAGGAGCAGAAACAGTTGTATGGCTTTCATTTAAACTTACTTGAGTATTCTTCATTGCGGCCATATCTTGACTATCGAATGATCGCCCCCCCTTTATAAAGCTTTGTGGGTCTATATTTATACATAATTGGGAATTATATGCTGCTAATTAACTCTATAATTCTCTTTAAATGTGTCGGTTTTGATTATCTCTTAATTATTGTAATGTCTTGATTTTTGAACTTGATTGGGCTTTCTTCAGGCTTTTATCTCCTTAGCTTATTGGATGTTCGCTGATCCACGAGCTCTCACCTCGTTCCTCTGAAATCTTCAACGGTTCACCAGACATTATTCCTTCGGACCGAACCGTTCTTTCTTTATCATGGTGACATGGCAGACACATGTTGTCTTGAGTAAAAGGTGGATCGAATTTTTCTTTCTTTATTGGGATTTAGTACGATATGAATTTACTAGAAGAGTCATAATCTCGAGGAAGATAATTAAATAATCCCACATCGATCGTAAGTTGGTAATTTTGGCGAGTTTACACCCTAAATTCTATTATATATCACTTATTGTATGTCGATTTGAATAAAATGAGACATCCATAAGATGATGTCCACACTCAAAATGATTTTTGATGAATCATTCATAAAACAAATCCAAGGGACTGAAAAAACATTGATGGTGAAATTCAATCTCCAGTTGTTAGCATGGAACCTGCAGTTTTGCATATAACAATGATTTTACATATAAATCCAACAACTTATAATAAATATCTTCCATGTAATTCTTTCATGGTTGGAGATCATATATTTCTCTTTTGAATCTTTTTGGGTGTGTGATATATATTATGAATGCTCCACCACACCACATGAAAGTAATATACAAAGAGAATGAAATATATATTATTGGAGATAAATCTCCATTTTAATAATAAGCCATCATTCAGATATGTTTTTATTGAAAGATTTGCATATCATCATTTTGATGATAAATATTCTCCCATCATTATGGAGAGTTGAATAGTTTAAGTCCTTGAACAAATGATTATGAACTTAAAGGTTAAAAATTCAAAGGATCACTATTCTAATGTATTGCAAAGCAAACAGATGATGGATGAGATTTCATGAAATGAATTATCATTATAGATCCTCATATGAATAAATATGAACATGAAATTCATAGGATAATTCAATCTCATATTCCAGTTCAAACGCTCCATATATATGTCCATGAAGGACTAAGTCTGGCGATAGGCTACCTTGGTTCTATAAAAAAATTCTCAAAAAGAAAATGGAGCAATTAATAAAAGGATTATACTACTAATGAGGAGCAATATATTGTTGACATATGGTTAATATATAATCAGGTACATGAATAAAATCATTGATAATGATCAATGATTAAGAGATCTCGATTAACCATGTCATTACGGGAAATATAGAACCAAATAAAAAATCATATAAATTATATAGTGAGCGTGATATGATTAATGAGATCATGAATCTTCGCCATATGATGAGCGTAAAGACTCTGCTATGTAGATAAGCGGTGAGAGAAAATATTGGCCAATAAATAAAGGAGACAGCCAAGTCTATGTTAAACTTGTGAAAAAAGAGAAATTTTGTAACAATAGTCAAAGCATCAAAAGGGTATTGTGATATATAAAACAAAACAGTATGTCATGCCAGTTTTGTTAAAATACCCGATAAATATGAGCGACTTGAATTGAGCCTCAATAGAAATGCTTATAGAGGTTAATCCCTGAACGAAATGCCTTAATACGAACTGTTGTGAGTTTTCCATACCCTTGTTCGCAAGATCTCCCCTGTTTGAAAGAAAAAGCAAATATTTTATCAGGCGTCTGATATGGTACCAATTGTTAAGTATAAAAAATAAAGACACAATAAAATACACTTGGAACACGCCAAGTCAACGCTTCAACTTTGTTTTATTAACTTGTAACATTCTTACAAAGATCTACAATTTTGGATTAACACAACATATTCTATCCAATATGATTGTTCCTGACTAAAACGTGAGTCCTCTAACTCTCATTTGAATCACCCCGCTCAATGATATCAAATTCAAGTAACAAAGTTAACCCTTACTTTGTAACTACCCTCACGAAGAAGACAAAGACAGGTTAATGAACACTCAAATTCCAAGCTTTATTCTTTAGTTTTGAAGTTTACAATCTCTCAAACAGTACAGCCTAGAGTGTTGACCCCTTTTTGTGGCCTCTCTAAACTATATATACGAAACCCTAGAACCCCAATGCTAAGGATCTTCGAGATTCATCAAAGGAATAGACTTGCAACTCAAGCTTATGATTTCATTAAACGGCTGCAGCAAATAATCATCAAATCTTTGCAGCTCATCTAATATCTTCAGCTCTAAGTAAGCCATGCCTCCTTGGCCCTGACACATCATCCACTCCAGCTTTGCCACATCAGCTTCTATTAAACTTGTCAGCTTTCATGTTCACATCAGCTTGCAGTGTCCGATGAGTCTGATGCAGCTTCATGATTCGTCCAACACGCTGTATCCAGAACCTACATCTACAAGTTGGAACCCATACAAATCAATGTATAATATACGTTTTGTAACGAATTTTAACAAAGAAATGTAACCCTAAACCCTAAATTGAAGTAGGAACCAAAAAAAACTCAATGTAAAATATATACTTTTCGTAACAGAATTCAAGAAGAAATAATCTAAATCCTAAACCCTAAATGCAAAATGAGAACCCAACTAAATTAATGTACAATAAAATTTTCATAACAGAATTTATCATACATAACATTGGACAGTGTATTGTCTGTACTGAAGTTTAATAAAATGAATAAACTCTAGGGGATCCAAGCATATAAATGTACTATATTTTTTTTTATAAATCCTAAATTAACGGTTTAAAAGGAACTGATAAACAAAAACATGTTAAACGAAGTGGAAACCCAAACATATTAACAAGAAATTTAAACCCTAAATAAAAAAGGGAACCTAAATGGCCAAATATATCAATGTATATATATATTTTTAAATCTAAATCTTAAAAGAAAGATTTATCAAAATGAAAACGAAAAACATATTAATGTATATTAGTATATCATCCTTGACCAATATATTAAAGAGGAAACAAACTTCAAGAAAAATAATAGACATTGATGTACTATATTTACAACAATATGATTATAATCATATTGTTGTAAATAAATGGAAAACAATGTCAAAAAAGCATCAACTTTCAAATTGTGGACGTTTAAATCCTCAACTTTCAAAATGTCGTTTGAATGCTTAAGTTTTTGTTGACATCATGATTAAATGGTGAACTTGTGTTGACTATGTCATTTGAATCACAACGTTAAATCGAGAGACGGAGTACGTTTACAGAGTTAAAACTTTTGTTAGCAGCTTCTGTTTAATCAAAACGATATCATTTTTGTAACGCCCGCGTCCCAGAAATCAATTAATTAATTAAATTAATTGGAAAATTCTTTCGAGTTTGTGAACCTTAGACAAGTCTCGAAAAATTAATTATGGGGTTGAAATAATTAATTTAGATTTGTTCTGGGGGTGTCATAAATCGGTTCGAAAGTTTTGGGGTTTTCTCACTTAAGAAGTCAAAATCAAGTTTGCTTCCTCCTTCTTCTTCTTAAGTTTGAGCTCGCCATTTGTGTGAGGAGGGAGAGAGTTTATTGAGATTATTGAGCTAGAGAGAGAGAGAGCTTGGAGAAGAGAGAATAAGAGAGAAAGGTTGTTGTCAGCTTGGATCTTGAAGGATCAAGAGTTTGTGAAGCTTGGGAAGCTTGGAAAAGAGTGGGTTGGAGCTGAGTTTGGGTGTGGCTTTTGAGGAGGAGGTGTGGTCTTTCTTGAACTTGGAGAGTCCATAAGAAGCTAGATCCATGCTTGGCTAAGGTGAGTTTGTGACCAAAGGTTAATAGTAAGCCTTGTGTGGGGGCTTGTAGGGTTGTAATAGGCATTGTAGTGTTGCTAGGATGCTTGGAAGCCTCTTGGTTATGTGGGGAGCTTTAGCTAGAGTTTGCAAAGCTTGTGGTTATCAGAGAAGCATGGTTGTTGCTTGTTGTGCCTTGTTAAGCTTTGATTGTGAGTTTTTATGCTTGATTTGGTGTTGTGATTTTCATGGGTTCTTGGTGAATTTCATGGGTCATTGTGGAGCTTTAGTAGGTATTTGCTAAGCTTGTGGTTGTTAGAGAAGCATGATTGTTGCTTGTTGTGCCTTGTTAAGCTTTGATTGTGAGTTTTTATGCTTGATTTGGTGTTGTGATTTTCATGGGTTCTTGGTGATTTCCATGGGTCATTGTGGGGAGCTTTAGTAGGTGTTTGCTAAGCTTATGGTTGTTAGAGAACATTGGTTGTTGCTTGTTGTGCCTTGTTAAGCTTTGATTGTGAGTTCTTATGCTTGATTTGGTGTTGTGATTTTCATGGGTTCTTGGTGAATTCCATGGGTCATTCTGGAGCTTTAGTAGGTGTTCTCTAAGCTTGTGGTTGTTAGAAAAGCATGGTTGTTGCTTGTTGTGCCTTGTTAAGCTTTGATTGTGAGTTCTTATGCTTGATTTGGTGTTGTGTGTGTTGTGGTTTCTTGGTGATTCCATGACTTGTGGGAGTGTTTTCCTAGTTGTTTGATGTGTTTTTATGAAGCAGACTTGTGTGTTTGTGAAGCAAACTTGAACAGACTTGTGAGTTTGTGAAGTAGACTTGAGCAGACTTGAGTTTTGTGAAGCAGACTTGTGTATTTGTGAAGCAGTCAGAATTTCTCATGGAATTCACCAAGAACCCATGAAAATCACCACACCAAATCAAGCATAAGAACTCATAATCAAAGCTTAACAAGGCACAACAAGCAACAACAATGTTTCTCTAACAACCACAAGCTTAGCAAACACATACTAAAGCTCCACAATGACCCATGGAATCCACTAAGAACCCATGAAAATCACAACACCAAATCAAGCATAAGAACTCACAATCAAAGCTTAACAAAGCACAATAAGCACAACTCTATGGTTCCCTAACCACCATAAGCTTAGCAAACTCTAGCTAAAACTCCCCACATAACCAAGAAGCTTCCAAACATCTTAGCAACACGACAATGCCATTACAACCCCACAAGCCCCCACACAAGGCTTAATATTAACCTCTCGTCACAAACTCACCTTAGCCAAGGATGGATCTAGCTTCTTATGGACTCCCCAAGCTCAAGAAAGATCACACCTCCTCCTCAAAAGTTATGGCCAAACTCAGCTCCAAACCTCGCAAGGTATTCAACTATACCACAACACCCAAGACACCGCAGCATCTATGAGTTCTGGGTATCTGCAATCAAAAAATAATACCTTGCGTATTAAATTCTGATTGCAGATACCCCGAGTTTGATACCCAGAACTCGGAGATGCTGCGGTGTCTTAGGTACTGTGGTATAGTTGAATATCTTGCGAGGTATAATAGATATCCTGCGGGGTATGAGTTTGATACCTAGAACTCGGAGATTTTGCGGTGTCTTGGGTGCTGCGGTATAGTTGAATACCTTGAGAGGTATGATAGATATCCTGCGGGGTGTGATTGTGAGTTAAAATCAATGAGATCGATGTTGGTTTGATCTATTCGATAAGTTGGTTGGCTGGTGTGGCCAATTCATGAGTGAACTCAGCAGGATCAATGATGAGGACATCAAGTCACCATCAATCAAGGAGCATGGAGGAGACATCAACCAGACGACCAATACCTTTGGAGAGAACCAGCCTGAGCGTACCAAAGACGTATATGCCTTTATTGAAGCATATCAACCTAACCAGTGTTGGAAAATGACTGTTGCACTCTTTTTCCCTTGTCTAGGGTTTTTCCCAATGGGTTTACCTAGAAAGGTTTTTAATGAGGCAATATTAAGTCATCAAGGAATCACAGAGAAGTTGATTTGGTTCAAAAGCTTTCCACATGAGGAAGATATTCAAGTTACAAGTCAGCAGACTTCCAATGAACCCGATAGAGACCAACGGCTACTATTTGGAGGATTACGGCCGAACCGCAAGGAATTAAGTTACAAACCAACTTGGTATGTATTCTTTACTCATCATAGAAGCTCAGTAAATTGGATTCGTACCAAACCGATATCAGCTGAGGAAGTTATTCAATTTCTAAACCGAACACTCTAGACTTGCCTTATATGGAGTCTTGCGGATTTGGGAGTCTTCAAACGTATCTTTGGCGACCTGGAGACCTTCCCCATCATCCAGAGACTCTACAACACGTATTTGTTTCAACTAAAACGCACAGGATCAGGCAGATCCTCCCACACCTTCACTTCCCATATCTGGAACCGAGCTTGCCTTATTTGCCTTGTTTGGAGCCAAAGGATATCATTCAGCAACGGCTCTTTTCCTATTCACTTGTGTGCATTCTGGAGCCTTATTCAGTGAACCTGGACGTCCCAAGACACCACCAATTCGCACCTAAGCTTTCAAGAATAAAGGCGCTTCACAACTTACCTTATTTGGCCCGATTTGCTCATAATGGTCCAACGGCTAGTTTGTATTCAATTTTGTGATTTCTTTCTTGTTTCTAACCTTCTAGAACGTTAGAGTACTCATGTAAGAGCTCTATATAAAGCTCATTTCGTCCTTTGTACAAATTCACCTTTCAATCATCTAAGAAATATACAAGTTTCCTTTTTATTCAAAGTCTGTCTTTGTTTAAAGTTTGTCTTTAAGTTTCATTTGAGAGATTCATTTGATTCTTGAGATTATAGGATTAGGATTGTTTGTGTGATTCAAACAAGTCTAGTTCTCCACCGATTGAGCGAGTCAATCAAGCCCACCGATTGAGAGAGTCAATCACAAAACATCACCTCCATCTCTACTTACAATTCCACCTTCCGCGAGTCAAAGCTTGGAATTCTTTGATCATCAAGTGATCTAAGCTTGGTGTGATTCCGTGCTTGTATCATCTGGTATCAGAGCTTCAAAAGCTCCTACCCATCAGGTTGTATTCATCCAACCTCTATCCCTTTTAATTTTCTGTTTTGTTGTTTCAATTTTCATTAAAAAAATCGAAAACATATAAAAATCATTTTTTCTTTCTTTTGTTCTTGCTAGTTTGCTTCAGTATCTTTCATAAAAACAAAAAGAATAAATTATTTGCTTCAGTTTGTTATTTTTTTCGATTTCATAAATAAAAACCCCATAAAAAGTTTCTGATTTCACAGTTTAAGTTTTTCGTCAATTTTGTTGTGTCAATTTTATAAAATCCATAAAAACTCAAAAAAATTATTTCGTCTTTTGTTATGCTTTTCTTAGAGTCTTGAAAACCCATAAAAATTTTATCCCAGAATTTAGAAGTTCGTTTGGTATTTGTTTGAGAATTAAATCTCAGACATATCAAAAATCGCTTCTGGATTTTGATCTGTTTTGTTTGAGTCGTATAAAATCCGAAAATTTCCAAAAAAATATTTTTTCTTTTTGATTTTGTTAATTTAATCTCTTAAAAAGATTTATCAAGTAGAATTTCAAATTTTGGAGTCCATTTAATATTTTTTTCGAAGTTGTTTTCCAAACTGTGTCCAATTGGCTTAAATTGTCTAAATCGGTTCTTTTAGTTGCTAGAGCTTTGATATTGTGTTGAATCTTTTGCAGGAACCATCCGCCATGGACTATGAATCTGATGTAGAGGATGAAAGAAGTGAGTTTAACACCTCAGAGATCGATTGGGGTGAAGAACTGGACCCCTCATGGAGTGGAGACGAAGGATATGACCCCAACTCGTGGGAAGGAGGTGCTGATTCTGAATTCAGTACTGGAGAAGGCTATGAACGTAATGAAGAACACTGGGATGATGAGACAGAGTCAGAAAGTGCGCTCTATGAAGAAGAAGACATTGGAGTTACTAGCTCTCAAATCGGTTTAGAGGAAGAAACTAATGTGCATGATGAAGAAAAATCAGAATCAAGTTTCTGTGAAGAAGTTGGCTTTCATGACAGTTTGGAGGATCAACACCACGAATTTGATTTGCAAAACAAATCAAGAGATGAACAGAGGCTCAAGCAACACGCCTATGAAGAAGTGTCAAGTTTTGCTGAAGATGAATCATGCCATGATGAAGAAGAAAACTATGAAGAGACTAGTTCAGAACGTGAAGAAGGGGATAGACCATGGTGTGAGATTCCTTACTTCAACCATGAATATGAGACTGAGTCTCAAAGGTCTCCAGAAGAGTTTGTTGAAGAGGAGGAAGTCAAAAGTGAGGCTGGAAGAGATGATCATTGGGAAGACCTATCCAATTACATCTATTTTTCAGGTTTTCAACAAGGATCTGAGGCATACATTCAATGGGAAGAAGACTTAGAGCATTGGTTCCGTTCCCATCACATACCTAAAGAAGAAAGGCTTTCCTATGCCTTAGACACCCTAGTTGGAGAAGCACAAGAATGGTGGCGACAAGAAGAATTTTGGCGTCAATATTCCCAGCCAATCAATACTTGGGGACTACTCAAACAGAGCATGTATCGAACCTTTGTGCCAAAATCCCTAAACAAGAATTACACTCCCAAGAAGTTGTTGTTCCAATCAGCTCCAAAGGAGAGGTCGGCTCCAAAGCAACCATACAATTCTAAATTGAAGAGAAGGACGATACAAACACCAATTAAGAGGACTGAGGCCACATTAGTCACTCAAGCACATGAGGAGAAGCCAAAAGCAAAAGTCGAGTTCACAAGCAAAGTCCGAGCTCAAAGCTTGAGCCACACGGCAATGTAAAGCAATGTAAGTCTCCTAAGCTATCTAAATCTAAAGAAATAATCTGTTATAGATGTCATAAGCAAGGTCACTTTGCTGCAACATGTCCTGAAAGACAAGTAGTTAATGTAACAACACTTGAACCAAAACCGAGTTCATCTAACTCAAGTGATTGTTTAGCACAATCTGGTTTTGAAATGTCCAATTCTAGTATAATGTGCTTGTCTTCGCCAAGGGTTAATGATGCAGGTCTCGAACAAGTCATGGAGCACACGGTGAGAAAAGTAGGCCCTGAGAAAGATGAAGTTTCCCCAGCTTCATTCTAATGCAAGAAGAGCCACCGGATCACACATTTACTCCATATGACGTGGCATCAAAAGAAACAAAACTCATCGAAAGTTTTGGTCAGGAAAGTGCCTCATTGCTTCAACTAATCTCTGATGATTCTAAAAGTGTGATGACAGACCTATTAAGTTTAGAAGAGCTTGATGAAAACGTTGGTGCCCCACGGAAACACTTGATTCAAAATAATTGTTTTACTACACATTTAAAACCTGAGCAAAAATCTATATTGAATAAACCATGTTTACCTGTTTATAATAATTCCATGACTGTATTAATTCACTTGATTTGTGCCAAAGGAGTTGGAAATATTGCAGGTACAAAGGAAGAACCACCAGACTTAGAAATTGAAGACCATGTCCGAGGAAGAGTTGAGCCAATGATACCACCACCTATTAGGAAAAACAGAGGAGTAGTCCCAATACTCCAGTTCAAAGATGAACCGCCAGATGCACAACACATCAGCAAACAATACCGGGGTAAGACTCTAGACTCCCAAAGACGAATGAGAGCTAACTTGCTTTTTTCTTAGTGCAGATTATACAGTTTAGGTCGAATCCCTTTGAAGAGGGGGGGGATGGGGAGGACATCAAGGCACCATCAATCAAGGAGCATGGAGGAGACATCAACCAGACGACCAATACCTTTGGAGAGAACCAGCCTGAGCGTACCAAAGACGTATATGCCTTTATTGAAGCATATCAACCTAACCAGTGTTGGAAAATGACATTGCACTCTTTTTCCCTTGTCTAGGGTTTTTCCCAATGGGTTTACCTAGAAAGGTTTTTAATGAGGCAATATTAAGTCATCAAGGAATCACAGAGAAGTTGATTTGGTTCAAAAGCTTTCCACATGAGGAAGATATTCAAGTTACAAGTCAGCAGACTTCCAATGAACCCGATAGAGACCAACGGCTACTATTTGGAGGATTACGGCCGAACCGCAAGGAATTAAGTTACAAACCAACTTGGTATGTATTCTTTACTCATCATAGAAGCTCAGTAAATTGGATTCGTACCAAACCGATATCAGCTGAGGAAGTTATTCAATTTCTAAACCGAACACTCTAGACTTGCCTTATATGGAGTCTTGCGGATTTGGGAGTCTTCAAACGTATCTTTGGCGACCTGGAGACCTTCCCCATCATCCAGAGACTCTACAACACGTATTTGTTTCAACTAAAACGCACAGAATCATGCAGATCCTCCCACACCCTCCCTTCCCATATCTCGGAACCGAGCTTGCCTTATTTGCCTTGTTTGGAGCCAAAGGATATCATTCAGCAACGGCTCTTTTCCTATTCACTTGTGTGCATTCTGGAGCCTTATTCAGTGAACCTGGACGTCCCAAGACACCACCAATTCGCACCTAAGCTTTCAAGAATAAAGGCGCTTCACAACTTACCTTATTTGGCCCGATTTGCTCATAATGGTCCAACGGCTAGTTTGTATTCAATTTTGTGATTTCTTTCTTGTTTCTAACCTTCTAGAACGTTAGAGTACTCATGTAAGAGCTCTATATAAAGCTCATTTCGTCCTTTGTACAAATTCACCTTTCAATCATCTAAGAAATATACAAGTTTCCTTTTTATTCAAAGTCTGTCTTTGTTTAAAGTTTGTCTTTAAGTTTCATTTGAGAGATTCATTTGATTCTTGAGATTATAGGATTAGGATTGTTTGTGTGATTCAAACAAGTCTAGTTCTCCACCGATTGAGCGAGTCAATCAAGCCCACCGATTGAGAGAGTCAATCACAAAACATCACCTCCATCTCTACTTACAATTCCACCTTCCGCGAGTCAAAGCTTGGAATTCTTTGATCATCAAGTGATCTAAGCTTGGTGTGATTCCGTGCTTGTATCAATCAAGGTTTGATCTAGTAGTTAGGTGTGATGGCCTGGGTATTGGTTATGCACAGCAGTTATTCTGGGTGTGGAATATAGGTGATGTCGGTGTTACCTTACGAGGTTTTACACGGATCACAAGAGGTAATTCAGTCAAGATGCTTGGATGTGTGACTTATTGCTCATTGAGAGGACTAGTTTCTCTAGTGTCATTAGCTCGAAGGACTGCAAGCCTGAGAGTGTAACTGACATTGTATGCACACTCGCGCGGAGTATAGCCTATAGTGATATATGATACGATGGATTTGTAAGGTATATAACCGAGAGTAATATACGATACTGTGGATTTGTAAGGTGTATAGCGTAGATGTAGGTTATATTTCCCAGAATTGAGTGGTAGGAGTATATCGGAGACTCAGGAAGGTTATAAGGCCTAGAATTGAGAGGTATGTGATATCGAGGACTTATGTAGGTTATATTGCCCCGAGTATAGTGGTACGACAGATACTCAGAACTCGGAGACGTTGCGGTGTCTTGGGTACTGAGGTATAGTATATACCTTGTGAGGTATGGTAGATATCCTGCGGGGTATGGCGGATGCCCAGAGCTTGGAGAGGCTACGGTGTCTTGAGTGCTGGGGTGAGCAATAAAGTACATGTGACGCTGCGGGGTCATAAGCATAGTGACTAAGAGGGAAAAAAAAAACCTCAGAGGTTGGTGGTGAACCTCATGCGTACATGCGTGTACCAGGTTATGTGCGTGTTTCTGTTAGGTTGTCATGTAGGCTTGGTTTAGTTGCTTTGATAAAGTTCTCGGAAGCAAGCTAATGCCAGAAAGCTCGCAAAGAAGTGTGTATTGGCCAGGGTTGCCAAGGTTTGAGTAATCGTTGCGACGATTAAGGTTCATTGGAGATGAACAGTTCATTGGAGATGAACAGTAACGTAAGATTCGAGGACGAATCTTATGTTAGTGGGGGAGAATTGTAACGTCCGCATCCCGGAAATTAATTAAATAATTTAATTATTTGGGAAATTTTTTCGAGTTTGTGAACCTTAGACAAGTCTCGAGAAATTAATTATGGGGTTGAAATAATTAATTTAGATTTGTTCTAGGGGTGTCATAAATCGGTTCGAAAGTTTTGGGGTTTTTCTCACTTTAGAGTCAAAACCAAGTTTGCTTCCTCCTTCTTCTTCTAAAGTTTGAGCTCGCCATTTATGTGAGGGGGAGAGAGTTTATTGAGCTTGTTGAGCTAGAGAGAGAGAGAGAGCTTGGAGAAGAAAGAAGAAGATAGAAAGGTTGTGGTGAGCTTGGATCTTGAAGGATCAAGAGTTTGTGAAGCTTGGGAAGCTTGGAAAAGAGTGGGTTGGAGTTGAGTTTGGGCGTGGCTTTTGAGGAGGAGATGTGGTCTTTCTTGAGCTTGGGGAGTCCATAAGAAGCTAGATCCATCCTTGGCTAAGGTGAGTTTGTGACCAAAGGTTAATATAAAGCCTTTTGTGGGGACTTGTGGGGTTGTGATAGACATTGTAGTGTTGTTAAGATGTTTGGAAGCCTCTTGGTTATGTGGAGAGATTTAGCTAGAGTTTGCTAAGCTTGTGGTGGTTATAAAACCATAAAGTTGTGCTTATTGTGCCTTGTTAAGCTTTGAATGTGAGTTCTTATACTTGATTTGGTGTTGTGATTTTCATGTGTTCTTGGTGGATTCCATGGGTCATTGTGGAGCTTTAGTAGGTGTTTGCTAAGCTTGTGATTGTTAGAGAAGAATGGTTGTTGCTTGTTGTGCCTTGTTAAGCTTTGATTATGAGTTCTTATGCTTGATTTGGTGTGGTGATTTTCATGGGTTCTTGGTGAATTCCATGGGTCATTGTGGAGCTTTAGTAGGTGTTTGCTAAGCTTGTGGTTGTTAGAGAAGCATGGTTGTTGCTTTTTATGCGTTGTTAAGCTTTGATTGTGAGTTCTTATGCTTGATTTGGTGTTTTGTGTGTTGTGGTTATTTGGTGATTCCATGACTTGTGGCAGTGTTTCTCTTGTTGTTTGATGTGTGGTTGTGAAGCAGACTTGTGTGTTTGTGAAGCAGACTTGAGCAGACTTGTGTGTTTGTGAAGTAGACTTGAGTTTTGTGAACCAGACTTGTGTGTTTGTGAAGCAGACTTGAGCAGACTTGAGCAGACTAGAGTTTTGCGAAGCAGACTTGTGAGTTTTGTGAAGCAAACTTGAGCAGACTTGAGTTTTGTGAAGTAGATTTATGTTTTTAGCATTTCTTGAGGTTTGGAATGGCTAGGTGGTTAGTCATGACTGTGTTTGATTAGCTTTTCATGAGTTTTGCATGGTTAGCTGATTGGTTGAAGTAATATGTGGTGTTATTATTTCATGTTGTTGTGGTTGTTTGATTTGTGTAGTGCTTTCATATAACCTGTGGTTGGGAGGATCAATCTCACACAGCGTTTGGTTTACCAAATGTTGATGCATCATTTTTGTCAATGCAGGTAAAGATAAGGCGTGACCGTGGAATCAAAGCGGTGATGAGGGGATGATTAGGACTCGGTAGCTTCTGCAATTTTTGTGTAACTTTCGTAGGATTGCTAGAACTGTGGTTGTATAGCGGTGGAGCCTTCGTGGTGTTGTTGTTTATTGTTGTAAGTACTTGGAGAATATTTAAATGTATGGGCATTTATTTATTAAGTATTTGCATGGAAAAAAAAAATCGAGTGCGGTCGTTTCAGTTTTTTTCTTACTTAAAAAATATTAACGTTCAAATTATGAACGTTTGATAGACGCTGGAAGCGATCAAAAGTAGAAAGAGAAGACGAAATATTTAACTCTGTAAATATGTTATGACTCTCGGTTTAAGGGAAGCTGCTAACGAAATATTTAACTCTATAAATATGTTATGACTCTCGATTTAACGATGTGCCTCAAATGGTATAGTCAACATAAGTTAACAATTTAATCATAAGTCAACAAAAACTTAGACATTAAACAATATTTTGAAAATCAAAGATTTAAACGTTCACAATTTGAAAATTTATAATTTTTTTTTGACATTTTCCCGGTAAATAAATGGTATGTGTTAAAAATATTAAAAAGGTGATGTAAACAAAAAAAAAAAAGAGGTAAATGTCATGCATAACAAGGTTTAGTTTTTTTTGTTGTTCTTAAATAAGAACACTAGGATAACATTGTATTTTTATTTTCTTTTTCAGATATATCAGACTCACTTGCACAACTCGATCACCAAAGCTGTTTTTTTTTTTATTATTTTACTCAGCGACCCTGCTTTAGCTACTCTCCCGATCCAAAACTCCATCGCCGGCAACAATGGCGAAGCTTACACTTATACTCTTCTTATTTACTTGTTTCATCTTCTCATCTTCCTTTGCTTTCCAATCAGACGAGCTCCTCGTTGACGACGATGAATTTGGTCTAGAAGGAGGAGCAAAGCCTCACTCCACCGAACTTTACACCTCTTCTTCTTCTTCTTCGCCTCGGCAGCAGCAACAGACTCCAACTATCCGGAAAAGATACTCAGATCCTACCGATTTAGATTCCAAAGTCCAATTCACTCTCCAACATGCCTTCGGAGACTCTGATTTCTCCCCCGCCGGTACTTTCTCCGCTCGCCTCAAATCCTGGAGCCATGGCGGAAAGGTATTTTGATAAATTTAATGAAATCAATCGCATCGTTCGTGATTTTAGTTTATTGATTTTAGGATCGAAGATCGCATCTGTTCAGACCATAACATTGATTATTGTTGTATTTTCAAAATTCTGGATATTGGCTTGCTTTGACTTTATATTGAACTGATCTATAACTCAGTTCAAGAAAATTGAAGATATATAATCTCATGAAGAATGTGGGATATTTGATATTTCAGTTAACTAATAGTAGAAAACAGATTATTTACACCAAATCAATTTACATTGATCTTTATGGATGTAGACATTGACAAAGCTGAGGTTCTCAAGGAATGATTTTTCTGCTGAAGAGAAAGATGCATTCAAAGTAAGATTTTTATGTTAATTG
The DNA here is from genome assembly GCA_028015245.1 of Cardamine occulta. Taxonomy (NCBI): domain Eukaryota; kingdom Viridiplantae; phylum Streptophyta; class Magnoliopsida; order Brassicales; family Brassicaceae; genus Cardamine; species Cardamine occulta. Next base: position 5,372,899 of record CM051366.1, read on the forward strand.
TTCATTTGTTACTTCAATTCCCATGAAGTAGAGAAATTTAATGCTTGTTTTTGCTGGAACCTATTTGTAGAATCTGTTGAAAGGAGATGAATTTTATAGGATTCGACTTCCATCTAATGTGATTAGTCCACCAGGGAAAGAGTTTGTGATTGCATCAGTGAGAGCTGTAAGTACAATCCGATTTTTTCTTTGATTGTTTGCTAGGTCATTTCTCAAGTCTGGAGCTTTATATTACATCCTTTGTTTTATTTTGTTGTTTTTTAGGCTTTATAAATGACTCTTTGTAACTATGGTGTCTACTGTTGAATTAAAGATTAGTTCATTTAGTTTCACTCATTGATATCCTAGTAGGCTACAGCTTTTAAGATAAGAGAGGTTGTTTGTATAATTGGTTCGGAATTAAATTATTAGTTTTTCTCTAGAAACACATCCAAATTTGTTTTTAGGTCAGACTGACAAAGACAAGAGAGACTCATTTAGATTTGTTTTTAAGATAGTCTCTGTAATTTGGTTTCCATCTTTTAAGGTTATTTGTCTGTTTTTTAAAACAATATACATGTTTGATTGCAGCGATGTCTGCCACGGGATGGCTTGGATGAGCATTTCATTATACACATGGTAATACCTTTTTTTCTCTTTTGGTATCAGCATTTGCGAGCTCAATGTTTTGTTTGAACCTTAGCATTTTGACTATTCTGTGAATGACAGAGAAATATGGGACTGTGAATATGGTTCAAAACTGTGTTCGGCTTGGTTAGTTTACTTGCTATACTGTCTCTGCTTGCAGGAAGGTGCCAACATCTTGGCAGTTAGTTATGGTTCTCCTGGGGCGTGTCAATATCCTCGACAATTCAAACTTGTAAGTGAAGTCTATTATTATAGCTTCTCTTTTTATTTTAAACTCTTAACTGAGCTAAAAAAAGAAATGGATTTATCCTCAGTTGCCTTAGGTCTATATTGTAATGTACTCATAAATTATGAATGCAGATGATGTAATTGAGTCATTGTTTATCCATTTGCCAATTTTTTATAGAATAGACCATGTTGAATCATATTCTAGAGTATAGTATTGCACCCTCTTTCTCTATTTTGCTTATGCATTTCATCTATAAGCGTTCTGTAATATGTTGATAGATCCACAGAAACATTTGAGAGAAATACCATAAGATGATGAGTCATGTGAAAGTATGGTCTTAGGGTCATTGTAAGCATTCCGTAATTGTGTGATTTTGGGTGTGGTTTAAGTGATGAGAGTTGGGTGTCAGCTGCCATGTTTTGTGACTTTGTTCGAGTCTAATTTACTTTCCTCTAATAAACAAAGTAGTGATCTTTTCTGGTAGAATCTGACTTTAGTTTCTACTACATCTCTTGTCTACTTGTACTCTGAAACTTGAATTTATGAAGGAACAAGGTTACATTTTTGTGAGAGCTTCTGATTTTGCTTACCTACGCGATCTAATTTACTTTTCTCTATTTTTGCTTACTGTAGCCAGCAAAATGGTCTTTTAACTCTCACACAATTTTGAAAAGCAGTGAACAGGCACCAAGGTAAAACAATTATTATGATTTTTTGCATCAAACGGCTTAACTTTGCATGAACCTCTGCCTCCTCCCCTTAGTCCAATAACTAATATTTTTGCTTATCCTTACCTGAATGTTCCGCAGAACTCCAATATTCACTGAGGAGAAGATTATAGGCGGTGAGAATGTAGAGGGCGAAGTTGAACCACCACCAGAGAGATCATTTTGGGCGAAATATGTGAGTAATTCAATAAAAATCTTATGATGATTCCTTGTGTTTTAGGTTCTGATGTAAATTTCTTATGATACGCCAGTGGATGTATTTGATACCACTGGGACTCGTAGTAATGAATGCCGTGACACAAGTATCAAACATGGCTGAAGAACCAACAGGTGGACAGGCCAGTGGCTCACAAGCGCAACAATCTGCCAGAAGAAGATGATTTCACTTTTACTTCTCCCGAAGCAATCAAAGGTGTAGACCACAACACAGTTACTATGAACAGATTTTGTTTTTTCCGTAAAGTCTTTAAATCTTATGATCCCAAGAGGATAGATACTATTTGGCTATAACTTATAAGTAAAGCAGAATTAACCAAATTGGGAATTAATGATGAACAAGGTTTAGGGACATATATGTTTGAAGTGAGTTATAAGATTGAAATCTGATTGTTAGTTTATGTTGTTGTAGGCTTTGTAGCTGCAGCTGATATGAGATGATGATTAAATAGATCTTTATGTAAACCATCTTGTCATTATTTTGGTTTTTGTAACCTTTAATTTAGGGGTCAACTGCTTCAGACCCTCTCTATAATGCCGCTTCTGCGTCGATTCACCCAAACTCTCAACCTCTGCATATTTCCCCCCAATTTATGACATTTCTTCATATTACCCCCTAAACTATTTTTCTCTGCTCAATTGCACCTGAGAAGCTAATCAATCCAAATTGCGATCAATTTCGCTAAATCGTGTTTAAAAATCGATTTTAAACCCAATTGAACCCAAATCCAATTAAACCCGAAATTCATCCAATTAAATCTAAAATCAAATAAAACCAATTAAACCCGAAATTGAAATCAATTAAACCCAATTCAAATTAAACCAAATCCAATTAAACCCGAAATTTAATTAAATCAGATTATACCCATTTTGATTTATTAAACCCAATAAAACCAAGTTACTAAAATCCCCAAATCGTTTGTTTTCTTAGCGACGAAGAACAACCAAGAGAAAGAGAGAAGGCGACAAGGTGAGAAGGGGACCGAAACTGGCAAGATTTGATCAAACTAAGACCAGAAGGGGACGGGAATGCGAACCAAACAACGACCCACGCCTAAGGGGGAGGAAGAGAACCGGAAATGCTTGACCAAGGAAGTTGCGATGTCCTCAAAACGCTCTGTAACCGGAAACCTGACCCCTAAAGCCATAGCATTTAAATCTCGCCGTCCGATCACGAGACCGCACCACCACAAGCAACAAACTTAACCACGGAGCTAAAGAACAAGTCAAACCAAGGACCAAATTAGTTGAGAGATCACTAAGGTGGTAATGGAAGGAGCCACCACAGAAGTCGAGCACTACGAAGACCACACCGCCACCTAGGTCCAAGGCACCCATAACCACCGCCAAACCACACATGTCAATTAATGTTGACGGAAACTTACTGCCACAAAGTCTCCGAGATAGTCGAGAAGGAGACGTTGCTGAGACCAACGAATCGAAGCCAACACCACCAGAACTACAGCAACCACGCCAACACCGTGACTGCCGTAGTCAACAAGAGACAATCACGACACCACCAAGCGAAATCACAAGAAAGACCTCGCAAACCCAAGCCAAGAGGATTTAGGAATTTGGAGAATCAGCAAGGAGCTAGTATTCACCAGCCACGTCGCCGGTGCTATGACAGCCGCCAGCTAATTGTAAAGGAGGCTCGCCGAGGAAGCAATCTAAGGCAGCGGCACCGAAGTCCCCACTCTGTCTCACTCAAAATCAGCCGTCGCCGATCTAGATCTGAGACGAATGTGAACAGATTCGACTAGAAATTCGACCGAACCTTGGCGAAAGAAGCCATCACCGCGCCTAACTTCCACCTGAACCAACCGGAGAGGCGAGACTGAGTTACGATCCTAGTATCTTCAGGCGAACCGCCGACGAGACCCTAAGCTGCATATCGCTGTCCTCAAGCAACCAAACAGGGAGAGCATCGCTGAGCCGTCGTCGAGCACAGTCAACGAGTGGTAACACCGGTGGACTCTGGATCTACGCTCGTACCCCCTCACCGACAGCCTTCACGAACGCCGGCGTTTAATTGGGTTTAATTGATCTCAATTTAATTGGTTTTATTTGATTTTAGATCTAATTGGATGAATTTTGGGTTTAATTGGTTTAATTGGATTTGGGTTCAATTGGGTTTAAAATCGATTTTTAAACGCGATTTAGCGAAATTGATTGCAATTTGGATTGATTAGTTTCTCAGGTGCAATTGGGCAGAGAAAAATAGTTTAGAGGGTAATATAAAGAAATGTCATAAATTGGGGGAATATGCAGAGGTTGAGAGTTTGTGTGGATCGACGCAGAAGCGGCATTATAGAGGGGGTCTGAAGCAGTCGACCCTTAATTTAATCCTCACCAACAAATGAGAAATCAAAAGTCTTCGCAACTTTGATAGCCTCTTTGTCAACTAGAGGGCTTCATGACATCTCAAGAACAAAGACATTGAGAAGCTTCATGTCTTCTTTTGATCACTTTTGACTAGTGCCACTGAGTTTATCAATTTTTGTACTATCTTGTTTGAATTTGTTAGTAATTTGGGGGAAGTAAAATAGTTAAATCATATTTAACTGTTATAGTCCCATGCGAATTTTTTTCTTTGGGTAAAATTTTCCGTATGAATCTAAAACCATGATTAGAAAGGTTTTGTATAGGAGAGACAAGTAGGAACCAACCATAGTTGAGAGATGAGGCAACAAATGAAAGCCATTTTAAGAAATTGTGGTTTTGATGGCATGAACTAGGGTGCATCATGGTTTTGTTCAGGTCCGAAGCTCATGATTTTTTCGATAGAACTCTTCGAGTCCATGTCAGGTAACTTTTCTTTTTCACGAGTTCTCAGAGAAGAGATATGCTTTTAGCTCACTAGCAACTTGAGACATTGCTCGTCTTCCAGACGAAAAAAAAAACTAACACATGACAATGCTAGTTCAAGAGCTTCCCCATAGAACTAGGGTCATAATCACCAACAAGACTTGGATCCACAATTTTTTTGCCGAGTTTTGCTTGGAAATGCTCGTCGATAAGTATATTTGTAGATTTGACATCTCTATGAATTATTGGTGGTTTGCAGCCAATATGTAAATACTCCAATCCTTGATAAAATAATTCCTAAAAGGTTCTATCAAAATTGTTTTTTTTTTTCTGAAAGCTTACAATATATATGAGAAAATATTAAAAAAAATTCAATACTCCAAAGCGTTTGTAATCAAAGGGTAAATGTGATAATTATTGTGGACACTATATTTAGATTTCAACTCCATTTCTAATGTGAGACATTCTAACACGCATCCTCAAGATAAAGACGAAAAAAACAAAAAAAAAAACATCATTTCAGAAATATCAGTACAAAACAGACCATTAAAAATTGAGAATCATACTGTTTTAAGAATCATATAAAAATTTCCAACTCAAAACCAAGTATCAATAAATAGGCTCACCCATGTACATTATATATAATATTCACTACAAGAAAACATATGATTTGCGACGGAAATTTACGTCGGAAAGTATCCGTCGTAACTTAGCAACGGAATAACGACGATATTACAACGAATTTCAGATTCCTCGTAAATTCGTCGTAAAATTACGTCTAAACTATTCGTCGTAAAATATATGTAAATAAACGTCTAATTAGCGACGCATTTACGACGCGTACTGTATTCGTCGTAAACATTACAACATTTTTAGGACGAATTTATTTTACGACGAATTTGCAAGGATAAACTTTGTACTCGTCGTAAAAACGTTGTAAATTTACGACGTCTTTACGACGAATACATTTAACGATGAATTTGCAAGGTATATTTATTAGATAATAAAAAACGTGTAAAACTATGATTGTTACGATGGAAGTTTACCTCGTAAATCAGTCGTAAATTCGATGGTACCTCCTTGTTAACATGATTTGTTGTAAAACCGTTGTAATGTTTCTACCTACCAAACTAGAAAAATTCCTATAAATAACACACCTTCATTATCTCAACATCACACATCACAAACAACAATAACTTTGAAATTAAACACAAAAAAATGTCTTCTGCAGATAATATACGGAAGCAACGAAGATGGATGTATAAGCATAGAGATTCCGAGGGAAACATAACAGAAGAGTTTATGAACGGGTTGGAGCTATTCATGTGCAAGGCCGGACAAACTCCACTCACCATAGAAACTGGTAAAATGTTCTGTCCTTGTCGAAAGTGTAAAAATTCAAGATTTGCACTTATTGAAAATGTTTGGAAGTATCTGTTGAATAGAGGATTTATGTCCCAATATTATATTTGGTTTCAACATGGGGAAGGTTATGGTCAGAATGAAGCAGAAAGTAGTAATTATAGTAATTTTGAAGCTGTGGGTAGAGATGAACCTAGTAGTTTGCATAACTATGATCATCCTTATCATGTAGATCATGGTGATGTACAACATGATAGGGTTCATGACATGGTTACAGATGCATTTAATCAAACCACTTCATCGTTTGAGGAACCTAATTTAGATGCGAAACGGTTATATGAAATGTTGGATGCTGCAAATAAGCCAATCTACGAAGGATGTAGAGAAGGTTTGTCAAAATTATCATTGGCATCTAGGATGATGAACATTAAAACTGATCATAATCTACCAGAGGTTTGTATGGATGCATGGGCCGAATTATTCAAAGAGTATTTGCCAGAAGACAATTTGTCTGCTGAATCATACTATGAGATTCAAAAGCTGGTTTATAGTCTTGGGTTTTCCTCGAGATGATAGATGTTTGCATTGATAATTGCATGATCTATTGAAAAGATGATGCTCGATTGTGAAATATCGATTACTGTAAAGCCAAGATTTAAACCTCAAGCGCCGGAAGGAATAAGGTGCCGATACAACGGATGTGGTACCTACCAATAATGAAAGGTTGAAAAGATTGTATCGATCTGAAAAATCACTGATCGATGAGATGGCATGGAGAACATTCACAAACAGAAGGGGAGATCACACATCCATCAGATGCGAAGGCGTGGAAACATTTCAAAACGGTATATCCTAATTTTGCTAGAAACGTCAGAAATGTCTATCTTAGATTATGCACTGATGGTTTTAGTCCATTTGGGATATCTGGTAGAAATTATTCTTTGTGGCCGGTAATAGTCACGCCTTACAACCTTCCGCCAGGGATGTGCATGGAAAAGGAATTTTTATTCCTTACTATCCTAGTTCCTGTTCCTAAACATCCGAAACGGTCACTAGATGTATTTCTCCAACCTATAATACACGAATTGAAGGAGTTATGACATTGTGGAGTTCGAACCTATGATTGTTCGGTTAAAAGGAATTTTACTATGAAAGTTGTGCTTATGTGGACGATAAGTGACTTTCCTGTTTATGGGATGTTGTCAGGTTGGACAACACATGGAAGATTATCTTGTCCGTATTGTCTTGGGAGAACTGATGCATTTCAGCTGAAGTATGGAAGGAAAACTAGTTGGTTTGATTGTCATCGTCGGTTCCTCCCAATGCACCATCCATATAGAAGGAACAAGAAGTTGTTTCGGAAAAACGTTATTGTACGGGCTCTTCCACCAGTGTATTTAACAGGAGAACAAATTGAAGCAGAAATTGATCACTATGGTGCTCAAGAAACTGTAAGGCGTGGAGGTAATTGGCATACTCCACGTAATATGCCAGACGGATACGGAGAACATCACCACTGGCACAAGAAAAGCATATTTTGGGATCTTCCATATTGGAAGGATTATCTCCTACGACACAATCTTGATGTCATGCATATTGAGAAAAACTTTTTCGATAATATCATGTACGCAATATTAAACGTGGCAAAGAAGACAAAAGATAGCAAAAACTCAAGGATGGACTTACCTGCTATTTGTTGTAGGAGTGAGTTGGAGATTACAGACGAGGGTGAAGTGCCATTTCCAATATTTAGATTGAAGGGAAATGCAAAAACAGCGTTATTCAAATGGGTGAAAGAAGATGTGAAGTTTCCTGATGGTTATGTTTCTAATCTCTCTAGATGTGTTGAAGAAGGAACAAAATTTTCAGGGATGAAGAGTCATGATTGTCATGTGTTTATGCAACGACTACTTCCATTTGCACTTAAAGAGATAATTGATGAAGATGTTAATGAAGCACTTGCAGGTATATACATATATATATATATAAATACGTGCATATAATTATATATTTTTCTAATAAACTTAAAAATATTACGTTTAACAGGTATTGGTGTATTTTTCCGGGATCTTAGTTCACGTACCTTGATGGAACAAGACATTCAACAACTTGAAGCTAACATCCCCATATTATTGTGCAATTTGGAGAAGATTTTTCCCCAGCATTTTTTGATGTTATGGAGCATCTTCCAGTCCACCTTCCTCATGAAGCGGCACTAGGCGGACCTGTTCAGTATCGATGGATGTACCCGTTTGAGCATTTCATGAAACATTTAAAAGGAAAAACAAAAAACCTTGCAAGAGTAGAAGGGTCAATTATTGCAGGGAGTTTAACTCAAGAAACATCTCACTTTTCGTCATACTATTTTGCGCCTAAAGTTCAGACACGGAAAAGAGCTCCTCGACGATATAACGATGGAGGTGTGGCACCAACTTATGCAGTAGAAGGTGTTCCAAACATATTTTCGCAAATTGGACGCCTATCTGGACAATTAAAAGAAGTTTGGTGGACATCTCCTGAAGATCATCATTGCGCACACACATATATTCTAGTAAATTGTGAGGAAATGCGGTCATTTGAAAGGTATTTATATATATAACATATAAAATGTGTTAGATAGTAACTTACAAGTTTTATGCACACACATTTATCTTATAATTTATTAATTGCAGCTTATTCATGGATCAAGTACGAGAATCCATTGAGGGAATATCAGATGAGGAAATCAACAAGCGAAAAGATCAACACTTTATTCCGTGGTTGAAGACTCAAGTACGATCTTAAATTTGATTATTTAATTACTCATTATACACTAATTAATGATAATGACAATAATTTTTTACTTTGAATTTATCAGGTTGATTATGATGATCCATATTATCCACCATGGTTTCATGACTTGCTTCAAGGTCCAATCAGTAAAATAACAACAGCGCCAATGTATTTTACTCGAGGATATGCGTTTCATGCATACGACTACGGTAGACATCGTACATCCGTTAACTATGAAGTATGTGTGAAAGGAGAGATCGATTTTTATGGAATCATACAAGAGATAATTGAAGTTGAATTTGCTGGGTTAGTGGGGATGAAATGTGTACTCTTCAAATGTGATTGGTTCGATCCAACAATTGGCATAGGTGTTCGTTCCAATAAACTTGGAGTTGTGGATGTTAACGCAGCTAGACGGTACAACAAGTTTGAACCTTTCATTTTAGCATCTCAAGCAGACCAAGTAAGCTTCATTTCGTATCCCAGAGTTAGGACCATGGGAGTCACTTGGTTATCAGTTATTAAGGTGCAGCCAAGAGGTCGAATCGTAATAGAAGAAGCATTGCAACAAGATTTATGTAGTGATATTTCGACACCGAATCAAACTACAAATGAGATCTTACTTATTGATCGCAACAATCAAGTATTTGAAGACATCCCATATGATGATGCAGAAGAAGACAACGGTAATGAAGAGTTTGATGAAAGTGACAATCTAAGCACATATTCGAGTGAGGCATCCGACGACTTAGTTGATGAGAATTATTAAATGTATTTTGTAATAGTTAACATTTCCAATATAATTATTAAAATTTTCAATTTCAAATTATCATTTTTGTGGTTTAGGTTTATGGTTGATTCTTAATTTCGAATAACATTCCCAAATTTTGTCAATTATTAAAACATATGATTGTGGGGTATGGAGCATTTAACGACGGAGTTACAACGGTTTCGTCGTAAAAACGTTGCTAAATGTTTAATCCATTACGACGAATTAACGACACGGAATCGTTAATTCGTCGTAACATTTACGTCGAACTAACGACACGGCCTCGTTAATACGTCGCAACATTTACGACGAATTCACTAGGCTGCATCATCATTTCCTCGTAATAAAACAGAAAGAATATTTTCTATAAATACCACATCCTCCCATTGTCAATCTCAATACAATAAACACTTATCAGTACGAAATTTTATTTGAAAACACTAATTATTTATGGATGATGAAAGGTCTTCAGTTCCGGGTCCAGCAGGTCTGAGGCAAGCTGAAGAACGGGCGAGGAGAAAACTTGAACGATCAATGCTTCAAGAATGTTCTGGTATAAGCGGGTCAATGTTTAATTCTTATGAGAGACATGTAAGGATGGTTAATTGTGTTGTTGAGCCAGAAGATCCTTCTTTCATGGGGGTCCTTTGGAAGACGACAATTGAATACTTAACACAACAAGGTATACTATATATGTCATGCATTAATTATTAGTATACAATGTTTTCTTAAGATTGCTCAATAAACATTTATATATATATATATATATATATATATATATTTGACTTAATTTATTTTGAATATAGGTGGAGATACATGTAGGTGGACACTGGTAAAAGAGCTGCATAAGACTTGTGTACCACAATGGTATCACGTACCTTTTGTGGTAGCTTTGATTCATAAAATGGTTCCTAATGGATTGGGGGATGCGATGGTTATAATGAAGGTAAACTGTATTATAAGTTTTAGTCTTTAGATGATCTTGAATTTGAATATTTAGTAAATGTTAAATGTACTTTTTTGTGCTTCTAGGAACCGACTGGTACTGTACAAGCGAGCATTCATAGGTCTGCTTTATCTGATAACAAATATGGACCGCACATAAAGGAGGGTTCAGTGTTGCTTCTAAAGGAGGTTCCAGTAGTTAAGTTTGAACGGGCGACAACATATCTTAACATTACTCTGAATAACATAACCAATGTAAGTTACAATTTTATTGATAAATATTATTTATTTATAAGTATTATCGTTAACTTGTTAATTTGGCAGGTTATATCTATAGAAAACGTTGCTACAACATTCATACAAGAAAGTGGTCCCAGTGGTGTTAATCGAAATCCAAATAATTGGTTAAACCATGAAGATGAGGTTGTATCGGATAATACTGAAGAAACTGAGTAGTAGATTACGTCATGATAAATGAGTAAAACAAATAATTATGTTTATGTTTAAAATGCTTCAACTTTATTTGTATGTTTAAGTTATGTTAAACTATCGTATAGTATTATAAAAACTATGTATGTTTAATATCCTATCCAATATAAAATTAAATGTTTACAACTTTTTAATAAAATACGAAACGAATTATTAATATAATCGTAATAAGCTATATTACGACGAAATAACGAGGCTATCTCGTTAATTCGTCGTAATATAACGGCGCAGTTACGACGCGTATTTAATTTAACCCTATTAAATATTTTTACGACGAATTTACGAGACAGCCACGTAAATTCGTCGTTACATCTACGATTTGGAGACAGCCTCGTTATTTCGTCGTAATATAATGAGGCTTTTACGACGAAAATTTAATTTAATCGTATTAAATAAATTAACGACGAATTTACGTGGCTGCCTCGTAAATTCGTCGTAGTGGTTACGACGAATTTACGAGGCATCCAAGTAAATTCGTCGTAAAGTTACGACGAACTTACGAGGAACACAAAATCTATATATATGAGGACGCGGAATCCTCTTTTCGACGTTTTTTCCATCCAACCTCACTATCTCTCTAGTTTCATTTTCTCTCTCTACATCCGATTTAAGGTAAAAAAAATTTTTTCTTTTTTTTTAAATTTAGTTTTAATTGTAGATTTGTTAGGTTGAATACGCTTTCTAGCAGTTGAGTCTATATAAAAAAAAAGAGGAAATGACATAGTCTAAGCTTGACTGGAACTTGAGCTTCAAAACATCTACTGAAAAAGAAAAGAGGAAGAATATGTTAAGGGAAGTTACCTTGTCATGATTCATTGAGGTCAGCTCTTGCCCAGACATTCCCTTGTTCTTTATAATCCGAGGAATAGCAGTGTAGTAAAATCTATTCCCTTTTGGTTGCTCAGTAGATGAGGCCTTAGACTTGCTTTTCTTCATCTGTTCATCAAGTGCTCTTTCCATTTCCGTTTTAGGTCCACCTTCTAGAATAGCAGATTCGTAGATGACTGTTATTTCTCCTCCAACTGGCTCTGCAGATTTGAACATATAACTTTGAACAAGCCAAGTTTTACAGTGTTGATTAACCACTACTCAAGTGAGGGAGAAAATTGACAATGCTGTTAAAGAATCCACCACAAATAAGGTTCACATACCAAATTTTTCAACATCCTTTGTAATGTAGTTAGATAAGTGCTTCCATTCTCCATACTGACTTAAATTGTATGGGCCAAGATATTTGTCAAACTCCAAACTTCTGACTGCTTGAGAATATCTCTCTTCCTGGCATCAAAAGGAGAAGAATGAAAACAAATAACCAGAACTAATTATCAAGCCTACTGACTGAAAGGCTACTGCAACATGATTTGATTATATTCCTCTTCAAAAGACATTAAATTACTATAACTTTAACTGAAGCAATGATGCAAATCACTGAAAAACGTATAAGCAGCATTGAGAAAACTACAGCACTAGGTTATTTACAAAGGACAAACCTCTTCTTCAGATACTTTGGATAACCATTCTTCTTGCTGATTCCATTTGCGTACAATAACCTAGTATATTCAACAACAGATAGTGAAAAATATATCAAGATCGGTTCATACAATTCCATGGTGCTACTTACAGGATATCCACATTTCAGACAAGAACATGACTATCAGATTTCTGCAGAATTTGTTTTCTATGTAATAATAATCTATATAGATCATTACAAACACAAGCAAAACAAAAACTAAACCCCATACAGAACTGTAAATGGTTTTCAAGTCAGTGTAAATAGGCAAAGATAACAAATGAGGCTAGAAAGATTCCAAACCTGAGAAGGAGCAACATCAACAAAGAAGCCAATGGTAGGTGAAAACTCTCTACCATCCCTGAAAAAAATGAAATTCTATAGTTATCAACCAAAGCAAATTGATATAGACATAAAACTATTTTAAAAAAAATAAAAATCATGGTTTTGAATACACTATATAGAAAAGAACAAAAAAACATGTAAAGAGTCAAACCTGGTAGATGAACTATAGAATACAAAGTGAATTCCAGGAGGAATCATCTTAATCCCTTTAAAATCTGGCCCCACTGAGAACATCTGTAACAAAGATTCACAACATTGTTAACAAATATGCAAATTCCACTAAAAGAATCTGATTAAACCATGTACAAAATCTTAGTCCATGTACAGTGATAGTCATAATTTTAAACAATTAAAAGAGAAACATGCCAATGAAAAATAGAGTTTCATTCTCAATTTCTTCATAAACTTAACTAAATCATACGAGAATATCACAATTACAAAGCTTTAAACTTGGAAGAAAGTAACAAAAAAAACCTGAGTATCGATTCCAACAAGAGTATGCTGAGGAACATCGAGAAAGAGAAGCGTAGCTCCATGCTTAACAAGCTCTAGTGCCTTTTCAGAATCCATCACTTTCTTCTTCTTCTTCTTCAGAGCGTCGTCGATCAATAAGAACATTCATAGAGAGTAGATTCCAGAAAGACCCATTAAATAGGCCCATTAAGTAAATTAGGCTTTTCCATTGTGGCCCAAATACGTGGCTTTTTACGCGCTATTCACGCGGTTTACTTTCTCAACCGACATTAATCGTTATATATTGAATCTATATCGTTTGCTTCATCGCAATCGTTACTTTTTCTTTTGTTTCTCCCAAATCGTTTCAATTTCTAATATTCTTCTTCTCTCTCGCAACGCTAATCACCAAATCCAAATTTTAGGGTTTTTCTTTCTCAATTGTTCGATTGATCAGGAAAATTCATACGCTTGTTGAAGATCGAGAAGATGTCATCAAACGGATTCTTCTCTTCTCAGAGAAACTCACAACACCGAAACGCAAACGCTGGAACGACGATGAAGAGACGAAACGACAATCGCGGTTACAACGGAATCGGAGGTTTTCAAGAAGAGCGAAGCCGTTACGCACCGCCTCAGAAACGTCTCAGATCTCAAACGCTAACGCAGTCGCGAACTCAGTTCAGATCTGGCATGGATCTTCCTCTGTTTCATCATCATCATCATGGTATTAGTAATAACATGTCTAGGGTTTCTCAATCATATAACAATTACGGTGATGTGATTACTTCTAATCCAAGTTTTGTTTTACCTAACAATGATTCCTATCGAAACCCTAATCCCCAAATTGTTCCGATTCCATTACCATATCGTAAGCTTAATATCTCTTTTGATTCATTACCCGAATGGGCTCCAAATCAAACCCTAAATCCGAATTTCACACCAAACGCAAACGCAAACGCTCAAGCACCACCTGCGTTTACGAATGTTCCAAATTTGGGCAAAGAGTTAACAGATTTACTTAGTGTTCTTAACAATGAGAAAGAGAAGGAAACTTCAGAAGCATGTAATAGTTTCAAATTACCTCCAGGGCTAAGTTTTGATGATCCTTCGTCTCTTAAAATTCGACATGAATCTGTGATTAAGTCTTTGTATTCTGATATGCCAAGACAATGTTCGTCTTGTGGGGTTAGATTCAAATCCCAAGAAGAACATAGTAACCATATGGATTGGCATGTAAGGAAGAACAGATCATCCAAATCCACTACAAAACAGAGCCAGAAACCAAAGAAATCACGAGATTGGTTTGCGAGTACGCCTCTATGGCTCATTGCAGCAACAGGAGGGGCAGTAGAATCAGCTAAAGCATCTTTCGGCGAAGCGCAGATGGAGGAACATCAAGCAGAAGAACATGTTGTGCCTGCAGATGAAGATCAGAAGCTATGTGCATTATGTGAAGAGAGTTTTGAAGACTTCTTTAGCCATGAAGCTGATGATTGGATGTATAAAGATGCAGTTTACTTAACTAAGAATGGTCCTATAGTTCATGTTAAGTGTATGCCTGAAACCCGAGTCGTAAAGCCGCGAGCTATGTCTGTTTCGGTTTCATCGGTTGCGAGTGCTATAGTCTGTTGATTGGTTTAAAGATAGGGTTTTTTTATATCTCTGTTTTAGTCTGTTGTTTTTAACTGATGTATATGATATGAATCGAGTTGTATTAACATTCCAGTTTTAATAAAATACTTCACTTTGATTTCTTTCTTTACTCTTGTTATCTCTATTTACCTTTATGTTTCCTCTCTTGTTACAATTAGACGCATTGTTTAACAGAAGAAGCAAAAGAATTTTTATTTTATTTTTGAAGAAGCAATAGATTGTCTCCTAATGCTTATGTTAATTATTACAAACCTCCCAAACGTCAAAGTTAACAAATTAATACAAGAATAACAAATTTTCTCAAGATTTGGAAGATGTTTTTTTTAACCAATGGTGAAGCATAGGAATTGTAAATTTGAAGTAAAGTTTCTATGGAAGCAGTTTTTTCATTAATTAGGCGGAAATTGGTAGTCAATATATTTAACAAGCTTAATGGTGTATCAAACCTTTGACAGACCAATTTGTGTTAGTTAAATAAGCCCAATCAGGATAACAAACTAAAATATAAGCAGTGCCTAAAATTAGCACAATTTTGTTCTTCTGGACAACGTAAATTAGCACTGTTTATCTACCTAAAATAAGGTCACATGAACATAGAATGTGATCCTTATCTCAGGTTCTTCTTCCGGAAAAAAAAATACACAACCAAAGTAGGGCCTCACTATATATCTGTGATCCAATACTTACAAAGTATTTAAAACATTGAGGATATGATAAAGTTTAAAAGGGATGCAAAAAGGATTTTGCAATACAGCAATATAGCTCACCATAAGAAAGATAAATGGACCCCAATATTGACTCCAATTGATAGATAAAGTGACAAATAATGTTTTTTTCAAGTCATAATGAGAACCAACTCTAGATTTAATTCATAAATGATACTCCTTCCGTTCCAAAATATAATATGTTTTAGCTAAAATCACGTAGATTAAGAAATTATTTTTAAAAAAATATTATTTAATATGTAAAATAATATTTAATTTACCAAATTATGAAAAAACTGCAAAATACTATTGGTCACACAAGATTAAATAAAATTAAATGTAAATAAAAATATGAAAAACTTTTATATTTTGAAAAAAAAAACTTTAAAACACCTTATATTTTGAAATTTGAAATGGATGGAGTACTAAATTGTTTGTTTCAAGAACATGCAATTTATTTTGTACTGATTTGATTGGATCCACATCATATGTAATGTGCCCATTGTGTATTTGGAATTACATTAAAATCAAAGATTATATGTAATCATATCATATCATATCATATAGCTTGTCTCAATCTTCTTTTCTCGTTTAGAGACACACACACCAAAGAAGTCTAAAAAATGGTGCTTTATTTTCATTGAGGCTTACTAGACGAGTTCAATAAATCACACTTTAATTCAGAAAATTAATACATTCTAGAAAACTTATATTCGTCTTAAGATCGTAACTATCCGAAATTGAACAGGAAGAAACGTAAATCGCGGCATTATTCGTTGGTCACAAGTCACAACGCAAATTAGCATGCATCATTGTTCCACTTAATGGTGCTTCATTTTCTTCCAGGCTTATTAGACTAGTTCAACGAAGCTCATTTTAATTTAGAAAATTAATACAAATATGAATAACTTACAATTCCACGTAACAATCCAAAATTGAACAGGAAAAACGTAAATTGCGGCGTTAATCAAAACTTAGCATTCAATAATTAGTTTGGTGACAGTCAAATGTTCAAAGAAAACCTAACACCTAGTCAATAAACCGAAGATTAATGAAGAAACTATTTTTAGTAGTTACTTTTTTATATATTTGATTAATAAAAATAAAAATAATGGTTTATACAATTTTTTTAGTATTTGTATTTCATTTTTAGTAAAAAGGTTATTGAAAAAATAAAAGAATAATTAGAAAATGATTAATTATGCAGTCTAGAAACTAAATCCATTGACCTTCTAGTTATTCAATTTTTAACCGATTTGGTCAAAAAATGGGGCCACCTATAGATACTTTCAAGTTTCAACAGCCTAGCCTAGGCAAATGCCTACTCGGCCTGATTTTTAAACACTAGCACTCACCAATTGCATTTGTTTTGTTTTGCCTTGAGGAAATCTAGTGAAAATTTTATAAATACCAAACGCATTGTGAACTTACATATATAGCCTCACTTTGTGCTTCTCATTTCTACTTGAAGAGGGATAGTTTCGTCATTTTAGATGTCGGGTGCTTTGTTTGACCACTAAGTTAACATACATACCAACACGGAACCGTGTATGCCTTTTGCGTTTTTTAGTTTTTACTCAATCACAAGAGCATATCATCTTCGAAGCATCCATATCCTCTTTTCATTTTCTTGGTCTTGTAGTATATTCAACAATTTCAACACTAAACACGTGAATACCTTGAATTCGTTTGTTTTTGCACAAATTTGGGGTTCTATGGTTGATTTTGAATTCGATATATGGAAAACAATAATCTCAAGTCAAACTTGAGAGCGTTCTTTGGTAACTTCATAACTTGCATGTGCATGTAATTAACCTTGAAGACCAAAAAACTTTTGCGTGTGATTTTTTTTTAATTTTACTTAGGACCGATTTTAAGAAAAACATCTTTAAAAAACTACATATTCATAAATGATATTTTTTTGTAATTAAGTGACCAAGGATAAACGTATTATAACAATTATTGTTGGTTTTTTGATGAAACTAAGGTTAAACCGAGATTTGAAATGAACCATTGATTGATTTTGAGCTAGTTTAGCTCAGATTATGAGTTTGTGAGTAGGCGGTTGAAAATTGAAACAACCCATTCTACTTTTTTATCTTCGTTTTAATAAAAATTTGTTCACGTTAATGTTCTAGCTAGTGGAATTATCGATACGAGAAACTTCTTGTTTGTGGAGATCTCGTGTGTACGAACTTCTGAATAGTAAATTGTCAGATTGGCCAAAACATAAAATCAATCACATCGATTGATACAAACTCAAAAGATCTCGCATCCACATGTATTTTTTTTTGTTGATTTCTTTTTCGTTAAGTTATGATTTGTGATTGTTCTTGAATCTCGAGTCATGAATAGAGAATATTTGCCATCAAATTGAACAACACTTTGATGAAACATTTGTATGTACATTTTTTTGTTTCTTAATATATGCTTTAGTTTGTTGTCTTAATTTTGACAAGGTCTTGATTATATTCTTACACCATAATATGGGTCTATATTCGAATACCAAAACATAAAACTTGGAAAAATACCTACCACGAAGCACGAGTGGTAGTTACAGTCATTAGGATTTAAATATCGGAGTTAATTAATTCATTGCTTTTCAAAAGAAAAAAAAAAGTTGTGATTCTCTAAAATTTAAATAAAAGTATATTTCATATTTGCCATGGAAGACCGACATATTAAACTTTATTATATAAAACATTTATGAATCAATATTTTCAACGTTTACGACTTTAATTAAAATTAGAGGAATCTCTATAAATTTTCACCGCTTCACACACACTAAATTAAAAAATAATATATTATAACCAAACCTCCCCAACATATATAAATACATCCAACTTTATAACAATCACACTTCACATTATCCAATTTATAAACAAACAAAAAAAAAAGCCAGAGAAAATGGGAAACAGCATAACTATAAAGCGAAAGAGAGCAAAAGTGATGAAAATCGACGGCGAAACTTTCCGGTTAAAAACTCCGACGACGGCGAGAGAAGTCACGGCGGACTATCCCGGTTTCGTTCTTCTAGATTCCGAAGCTGTTAAAAATTTTGGAGTTCGCGCTAAGCCGCTTGAGCCGAGTCAGATCTTGAAACCAAAGAAGACTTATTTTCTCGTTGAGCTTCCCAAGTTTCCACCGGAGAAGACGCCGGAGACTGATAATAAGCTACCTTACCGGAGAGTGATGTCAGGAATCCACGTTGGCGCGAAGGAGCGGTTAGAAATGTTGATGTTGTCTCGGAGAACGGTCTCCGACGTTACGACGGTCAGATCTGACGGTGGAGATGGGCCTGTTCTTGGACCTGGTCAAACGAGTGTGAGGCTTAGGTTGCCTCGATCTCAGATCACGAAGCTTATGGACGAGAGTCATGATGCTTCGGAGATTGCAGAGAAGATTTTAGGTATTTATATGGAACGTTCCGGTGAGATTGGCGGTGGTAGAGGCCGTGGTGATGGACGCCGGAAACTTGGAAGCGGAGAGATTAAGGCGCGTGAGGTAATTTTCTTGTTTTGACTTTAAATTTTTGGTCAAAATATTTTCACGGCGTTAATTTTGTTCTTTGACCTGAAAATTTAAGACAAATTCAACGTAAGAATCTAGAAGTGACATAAGCAAAAAAACCGTAAAATAATGTCAACTAACAAAAAAAACTGATAATTCAAACGGGGTTGAACTTGGATCAGACTTTTGAGAAATTAGAGTCTGATAAAAATTGTTTTTGTACCGGTTTTACTACAACCAATCATTAGTTTTTAAAACGATATTGTTAATTTTTTTTGTATCAATATCTCTTACAACTAACTTTATTGTTTTTCACTATTTACGTACTCACTCCATTTATAAATATGTGTCGTTCTACATATTTTAAAAAATATTGAAATTTTTTTTTACTTATTTACCTTTAATTAATATACTCCAGAATTTTTTTATTGGTCCATATATTAAAACAGTAGAAATAAAATTGAAAAGTTTATCAACATTTACACTGAAATTCTAAAACGATATTTAATCTATAAAAAAATCTTAAAATGATATTTATTTATAACCGGAGGGATTATTACTTACCACTTTTCCACCATTAAACATTTTGTAACTCTTTGTGTTATAAATCTTAATCCAAAGAAAATGTATGAATTTTTTCCAAAAGTTATTGGATACAAAAAGTGAATAGTAATAAAAATGTCAACTATCACGTATGCGTAAGTAAGTATTTATATCCGGGAATTAAGCAAATATTTTAATTTTTTGTGTATTGGAGTGGGAGTTTCTATATTAATGTACAAGACAAGAAACAGAATTTTGATGTTTAAGCATTACTTTGGAAGTGACTAGGTACATTAATATATTACTACTGAGGCCACGAGGCCACTAGGGTATATGTAATTATCTAGTTGTTTCACTTTCATCTGTATACGTGAGTATGACGTAGTATGATCACATATTCATATACAAAAGATTTACGTACGCACACATTCACATAAGTATCTATAGAGGCATGTGAATGAATAGTGAATTTAAAATAGTCAAACATTTATCGGGCAGGAGTGGACTTTAGTGTTAGCTTGACAAAAGGACTCGTAATTGGTTTCACATATCTTGAAATTGTGTCTCATCTAGTCAGAGTATCCTCATAGATTAAAATGATGAGGTATTTTTAAATATAAAATTAATAAAATTAGAGTAAAAAGAGAAAATTGTTTTTAAATTATAAATATTTATGTTTTGCCATAAACCCTTTAGAGCATCCATAATAGAGATTGTGTTTTCTCGTGTGGGATCCACCGTTTTTTTTTTTTTTTACTTTAAAGAAAAAAAAATTTGATTTTTTAATGTCGCGACGAATCACATCGTGACACGTGTCAAAAAAGGGAAGACACACAATGTCTTTCCAAAGACACAATGTCTTTCCAAAGACACAAAATATAATGGAAAGACACAAATCCACGTGGGACCCACGGGATCTCCATTGTGGATGGTCTTAGACATGATGTCTTAAAAATTTAATATTAATTTATCTTAAAATCTCATGACCACTAAAGATAGTCAAAGTATAACTACCACATTGTCGAAAAAAAAACTACAACAGTGTAGAAGGATGCATTTTATCATTTTATCATGTATTTTTAAATGCGATATTATGTCAAATTGCAGATTATCGGATGAAATAACATTGTTTTATAAAAATGTGCAATAAAATGCATAATTTATTTTAAAAATTTACTATTTACCGATCCTTGCCAATAAGAGATTTAAAAACTTTTTTTTGTAAGTTTAGGAGACAACTTTTTTGACAAGGTTTACAAGTATGAAATATATCGAAAAAATATATTGATGAAATATCATATTCATTACCAATGATGAAGATCTTCTTGATCACCAAATAATTTGTCGATTTTTTTGGCTTAATTTATTAATTTTTTTTTTGTAAATTAGTTAAGAGTCAAAGAAGTAATAATACTTAATTAAACATGTGCAGAAGCAGGTGAGTTTCGCCGGAGAAGGTGGAAGGGAGCTTCCTGTTCTATGGAGCAGAAGTGGAAAATAAATCATCAATTAGAAAACAATTTCTCTTCATTTTTCTTTCTTTTTTAGAACCCTTTTTTCCCTTTTATAACTATATTGTGGTAGACTGTAGTACTCATATGTCTTGTATATATCTATCTTTATATAGCAAATAGAGATTATTTATAACTGTTTGTTTTCCTTGTCGTTATTTAGTCCTTTCATACTTTAAGATATAACAAATTTATAGTGGCTAATAGAGATGGTTTGGTGGTATCTACCGCCTACCCCACAAGTTACCAAATAATCAACGATCATTATTGAATCAACTTTGCTTAGAATTATAAGCATTTCTCAAACTTATATTGGATTTCAAAGAATCTGAAGAAAATCTATAAATGATATTTTGTCATCAATTGAAACAATTTCAGAAAAAGTAAACAGTTATGGGCAGTCCACACTTCACTAGCGCAAGATGAATGATTACCTTAGGTTACCCAATATGGCATCCTATTTGTAGATACTAGTTAATAAAAGTTTGTTTGGTTTAAATATTAAGTTTTATACCATTTTTCTGTAAGTACAATATGAAAACCGAAAACTATACAAGCAAAGCACGTACGCGCAAAGTTGGTTGGTTGTCAAAAGTTAGCCATAAAATATGAGAGTATACTTAAAGATGGTAAGAGATGTCTTACTGTTAGAAATGAGTAAATATAGCAACAAAAAGTTGTAAATATAATAAATTAAATAATATTTTGAACTTAAAAAAAAGAAAAATAGAAAATAATAGAATTTTAAAACTATCTATCCACTTACAGTTTTAATATAAATTATAAAGAAATTAATACGAAGACTATTTTTACCGTCTTCTTACTGCCACAAAATTTACACTGCTTATGTACCTCCAACTCCATTACACTTCTCATTACTCCATTACACTTCTCATTACTCCATTACACTTCTCATTACAGTCATTTATTTACTTCGAGTCTACGACACTAACAAGTTACATAAAAATGATGGTGACTCCGAGAGAATACAATATTACCATTCAAGCATACGTCATATTTATCAATATATATATATTTTAACCGAATTTATCAATATATTTCTACAAAACAATTTATCAGACTAACAACTCGGTTTGTACTGTAATTAAAGAAGTAAGAACCATGACGTAATTTAAAATAAAATAAAAATAAGAAGTAAAACACCATAACAAACTATTTAATAATGCATTATCAAAGAATCAAATTCACGATATTTAACAATATATTTTCAAGAATCTGAGCATCAATGTAGAAATTTGTAACTCTTTAGCCAAGCATGTGGCTAACAACACTTCCCCACAACTACTGAATTTAACTACATTTTATGAT
This sequence comes from Cardamine occulta, assembly GCA_028015245.1. Taxonomy (NCBI): domain Eukaryota; kingdom Viridiplantae; phylum Streptophyta; class Magnoliopsida; order Brassicales; family Brassicaceae; genus Cardamine; species Cardamine occulta. Next base: position 5,395,405 of record CM051366.1, read on the forward strand.
GTTTAGTGGTTTTGTAAAATTAGGTAGGAGAGATGCGAGAAAATAACCAAAACAGCCTACTTTTGGAACAATGTTCATAATACTTATTCATCAACCAAAACATTTCAAAATTATATAGGCTTTCTAACATTTTTGAAGGAAAAGAAGATTATTTTCGTCCTTTTATCTAGAACCTCATTTGTGTGTATCAGCCTTTTTCTGAGTGGAAAAGTCAGCCTTCTCTTTCGCCATTAAAAAAAGAAGGAAAGATGTGTGCTTTAGGTGCACCACTCTCCCCCACTAGATTTAGACTAAGCAAAGCCTATCATCATCATTACTCGTAGTTACCCAGATTATGAAATCATATGATCAAATTTACTACATAATACTACATACTATTGACTTAAAATGGTGTATTGGAATAAGTATTTGGAGAGATTTGAGTTTTAATGATAAATCATGTGTTATTGAAACATAAATTTTAAAATATTTTTTAAAATCCAGTGTTATTAGATTAATGATTTTAAATTATATTCTCAAATCCACTATTATTGAAAACATGATTAAAATTTGATTTAAAAGTTTCAGGTGAGATTTAAGGAGATTTTTTAGTTAAAAACACAAAGACCCAAATTCCATGGTTTATGTGAGATTTCAGAAAAATAACAAAATTCCTAATTCACCAAAATTTCACCAAATTATCTCAAAATTCATTAAAACTCAAATCTCTCCAAATATTCAGTTCAATACACCTCTTTTGATAGATAAACTACTGCATAAATTTCTATTTAATATTGTGCGTATTATATAAATGGTTATAAACGGCGTCAATCCAATCGATCAACAAACAAAAACTGTATTTGAGTCATCACTTTTATAATCAAATTTGTTTGTGTCAATAAAAGTCAATGTAAACATCTATACTATTAATTGGGAAGCATAAAAAATAAAAAGATTTTAATTTTGTAAAGAATTATATGAAATGTCATTGATACTTGAACAATCAAAGAATAAATTGAAAACGTTGTAACAGGGTAATTTTCTCAACTCAAATTATGAGGACATGCGGATCTTGGGACAATCCAAATGGGTCGGATCCGTATCTGAGAATCATCGAGAATATTGCCGATTTACAAAAACAAACTAACTAATTCTCTTTCAAATTGTTGGTTATAATTAAGTTTCATTATATATTAGATTATATATATATATATATGTTATAAAACAATTATGAAATATATTAGGAGCAGTTTACATATCAAGCGGTTGTGTTGTAATCTTGTAAAAGTTGTGTCGGTTCATGACACCTCTTCACTTTGTATTTAAACACCTGTCTTGAATCAATAAAGTATGTTGTGTTCCCATTAAGTGCGTGACTTTCTCATAAACAATACAATAAGAGTGTTACGTAAGAAACAAGAGAAGAAGAGTGATTAACAAAAAAAGAGCATTCTATTTTGTGTTGTCCGATCCAAATCGACTTTGAGAAATTCAAAGTCTTACATGGTATCAGAGCTATGGAGACAACAACACATCAAGTTATTCCAATCTTCAATGGTGATAACTATGGGTTTTGGCGCATCAAGATGAAAACGATTTTTCAAACAAAGAAACTATGGGAAATCGTTGAAGGAGGAGTTCCAAACCCACCAGCCCAAGGAGATCACAGTCCCGAAACCGTTCAACTAAAGATTCAGTGTGATGAAGCAACTCTAAAAGATCTAACAGCACTACAACTTCTCCAATCTGCAGTCTCGGATTCAATATTTCCGAGAATTGCTCCCGCAACAAACGTAAGGGATGCATGGACTGCATTAGAGATTGAGTTTCAAGGAAGTCCTCAAGTAAGGATGATAAGGCTACAATCTCTTCGAAGAGAATATGAAAAACTGAAGATGGAAGACAGTGACAACATCAATATCTTCACAACCAAGTTGATTGAAATCGCAAACCAACTAAGGCTTCATGGCGAAGAGAAGTCCGATTATCACTTGGTTCAAAAAATTTTGATTTCTCTTCCGGAGCGGTTCGATAGTATTGTAGATGTGTTAGAACAAACCAAGGATCTATCAGTGCTATCAATGACAGAGTTGATAGGGACGTTAAAAGCTCATGAAAAACGTGTGGAAGCAAGAGATGAACGCTCATCGGAAGGAGCTTTCTATGCACGATCAAGAGGAAAAGAAGACAAAGCCAAGAGATGGTGTGACATTTGTAAACGCAACAATCACAATGAGAGTGATTGCTGGAAAAAGAAGAACATATGTGTTCTTTCGCAAAAGGTTGCGAGTGGTGCTAGAAAGTGCTTCGTGTGTGACAAGCCGGGGCATATAGCAAGGTACTGTAAATTCAAGAAGGCTGAGGGTGCTAACTTAAGTTTAGAAGAAACATATGATGACGAAGAAGAGGAAAGTCACATGTTGTTCAGTGCCGTGGAGGAAGAATCATCATCAAAAAGGAATGATGAGACATGGTTAGTCGATAGTGGCTGTACTAATCACATGACAAGAGAGTCAAAATATTTCACAACACTTGATCGAAGCAAGAGGATCTCCATCAAGGTTGGAAATGGCCAAAATGTGATGACATTAGGAAAGAGTGATATTCAAGTATCAACGAATCGAGGGTTACACATCATCAAGGATGTTCTTTTGGTTCCGGGTTTGACAAGAAATCTACTCAGTGTTTCACAAATGATATCAAATGGATATCGTGTGATTTTTGAAGAAAAAAATGTCTTATTGAGAATCCTCAAGGAAAAAGAATCCTAAATATTAGGATGGAAGATAAGAGTTTTCCAATCAAATGGAATAATTCCAAAGAAAGCACATTTCTTGCGGCTGGAGTAAAAGGAAAATCGAAGCTTTGGCATAGGCGGTTGGATCATGTGAATTGTGACAAGATAGAGAAGATACAGAGGTTGAAGATTGTTGAAAATATTCCAAGCTTTGAAGTCACAAAAGAGGTGTGTGGCTCGTGTGAGTTGGGAAAACAAGCAAGGAGGCGTTTTCCAGAAAAATCTCAAAGCAAAACAAGTGAAGCATTGGAGTTAATACATTCGGATGTATGTGGTCCTATGCAAACAGAGTCAATGAGTGGAAGCAAATATTTTGTATTGTTTGTTGATGATTATACACGAATGAGTTGGGTGTATTTCATCAAAAACAAAAGTGAAGTTTTCTCAAAATTCAAAATATTCAAGGCGATGGTCGAAAATCAAGCCAGGAAGAAGATCAAGCAACTTAGAACAGATGGTGGGGGAGAATACACATCAAAAGAGTTTATCAAAGAGTGTCAAGAAGCTGGGATTCAAAGACAAGTGACAACACCATACTCACCACAACAAAATGGTGTCTCGGAAAGAAAGAATAGAACACTCGTTGAAATGGCTCGTTCTATGCTTGCGGATCAAGGTCTTCCGAATAAGTTTTGGGCAGAAGCTGTGGCTACTTCAACATACTTACAGAATATGTTAACTTCCAAGTCTTTAGAAGAAGGCATGACTCCATTAGAGAAGTGGAGTAAGAAGAAACCGAGTGTGGAGCATTTAAAAGTATTCGGTTGTATATGCTATATGCATATACCGGATGAGAAGAGAAAGAAGCTTGATATCAAGGCCAAGCAAGGAATATTTATTGGTTACAGCAGTGAGTCTAAAGGGTATAGAATATTCCTATTAGATGAAGAGAAAGTAGAAGTATCACGCGATGTGATATTTGATGAAGAAAAGAGTTGGAATTGAGAGAAGAAAGAAATGAAAGGGAGCTTTATCTTACCAATAGAAAGCGAGTCCTCAAGAAAACAAAATCAAGGCGAGAATGTCATCATAGACACTCAAGACGAAAGGGAAGAAGAATCTCCAAATATACCAAGACAATTTCGGTCCATTAATGAGATAATGCAACAAACGGAGGAGATGGCTCATGTAATGATAACCGAAGAACCACAAACGTGGGATGAAGCTATGGAAGATAAAGCGTGGAAAGAAGCCATGGAGGAGGAGATTCGAATGATAGAGAAGAATGGTACTTGGACAATTGTCAAGAAACCAAACGACAAAAACGTCATAAGCGTCAAATGGATCTACCGGTTGAAGACAAATGCAAATGGAGAACCTATCAAGCACAAGGCTAGGCTCATGGCTAGGGGATTCTCACAAGAGTATGGAGTGGATTATCTTGAAACTTTTGCTCCCGTTTCAAGACATGATACGATCAGAACCCTACTCGCGGTTGCGGCACAAAAGAGATGGAAACTCTTCCAAATGGATGTGAAGTCAGCTTTTCTAAATGGAGAATTGCAAGAAGAGGTTTATGTTGAACAACCACCGGGTTTTATACAAAAAGGAGAAGAAGGAAAGGTCTTAAGGTTACACAAGGCGCTTTACAGCTTAAAGCAAGCACCTAGAGCATGGTATGGGCGTATTGATACTTATTTTTTGGAGAATGGCTTTAAAAGAAGCATCAATGACCCAGCATTATATGTGAAGAAGACGTTGGAAGAAATATTGATAGTAGGTCTATACGTAGACGATATTATCATTATCGGTTCAAAGTTAAACTTAATCAAAAAATTCAAAGAAGATATGAAGAAAGAGTTTGAAATGACGGATCTCGGAGAACTTAACTACTTTCTTGGAATGGAGATAATCCAAGATGAAGATGGAGTGTTTCTCTCTCAAGAGAAATATGCAAACAAGCTTTTAGAGAAATTTGAGATGAAGGAAAGTAAAAGTTTGTCAATACCTCTTACACCTCACGGTAAAGGTGTTAAAGAAGACGATGAAAAGTTCGAAGATGAAAAAAAGTATAGAAGCATAGTTGGAGGACTTCTATACTTGTGTGTTTCAAGGCCATACCTCATGTATGCAAGTTCATACTTGTCTAGATACATGGCGGCACCACTCAAGAAACATTATCAAGAGGCAAAGAGGGTTCTAAGATACATCAAAGGAACAACCAAGTTTGGAGTTCAATTCAAAAATGTAGAAGATCCAGAGCTTAAAGGATATTCAGATAGTGATTGGGGTGGTTCGGTTGAAGACAAGAAGAGTACATCGGGGTATGTATTTACTCTAGGATCGGCAGTTTTTTGTTGGAACTCAAGCAAACAAAAGACCATCGCACAATCCACAGCCGAAGCAGAATATATCGCCGTATGTTCAGCAGCAAACAAGCCATTTGGCTACAAAGATTGGTGAATGAAGTCGGGTTTAAGACTGAGGAGGGAGTGAAGATATACTGCGATAATAAGTCAGCCATAGCAATTGGCAAAAACCCAGTTCAACATAGGCGAACCAAACACATTGATATTAAGTATCATTTTGTGCGTGAAGCAGAGCAAAAAGGTCAGATTAAGCTTGAATATTGCCCTGGAGAGTTACAGATTGCTGACATACAAACTAAGCCGTTGAACACGACAAGATTTGAAGACTTGCGGATGAAGTTGGGAGTTGGGAGTAAAGAAGAAACTTAATTAAGAAGGGGTGTTGGTTATAATTAAGTTTCATTATATATTAGATTATATATATATATATGTTATAAAACAATTATGAAATATATTAGGAGCAGTTTACATATCAAGCGGTTGTGTTGTAATCTTGTAAAAGTTGTGTCGGTTCATGACACCTCTTCACTTTGTATTTAAACACCTGTCTTGAATCAATAAAGTATGTTGTGTTCCCATTAAGTGCGTGACTTTCTCATAAACAATACAATAAGAGTGTTACGTAAGAAACAAGAGAAGAAGAGTGATTAACAAAAACAAAGCATTCTGTTTTGTGTTGTCCGATCCAAATCGACTTTGAGAAATTCAAAGTATTACACAAATCAGTTAATGATATTTCCAAAAGAAACAAATGCATTCATTTACGTCGATTTAATAGGTGTAAATGAGTTTTCAAATCAAATTAGTATGAGTATATTCTAATTAAGCTGCAGTATTAACTAATAAGAGTTGTTATAACTTCCAAAACAACAATCTTAAGCCGCCACTGCTTGTATGTACATCTATGGAAACATCTATTATAACTAAAAAAATATATAGAAAATCAGTTATAAAGTTTTTATTTTATTTTAATAATGAATTCACACTTAATGAAGATATATAATCTAGTGTACATTGGCTTTGTGAGCAGGTTAGGCTGCAACTGCATATTCAATGGACTTGTTACATGTTTAATGTGGCATATATATATTGCTTCTATGGAAGATCACTTAAGATCCAGAAATTTCTGGGCTTTGGAAGTAAGAACAGGTGATCCCTGGAATTGGAAATCTCTACTAAAGCTTCGCCACTTGGCTGTTCAGTTTCTGAGATGCGATGTTGGAAATGGGGAGTTATCAAGTTTTTGGTACGACGTGCTGCCCTCAGACATTCAACTACAAAAAAGGACTGGTTCAATGCGGTCTGGTCCAAAACATGCTTTTTAATGTGGATTACTCAACTGGACAGGCTCCCAACAAGGACGAGGCTGGTTTCTTGGGGATTGGCTACCCCATCATCTTGCTGCCTTTGCAATGCGCAGGATGAGACAAGAGACCACCTCATGCTCACATGCTCCTTTAGTACTGTCATGCGCAAAAAAGGCTTGGCATGAGGCCTCTTCTATTTGGTTTCTTGGATCAAATGCACTTCTGACAGATCACCATCCCTCCTAAGGAAGCTTCTTGCTCATGCAATTATCTATGGGATATGGAAGCAAAGAAACAATATTCTCCATAACCAGCAAGTCATACCTCCTTCAACTGTGTTTAGGGAAGTGGATCTCATAGTACGCAACTCAATCTCGGCGAGAAGGCATCTCAGGAAGTTTGCAAGGTTAATGCAGCTTTGGTTACAATGAGGATTCCTCTTTTTCTCATTTGTTTGATTCTGCCTTGTTTTTTATCTATTTTTTGGCAAGGTAGTTTCGTATAGGTCTAACACTTTTGTAAAAGCCTCAACATTTCATTCCTTAATGATATTTACAATTTATCAAAAAAAAAAAAAAAATTGTTAAGAGCCTTCGTGCTCACAGTTCTGATCCGGCTACATTACATGAATCGGTTCGTGAAAATTTTGAAAACCTGTCTGCCATCGTGGTTACAAGGAACTTATGACGACGTAAGTCTACTATATCAACCATAGTAGGCTCGAGTATCCTTTATAGCAAACAACTAAGAAAAGTTGCGACTTCTATCCAAAAGCTTTGTTTTATTGTTTAATAATTTGGGCTAAGATTTAGAAATTCGGCCCAATAAAGGGTTAGGGGATTGTACTGGACTTAATTCGCATTGCCATTCTTCTATGATTTGTACTGAAACCGACATCCCTTAAATGGATTTCAGATATTTTTGTTTTTGTTTGTTTTACATCATATGCAAATCATGGATTTAAGATTTTAACCGTTAGCTGTTAAAGAATTGTTTTTGTGGGGGGGGGGTAAAAAAAGAAAGTTTTGATGGGCAAATATATATGATCAACAGAAATTTCAAATCAACATTGCGACCTCGCAATAGCCAATAGGTTACCGGATAATGTCAAATTGTCAATGATGTAAATAAATGTTAGAAATCACGCATCGAAAATGAAACATGACTATTACTATCTATAAGGGACATGATTAATTAGTTTATTCATTAAGGATTAGTTTTACGTTAGAAGACAATCATTTTTTTTTCAACGATAATTTTGTTACCTTTCTTATGCATAGGTTATAATCCAACTCTTAATAATCAATATTAATCATGTTTAGTAGGGATATTGAAAAGATGTCTTTTATTAGTTAAATTGATATTTTAGAGTTAAATTAATCAGTATATTTGTGTTTGGTTGCGTGAATATTAATTTTTTGGGACTTGCTTGGATATAAAGTCTACGATTAGAAATCTAGGGTATAGTTCTATCCTTAATTTTTTCTTTTAATTTTTATTCTTGATTGCAATGACATATTATATGTAATAACTTATATTTAGCATTTTGTTTTTACAAATGCACTTCCCAAATAATATTAGTAGAATTTGAACATATATTTCTTAGACATATATAGAAACATATATTAAAAAATGTACCTAAAATTTGAAGTAAAATATATATATTACAATCCAGATCATATAAATATTGCAGGGAAAGTACCACACTACCACCCGAAGTCCTTTTCTGAAGACACAGGCATGGATTTCAAATAAATGCCAATTTTAAACAAATAAAATATCTTCCAAGATATTGTGCATGCATGTTTCATACCGCTATGTTGCTTTTAAGTTTATACCTTTTGTTTTTTTTTTATCAAAGGTCTACCTTTTGTTTCTCTCTGATAAATTATTTGTTAGTACCTTATATCATGATAATTTCAATATAACAAAATATTAATATACCTTTTAATAAGAAAATGTATATTAAAAACTGAAGTTCTGGAGATGGTTCAATCCAACAGAGTATATAGTATATAACTTCTATAGCAATACATAATACAGTGATTTGTATTATGATCTATATTCAAATCTTCATAGTGCATGTTTTAGATAAGAAAGTTTAGATGGATTGCATTTGAAACAAAATATTGAGTTACAATTATATTTCATGTTAATTAGTTCTTCTAGGATATTGTTGAATTCATGTCACACTGAAATACTAAACATCATCATGCTTGTTCAGGCCTGAAATCATTTTAAAAATCAATACATTTTAGTTATTTGTGAAGAAAAAAAAAATCTGAATACACAAATAAATGAATACGTCATCTAATAAAAGTATTAATATCTCTTGCAATTCCATTTTCTTATACACAAATTATTTTCGGTCTAATCAATTCACATTTATGGTTTTATATATCATCGAAAATCCTAAAATTAATCTGAAGTTAAGCATTTTGTTCTTGATAAACAAAAAAGTATTTTTTTTAGCGAAATACATATATATATATATATATATATATTTTAACGTCTTGTTTTTATTAATGAACTTGAGTTACAAATCGTTATACAATGTCCTCCGAATACACGGTGGAGGAAAATTAAAAACTTGAGAAGTAACTTGTTGTAAAGAAACAGATTTAGCTAAAATGTCTGCGGAACAATTGCCTTCTCTTGGGATCTTCGAAAAATCAATTTTCAAAAAACGATCCCCCAGCTGCGGATATCGGTAACGAGATGCTCTATTGTAATGAAAGTGGTGCGATTGTGTATGAGATCGAATAAGATCTGGTTGTCTCCTTCCATGATAATTCGCCTGTAGCTTTGGCACCATATAGACTGCAGTGCCTACACAAGTGCAATACCTTCTGCTTTTGTTTTGTTTTACTTCTAGTCATGTGTTACTTTCAAAATTTGTTTTGTTTTTGTTTTTGTCAACCGTTTCAAATCTATTCATACAATTAATTAATTAAATAATGAAGGTATATTAATGTATAGTAGATAGATGCATTTAAAGTACTGTCTAAGTTGGAGAAAGTATGAAGTCCGGTTTATAAGGGATCGTCCATGTGCACATATTGACATATGTAGCATCTTTTATTAGCACATTCATACGAATTTGTACGTGTTTTTCTCCCTTTGACGTCGATGTCTCACTTTGAAGGAATACATTATATAATATATGATGTATATCTATGCATGGGATTCACGTAGTTTGTAATATATACATTGAACTTACGGAATGTATAAAAAAATATTGCTGTGTCTTGATCTCTAGTCTCTACCGGCGTCGCATTATCGAATATTTGCTGGACTCTAATCTCAAAAAAAACAAATAAAAAAATACACACACATACAAAAATTATTATGAGTCCTCGAGGTTGTTTAAGCCTATAAAAGAGTCTCGTAAAAACAAAAAAGATTTATAAAATATGTAAAATTTCACTAATTATATTAATAGCGAAAGTTATGCTTTCAATAACAAAAGTGAACGTAACGAATTGCCTTTTAGAAAGCTTTGCTTTTCGGTTTGAGGATAAATAAAAATCTGCAGAAATTTGACATCTTTTCTTAATAAGATTTTTTCAATGTATAATATAAGAATCGTTTGATGTGGATAAATTTCTTGTTTTCTCATTGTTGTGGATATATTTTGATTTTTACTATCTACACTATTATTAAAAAATTTGTATCATAAACATAGCTACTATACTACGGTTTTGATCGCAAGCGGACTAATCCGTCTAGATGTTCAATAAATATTTCTATTCACTATAACAAAATATATGCAAGATGCACTTTTTTAGACGCTCTCTTTGATATACCAACAAAATTGGAAAATGTTGGATTTTATTCCAAAATAGTTAGAAAAACGTTTAACATGTCAAACAAAATTCATAATTCAACTATTGAACAAGGCCCATCATTTGTTTTTCTGCTACTGTTGAGCCGCCCTAACTAGTAAAGAAAAGAAGTTTGAGAGAGAGAGATTTTGTTGGTCCACGCGGAAGTGTTAAGCCAGAAAAGGACAAACCACATGTCTCTCGTTTTCCCCATAGAGTTTTGCTAGCCACGTTCTCTTATACTTACCTAAACTTCGGCAATCTTGTTCAATTCTTAGATATATTACCTATTATACAAATATTATGCATTCCATTCTTCATTTCCTTTTACTAATGGAATGGAAATATGGATTACATCATTTAGATAGCCTCTTTGTTATAATTAGGAGATCCCTAACCGAAGCTAATTGATATGTATCTAGAAACTTAAAAAAAAAAACAAAAGATAATTATTCTTACAACTCCAAGGAGGATGTATTAGATGAAAATTTTGACAGAGATTTGAGTTTTAATAAGTTTTGAGATGATTTGGTTTAATTAAGAATTTTGTTATTAAATTCTTTAAAATCTCACATAAAACTATGAAATTTTGATTTTTGTATTTTTAACTAAGAAATCTCCTCAAATATCCCATGAAACTTTTAAATCCAATTCTTAAAATGTTTTCAATAACAATGGATTTGATTTTATATTTTAAAATCATAGTGTCAATTTATTGAAATTACTATGTATGAGAAATTAAATTTTGAGAAAATTAAAAAGTACAAATTTTTGCAGTAATAGAACGAACCTAATATATATGATTAGTGTATTTTTTTTAAATGTGTTATGATATAGGGTAGTAGTAATTAAAAAATGCTTCGATAATTTTATGATCAAGATACATTAATTTAACATATCTAAAATGTATGTCCAAGTGCATGCAAGTTTGTACGATAGAGATTCGATCAGTTAGAGACTAATTCTGGAAACCTACTTGCCCAAGTACATATTTCCAACTTATTCTATTGCTAGAAAGAATGAAAGGTCAACTTGAGTAACCAATGCTAGTTGTCTAAAGAGTAAAGACTAAAATGATGAATGCAAGTTGAACTATCTAATTAAATTTAGTGAATATTTTTTTTTAACAATCGAATTGAAGTGAACGAATATCTTATTTTTTGGATCACTGGATCGAATCTGCTGAAAGAAAACTTATTTGATTGATGCTATGTTTTTAAATCATTCGTCATAATAATTAACGCATATGTATGAAATTAGTCTATCGTAATTTCGTAACTTTTACTATTCCCTCCCAAGTTAATTTTCCAAATCTTTAGCCATTTGAAAAGATTAAAGTTTAAAGTGAAGAAATAAAAAAATTAATAACAAAAAAATATTATACAACATAATCATTTTTAACAACAATATACTATGCTCATCGATTAAATTTATTTCATTATATTCATTATAAAATTTCATAGCTTTTTCATTTAAAAATTATTTACTTATTTCTATACAAAGCACAGTAGTATAACTCTAGCTTTAGAAATCAAATCATACAAGAAATTTTCAATTTTAAAAGATGCAATGATGTGGGAGCTATAATTGATCTTAATGGCAATAACTACAGAAAGAAATCCAAATATTTGGATCATTCACATTAATCGAGACTATTAACATACACTATGAATGTTATGTGATTAGCCATGCGAATCAAATTCTCTACACTTGAAATGATACCAATTATTTATATAATGGTCCCCTCTTAGTTTTTATTTAGAGAAAGCAATACTGGTCTATAATAACTTTTATGCTTAGGATTTATAGTATTTTGTAATATGGTTGATCTAGAGTGTACTCATTAAAACAACTAATAACATTAATGAAAAAATTACAAATAATCCATACCAAGCTGATAAGATAAAGTTGCTGTTTTGGACTTTCTCAACTTTGTATTACTTTTTCAAATAATTCATAACCCATATCACTAAAATAAACGAATTAGGAAGCAAAAGAAAAAAGAAGAAGATCATGACAATTAACAAACAAGAACTGCGATAAGAAAGGAAAAAAAACAATCCTTTTATTTATCCGAGCCTCACGTTGTATTAATCAAATCTGTGTGCACGTGGATCCTCCTGTATTATTAATCATAGTTTTTTTTATTAAATAAAACATATTTGTTTTTTTTTGTTGACGTTAAAACATATTTGTTTATAAAACTAAAATAAACATACTTAATGATAACAAAATCCAGCCTGCCATTCTCTTAATGACATGACACATTGTATGTGATTCGATATGTAGGATACGACTTGGGGAGGTACAGTTTTCAACTCCTTTTTTTTTTCCAACTCCTTTCATATAATGATAATATATATATAATCTCCGATTTTAAAATGTACCATGTGCAATTTTATCTCTATTTAATTTCCCTCAATGAACAATATTGTGATTTATTGATGTTTACGAAATTGTTTATTATTAGTGTTACGGTATCACAATTAAAATATGATTGGTATGTTTTGCTATCAACAAAAATCTCGTGGATACAAAATATATTGAGAAAATTGACAGGGCAATTTTGTTGTTATATTACCTTCCGATGCCAAACATGAAACATATATCAAAGCTTCAATTAAGAGTTAATTAGTGAGAAGGCAATAGTTTTAGCTAGCATAGTAAAATAAAATAATGAAGATGTGACACATAATTTTTTAAACGTTGTTAACTTTTATGGGAAACGTTTTTTTTTTTGATAAAAGGGGAACGTTATTTCTTAATATACTATTTTATGTGGATGTCTAATTATTTTTTTTTTGTCGTTTAACTATTTACGTAATATGTAATTTCAGGTTGTATCAGAGTCGGTTCTGAGAAATTCAGGACCCCAAACGAAAATATTTTTTTATGTGATGTTGTTGAATAGATCAACCAACGCCTGTCTTGTCTATCTCCATTCTCTAAATACCTATTGTAATGTCTATGAGAAAAACATATTCCATGATTATTTCGAGAAAATATATAATCTTCGGATGGTGGTGCAAGAGGACCTTTCTTAACCAAATAATCTATTAACCTCTTATCAATTTTTTTCCAATTTGCAAGATCCATAATATCCAAAGATGAATCATATTCTTCAAAGTGATCATCCTCCTTTTTTTTATTGACATCTTCATCATCTATATAATTCTCATTCTCCTCTTGCTTTTCGTTGTCACTTTCAGTTCTAATTTCATCCTCGTTATCAACTCCATTAACCTCATGAATTCCATCAACCTCTTCAACCTCATCAATTTCATCAACATCATCAGTTCTAAGGGGGTTTGGTTTCTTAAAATACCTTAAAAGAGATCCAACCTGAGATTTCACCAATTCTTCTACTCTTTTCCTCTTTTTTCTTTTTTGATATCCTGAAGTCATCTTCTGATCTATCACGTACACACATATAAACCATTCAGTAATAAAAAAAAATACTTATAAACTGAAAATGAATTTTAAATCCAAATACTCAATTTGGTGAATGCATAAACAATAAAATTAACACAAACAAAGAAAATAAATATACAAATAAAATTCAAAAAGCTTTTTACCTTATAATAAATAAATAATTCAGATTTGTTTTGAGTAAAATTGATCTCTCCTCTTCTCTAGTTCTCTTCTTCAATGGAGGAAAACAAAAGTTAAAACAAAAAAAAGAGAATAAAGGAGTAAGTCACGTAAAGAAGGAGTTGGAGAGTCAGAGATTAACCTAAATTTTTCTTTTTAAAACTAAATAATATAATGTAATATTTACATAATAATAATTTGAGACCCACACAATGTATGGTCTCTATATATATTAATAGCCCATTTGTGTTAGTCTTTTTTTGGACATTAATTAAATATATATACATATGTATATACGGAAAAAAAATTGTGGAACCTCCTAAAAAGTGGGACTCCATTCAAATGTCTGATCTCCATGCCCTCAGTGCCGGCTTTGGGTTGTACTATATTATATATTTATCTATATTAACATCTATTCTATCTGATAAATTGCTATTTCCGTTATTTATAACCGTTTTTTATAAACTAGACATATACATGATGAAAAATATGTTTCTCGTAACAGTTAAAATGGTGAAATTCTCCAAAAAATATTATATCATATCATTGCTATTTTCCTAATTTGGTTTAAGTTATTGTTTTCTGACTAATTATCTTTCAGTTATGACCCTTTCACAAATTAGGTATTTCGAACAAAAATGCAATATTAGTCTCTAGTCAACCAATATTGATAGCTAACGAAATTATTTATGGCACAACTGTCATGACAACATAGCTTGTCATATTACATCACATACTTATTTGATAAACTTCATTATACTTCTATAAGACAACATCACATACTTATTTGATAAACTTCATTATACTTCTATTAGTTACAAAAATTAGTTATATATGCATGATCCTAATAATTATCAAGTAGACAATCGAAATTAAACTGAACGCTGAAGAGGCGTCGCATTTATGACTATATTTGAAAATAGCATATGAAATTTCATGTTATGTGTTATGGAGACATCCAACCAATAAATAAATGAAATTATTAACCTTTATATATGGAGAATCCTCAAAGGTATATCCCCAAAATCAATCAATTGAGGACGTAAGATTCTTAAAAAAATATTTGTTAATAATTCGGCTGTTTAAGCATATAATTTACTAATTTAGTATCAGGACGATATTAGGGCTGTAATCAACAAGCTCAAGCTCTAGAATAAAATTCTCTCTTAAAAAAAGCATATAATATTAAAGTCTAGCACACTCTTTGTTAATTCATCTTCTAAATGATGGACCATAATTTGAGGTAACGCGATTGCAGTTTTAAAACTGATAACAATGTCCAGTAAGTTCTTATCAAAAAAAAAAAAACAATGTCCAGTAAGAACAAACAAAAGTAAGTTTTATAATTTGATAAGGAACATAAATGAGTTATATATCTTTTATCAAAAAAAAAAACATAAATGAGTTATCAATCCAAAAAACTACTAAAATTTATATTGTTCCAGAAAGAAATAGAAAAACATCCTAATCAAAGCCTTTTAAATTTAATTTAGAAAACCTTATATACTGTGGAGTTGAAGGGAAATATCAAAATACATATTTTAGTCCCCTCGTTTCAAAATACATAATTTGTTTATTCTCTTAATTGTAAAAGTACATAGTCAAAAGAACTTTAAAAGTTTCTTTGTCAATTATAAGACAACATTTTAAATAAAAATCAATACTCTCATTTAAAATTAATAATTATTTTTCCATAAATGTTGTTTTGTACTTTTACTATAAAAATTAATAACCAAAACATCATCTAATTTAAAACCGAAGTAATATCCTTTTTAATAATCCATATTTTATAGTGTATCGGTAAAAGTAAGATAAAAATATGATCTCTTATTTGATTAAATCTACATTTCAAAACATTTTCATTTGGTAATCAGTATTATATATTGAACATAATAAGATAAATGAAAATATGCTTTTATAAGTTTATGTAATAATTTGTCGTCCACAAATTCTGACTTTGTGGTTCGGTTTTTAATACCGTTTGTAATTTGTGATATTGACAATAATCATTAATAAAATGTTTAGAAAAAATGCTTTTTGCAATATTTAGAAAAATACGATGTTTTTTATTTTCTTTTCTTTAGGAAGGATATGAGTAAATTAACAACACTATTTATTAAATTGGATGTTCCGAAAAAGCCACTCCTCTTATAACAGTTAACGATATAAAGGTAAAATCATCCAAAATGTTCCAAAATCACTGTATTCATTTGAACAAACAAATTTCTGTATATATATAAAATATATCGTTTTCTACTATCATTTTTTCTCAAATTAATCCAAACTTATATTTTATACAACCCCAGCCCTTCCAAAATAAATCGAATATAAATACGTTTTCTTCTAACTTCTTTCGTTTACAATACAGTTCAATGCCAGTCTAGTAAGATAAATACGGAATCATGTAACTGATTAAATTATTAGACTTCCAATAACTTCGTTTGTCTTATTGACTTGATGGAGCTCGGAAGTACATAAATACAAGTACAGCGCTCAAAGTGGGATTATCCATGTGGCTAATCATGTTGTTTATCAATTTGATAATGTTGGACTTACATTTAAATATCATTTCAAATGAACATAATTTAATTTAACAAAAACACGTATCCCTAGTCTTTCCCAAAGGACACATGCTGACATCGGCTGCTAAATCGAGATCTTAGGTATGTCGTCCAGCCAATTAAATATTATTTGAAACTAATTAATTTGAAAGATAATTCTTCCACTATAAAGATTAGAACCGGCGTTGAACACATTTCTATGAAACATTTGAATGAGATCCCATTTTTAGGAGATCCTCACAAAAAAAAATATATATATATGTATATATATTTTAGTTGACGTCAAAGAGTGAAAAAAATATATATATGAAAATGATGAGTAATGTATTAATTTTCGTATAAATATTTGATAAAATATTGTGTGAATCTCAAATTATTATTATTTAAATATTATAATATATTATTTAATTAAAAAAAGGAAATTTAAGTTAACCTTCTGCTTTATGTGACTTCTCATTTTTTTCTCATTCTTTTGGTTTTAGAGCGGTAATATTTTCTCAAAAAAATCTGAATCGTTAATTTATTCTAATGCAAAAAGCTACTTAATTTTTTTGAGAGAAAAGAGAAAAAATCATGGTTAAAAACCTTGATTATACAAGTTTGAAAGATGATTTCGCAGAGAGAAATAGAAAAAGTATTATTTTTAAAAGCTTTAAATTATTGTTATTTTTTAAAGATATTATTATAGTTTTTTTTTTTAACTTTAATTTTGTGGAGACTGAAATTTTTGTTTTTTCTATTAAGTAATTGAAGAATTATTTTTTCGTTTGGGGCCCCAAATTTCTCAGGACCGGCTCTGATGAATATGGTTGATGTGTATCAGTGTGTTGATTTATTTGATACCGATATCAAAAGCCGATTGTGTTGATTTATTTTTGTGTGTGGGTTTATTGAACTATAAATTGATTATATATATATATATATTTGCTATTCTTCATTTTAATTAGCTTTCCAATAAAACTTAAATTTAGATAGGTTTTGAGAATTTTCATCTTTTGGTTGAATTAATTTTTTACTTATTTGCATGTTAAAATAGTTTATATATTCGACTAAAATTATATTTTAAATGTTTATTTAAATTTAAATTTTAATTCTAGAAGCAAAATCAGAATACAAAGAAAAAAAATATCATTTTAGTTAGTATTAACGTGGATATAGAATAGTGAATATTTTGTGAATATCTTGGTAGATATGATATCTCTTGTTAGGAGGATACCCTAGGTTTTTTAAAGTATATATATTGTACATCTCTTCTACGATTAATATCATCACAAATTTCAGAGCTTGATCTTTCTTTTACATAGTATCAGAGCCTAAAGCTTAAAAATTTAATCAAAAATGTCTTGATGAATGTTCGTGAATGGCCTAAAGCTGTGTATCAGTTGGCGGCGAACAAAAATCCTGGAGCCATCATCGCTCATGTTAAGTTCAACAGTGACAATTTTTATGAATGAGCTCAAGCAGTGAGAACGGCGCTGCGATTCAAGAAAAAGTTTCGTTTTGTTGACGGAAGTGTAACAGAACCATACAAAGAGGCAACCTAGTATGAGGATTGGATCTCTGCAAAGTCGATGGTAACTTTTTGGATCCTCAACACGGTGGAACCAAAGGTGCAAAAAAGCCAATAAGGAAGATCCGATGGAGTTGTGGAAAGAAATCAAGGACCGGTTTTCTGAAGGAAACATCCCAAGGATTCAAGAGATTAAGGTGGAGCTTGCCTTTTGTCGACAAGGAAACATGACAGTGATCGACTACTTCAGAAAGTTGAAGGTCTTGTGGGAAGATATGTCCAACTATGAGACTATGTTGGAGTGCAAGTGTGAAAAGTGTACATGCAATCTCAATGCAGATCTCGAAAAGAAGAAAGAAGAAGATCGTATACAACACTCTCTTCTTGGACTTGATGATGCAGTGTTTGGTGGGGTTTGTACTTTGATCATAAGTACTGATCCATTTCCCAACATGAATCAAGTGTAGTCAAAAGTGAAGTCGGTGGAAAGAATAAACACAGTGATGCATGGAAGAAAACAAGCGTCACATGTGACTTTTGTTGCACGTAGCAGTAATATTGGAACTGGAAATGAAGAAAAATCGCGGCTAGTATGTGCGACTTGTAAAAAGACGGAACACACGTCTGAAACCTGCTTTCAAATCATTGGTTATCCACCATGGTAGAACAAAACAACACGTCAAGGAGGACGTGGTGGTGGTAGAGGAACTGGCAGGGGACGTGGTGTGATACACGCCAATATTGCGGTTGTGAAAGCATCGGGAACTAGCGCGGAAGCTGAAAAGAATGGTTACACGGGGCTCAACAATGATCAATGGAACACTTTGATCAAGTTGCTAGATGAAAAACAAGGAACATAACATCAGCTCAATGGACCGTACAACGAGGAGCCTAACTGGCATGGGAGAGCTTAGAGAGGGGCTGTATTTTTTTCATCGCTTAACAAGTTTTCAGCATTTCATTTGAATAAAGATGGAGCCGATGACATTTGGCACCAAAAACTCGGACATCCGTCTAATGGAGTTTTAGATTTGCTTCATGTTGTTGGTAGTAGAAATAGGAATTTATTTTTCAGTTTGTGACATTTGTGTAAAAGCCAAACATTGCCGTGAGGTTTTCCATCCAAGTGATAATAAAAGCGACGCAGTTTTTGATATGATTCATTGTCACTTATGGAGACCATACCGCAATCCTAGCTTGTGTAACTTATTCTACTTTTTCATAATCGTTGATGATTTTTCGAGAGATGTGTGGGTATATCTGCTTCATAGAAAATCTCAAGTTAAACAAACATTGCGGAACTTTATTGCTTTGGTTTTGTGACAGTTTGATAAGCATATTAAGATTGTCCGGGGCGACAATGGAACAAAATTCTCCTATCTTTCATCTGAATTCAAAGAAAAATGTATCATTTACCAAACATCTTGTGTTTTAACACCACAACAAAATGGTATAGTTGAAAGGAAACATATACACATCTTGAATGTGGCGAGAGCTCTCTTGTTTTAGTATTCTCTTTCGGTCAGGTTCTGGGGTGAAAGCATATTGACAGTAGCTTACTTGATCAATAGGACTCCATTGAGAGTTTTGAATGGAAAGACTCCATATGAATTGATATACAGAAATTCTCCAACGTGTTAGAATTTGTGAGTCTTTGGATGTTTGGCGTTTGCTCATAGACAAAAAAGAGGAGGAGATAAGTTTAAATCTCGTAGCAGGAGATGCATATTTTTTGGATATCCTATTGATAAGAAAGATTGGACCATGTTTGATCTAGACACAGAAGGGGTATTTGTTTCACGAGATGTCATCTTTGTTGAGAATTCATTTCCCATGAGTTATTTGATGTTACAACACGGGTAAGATATTTTAGATTTTGGTGATGATGTGGAGGATGAACCTACCACAGAGATGATTGCGACAGTTCTGGAAACAGGCGATGAGTCCGATAAAAATCCAGAGCTAAGCGAAGAAACGTTGGTAACAAATGCTGAAAGTGAAAATTTAGAGCCAAGAGAAGAGGTTGAGCTGAGTCCTCGATCTGATGACATGACTGTGGAAAACATACATGTAGTTATTGATGAAACAAATGATGAGATTGAGCCGATTTCTCAAGAAGAAGAAGAAGATGAATATGATGACAACGGTGTAGTAACAAATGTGCCGATTAAAGAACTTGGACCCGGAAAGCGAACAATCGCTTTACCGATAAGATTGAAAGACTATGTGTTGGAGGTGGTGTGTGATCAGAACCTGTAACTGGAGATTGTAGTGAAGGAATTGATTTCCCAATCTCAAAGCACATTGATTGCAGCAGATTTTCTCCTAAGTATAGATATTTTCTTGTGGCTGTCATTGCAGGAACATAACCAACTACGTTTCGAGATGTTGTAGTAAGCAAAGAATGGCAAGAAGCTATGCAGAAGAAGATAGATGCTCTGGAGAAGAATAAAACATGGACAATGATGACACTACCACCAGAGAAGTCCGAGAAGAAAGCTATAGGATGCAAGTGGGTTTATAAACTCAAATATTGAGTTGATGGGAGTTTGGAAAGACATAAAACTCGTTTATTAATTTTGGGAAATAAACATAAAGAGGATGTGGATTACTCTGAGACATTTACTCCGGTTGTGAAGATGACGACTGTTAGAACTTTTCTAGAAATTACTGCGACAAAAAACTGGGAATTACATCAAATGAATATAAACAATGCCTCTTTACATGGTGATTTGGAAGAGGAAATCTATATGCAATTGCCTCCGGGTTTCCGTAATGGGACAGATGTGAACTCGGTTTGTCTTTTGAAGAAATCGTTGTATGGCTTGAAGCAAGCTCTAATATTGGTTTGCTAAGTTGAAAGGTGCTCTTACAAAATACGGATTTAAAGAATCACATTCTGATTACTCGATGTTCTTCTTACGACACGGTAAGTTAAAAATTTATATTTTAGTGTATATAGATGATCTAATTATATATTGGAGGAAATGACACCGAAGAGATTGCAAGATTTAAGACGTATCTAGGTAAGTGCTTTCATATGAAAGATCTAGGTTTGTTGAAGTATTTTTTGAGAATCGAAGTGGCACGGAACAACGAAAGAATATTTCTTTGTCAAAGAAAATATACACTTGATATAATAAGTGAAGTGGGGTGTATCGGTTCCAAACCAGCCACATTTCTGATGGAACAACAACATAAATTAATGCTTTCCAAACAACCATTACTTACCGACCCTGAGAGATATAGACGACTTGTTGGAAGACTCATATATCTTCTCGTAACTCATCCTGATTTGACATATGATGTGCATGTGTTGTCACAGTTTATGCAGAAACCAATAATCGATCATTGGGACAATGCAATGCGTGTTGTACACTATTTGAAAGGGACGCCTGGACAAGATGTGTTCTTGAGCTCGAAGAGCGATTTGAAGCTACACGGATGGTGTGATTCTGATTGGGGCGGCTGCCCATTGATGAGGCATTCCGTGGGTGGCTGGTTTATCACTCTTGGAATATCTCTGGTGTCTTGGAGGACTAAGAAGTAGAAGCTTGCATCACGATCTTTTGCAGAGGCTTGCATCATGAGCATGGCATTGGCAGTCCGAGAGATATAATGGTTGCGTTACTTGCTAGCAGATTTTGGAGTAACTCAAACAGAGCCAACAGACTTACATTGTGATAATCAAACAGCTTTGTATATTGCTGCTAAACCCGAGTTTCACGAAAGAACAAAGACGATTGAAATAGACTGTCATAATGTTCGTGATGCTATGCAAATTGGGTCGATACGGACCAAAAAAGTTTATACGAAGGAACAGTTGGCTGACATGTTCACTAAGGCGCTTGGGCGACATGAGTTTGAAACTATAGTCTCCGAGTTGGGCATGTACAATCTGCATGCTCAACTTGAAGGGAGGGTGTTCGCATGAATATAGAATAGTGAATATTTTGGTAAATACAATATCTCTTGTTAGGAGGATACCATAAATTTTGTAAAGTAAATATATTGTACATCTCTTCTACGATTAATATCATCACAAATTCCATAACTTAATCCTTGTTTTACAGTTAATGATTAACCAATAACAAACATTGTTAAATTATAGTTAAATCTATTTTTACTTACCAACCAAAACAATCAGATCAACTTTTAAAAGAAGACACCATAAATAACTTTTTAGGGTGATTTCTAAAAGTTATTTTTTTTCTTTTTGTTTATATATATAAAAAACAATTAAAACTTTAGGCAGAGCCGTGCCAAGGTGAAATGTTGCCGTAGGCGATAGTAAAAAAAAAAATTCCCAATTCATATTAAATAAAAATGTATATAATAATAAAACCAACAAGAAGAAAAGTGTCACGCATAAATCTTGTCGTGTGACATTAAAAAAAAACTAAAGAAGCAAACACAAAGATAGTTTAAAAGGTAATTCTTCTTCCTTTCTTTCCCACAAAATCATTGATCAACTTTTCAAAGTCAACTTCTCTAACCAAACCTCTTTCGATAGATAAAGTAGCCAAACCATTCAATTTTTCTTGTGACATACTTGATCGAAGGTAAGATTTGATCAACTTTAACTTTGAAAAACTCCTTTCAGCAGATGCAACCGAGACTGGAATCGTCAATAATATCCGATAAGCGATCCATGAGTGAGGATAAAAATCCTGAACTTTCTTCAAAAAGTTTAACACTTCAATAGGCCTTGTAACTTCTTTCGGTAATTGTTCTAATTCTTTGATTGATTTTGTTTTCTTTTTTTTTTTCTAAGTTTTAGTTTTTCAATTTTTATATTAATTCAAATATGTCTTAAATAAGCCTAACTTATACTTGAAGGCCTCTTAACAAATTTTTTAAAAACATTTGGGGCCGTAGGCCAATGTTTCTTGACATTATACTAGAGGCACGGCTCTGACTTTAGGATACTTATTTTACGTAAGTACTTGTCTACTATAGACTCCTATTATATGTACTATTTTCATATACTGATATTTGATTTTTGTGTTGTAGATATATATATATATATACCATATGTTTTGCTAATCAATTAATGCTGAGACTTATATGTATATATATATATATAATAATGATGAGACTTTGAAAATGTATTGCATATGTATGGTGTTGTATGACAAACCTTCGGGTAATCATAAATAAATAAGCATGTTGCTCAAAAGATGTACCGAAGCCAAAGTTCAAATAGGACTAGAAAGGTGACAAAACAGATAGATTCTTTGGAAGTAGACCTCAAGAAAAATCCAAAAGTACTGAATTTTATTTCTTGGAGTTTAAATTCCATTACAAGATCTCTGTTCCGTAGACTTAACACACAAAATACAAAAATAAAATAAAATATTTATGTATATTATATATTACCCCACTTATTGATTAGTTAAAGATTCCATCCTCGTGTGGACCCAAATAGGCTGATCATCGTTGATTACAATGTCTCCTGTCCCGCCTTCGATATTGACGAATTAAGAACTTCTCGATTTTCACATAATTTAACGTTACATTTAATCTTTGGATCGGATTTTCAAATTTACGTGGAATTTATCGAGAGAATCATTGTTTTCCCCGATATTATTACATGTTGATTGATTAAGTAATGATTAAACTCTTCATTAATTGGTGATCAGATTCGAATTCCTGTCTCGTTGTGATGATGAGAGGATTGCATCAATGGCGTCTTTAACTTGAGAAATGTCTGGAGCTTTTCCTCCTTGAGCTGGCCAAAACTCATCGGTCGCAAGTACCTAAAAAACATTAGGTTATATAAATATATGCCACTTACAATTCACACCCTGTATACGTTTATATAAATTATAGGATAAATCAACCGTGTTAAGAAAATTTGAGGGATGTTTGTTATAATTAATATACCTTTACTTGTACTTGAAGAAACTTGACATAACTAATAGCCTTCTCTAGCATTGTCACCAAATCAACCTGCGAAATATAACATACATTGATCAATTACTTACCAGAATAAGTAATGTAATAGTTTAATAAACATGTAAACGAAATTATATTGATGTGTACCTTGGTTCCATTGGGTACAAGTTCTTGCAATTTCTTGAGACGTTCACTTATCCTTTCTCTTCGATTCTATACCAAAAAACATGTACAATTGGAACACTCTTATAACAAAACTTCTTATAAAGTATACAAAAAAAAAATGTAACACATCAAATATACGATTAATAAAAGTTTTGTATAAGGCTAACAAATAGTTAAACACGACTAGGAATATCAAGAAATCAAACCTTGGCTGCTAGGCTTTGTGGATCTTTAGGTGAAGTTGTTGGCTTAGGCTTGGCCTTCCCGTTCGCGCCGCTACTTTGTTTCTTCGAAGGTTGAGTGCTCTCTCCCTATATATCCATAAGTCAAATTGATAAACATATATATCATCTTTTTCATTGATCTCTTATATAAAAAATATATACAAAAACTGTTTCTGACGTTTGTAATTACCGTGTGAGAACGTTTGTTTCCTGCGGATTTCGGCGACATAGACTCATGTCTTGAACCAGTTGTTACAACAGTTGAATCAGAATATAACCAGTCTTTATGGCCTTGGGGAGTTTCAATAGGTCTAGGGCTAATAATCTCCATATGATGTTGGTTCCAATTTGTAAAACCATAGTTCATGTTATTGCTCTCTAAGAAGGAGAAGCCGCCGCTACTACCACCACAGCTTATGGCTGGAGGAGGAAAGCTCTCATGATGATCAAAGTTAAGAAATGATGATCCGTTGAAATCCATCAAAGAGTTGTGATGATCTTCACCGGATGGGTAAAACACAAACCCTTGATTTTGTTGATGATCTGAATTCATTGTGCTACTGCTTGAAGCTGAACCTCCTCCTCCACCATAAGCTGCCTCAGGTTGATCCAATCCTGGTGAGGAAAGATCTTCGGAGGAGGAAGAGTTTTGTTTTTCAATGTAATTAGGCTCGTTGGGATGGTTATTAACGAGTGCCATTTAAGTTTGATGAGTGTTTTTTTAGGGGTTTTGTGTTTCTTGTTGATGAGAAGTGGCTTTAAGGTTGTCTATTGGTAAGCAAAGAGAGACAATGTTTTTGTGTAGTTATGTTATGATAAAGGTTTATATAAGTGGTTATGTATAATATTTTATTTAAGCTGATGACGTATACTTGAAGATTTTTGTTTTCTATTTTTTTAAATTTTATTGAGTTTGATTAACTGTTTAGAAAAAGATGCTGGCATGAGATGAAACCCAATATTTATCGTCATTTTTTAAATCCAGTTTGAAGCTTCGCAGTCATAAATGCATATAATTCTAGCTAGACACTTAGACAGAGTTTAAGTTCATTTTCCTTACCTTAAAAATAAGTAGTAGGCTTACTAAAAGTGTTTGTTAGTTTTGGAGTCAGTGTCTCAACCATTATAATGTTTTTAGAGTCTGTGAAGTGCTAGATAATTTTTTGACATTAAACTTAAATGCAATAATTAATCATATGATTGAGCTTGCAAAAAAAACTCAAACCCTGGTTTCCCAATCTCATGCTGAATCTTTCAACCACTAAACCACCATCTATCGATTACATTTTTACTATGCGTATGGACAGATTCTTTACATTTTTACAGTTTTACATTTTCACATTTCTCTGCTCTTTCAATGTAATGAGATCCTGTCCAATGATGCAATTCTGGTCAATTGACAAACTGCAAAATTTTCTATATTCTTTTATGCATGTTTTTTTGTTTGTTATGATGCCAATCACTAATTTCCTAAAAGATGATCATTCTAATGTATAAACATGTTTTTATAATACTTTTATATTATATAAAAATGATAATTACAATTGTAATTAAGATGTAACTTTTAAAGTAATGATTTCACATATATTTATTTTTTCACCGGTTCTTCTATTCTCTACTATACTTTAATCCTATTCCCTTATTTTCTTACAGCCCGACTTTTTCCAATGCAATCATTTAAAATTATAGTTGACACATAAGTTCTTAAGAAAGATATGATCAGTAAAAATTGTGTTTCTTAAGTATTGTAAAATTATTCTTCTACAATTTTATCTAATCAATATACCACAGTTTTATTTAACTTTCAGTTTTCCTATTAACTGTAATAATAAATATATTTATTTAATAATGTAAAATAAGTATTGAAATTAACATTTAGATTAATTAATTTTAAATTTAAATTTATTTAAAAAGTTTTAGTAAGAACTACTCAGTTTCATTAGCTTCTTTTCATTAAATTTTTTGAAAAATCACATGAGGCAAAACTAAAGAATTTAACGTCTATAATTTTTGTTATTGTTAAATTCTCTATAATTTAGTGTGTGTGTGTGTTTTAATTGTAAATATTTGTTTATCTTGTGAAGTAATCAGTTGGATCGAGTCCGCACCATAAAATAACAATAATTAAGTTATGTTATTGTAAATAGTTGAAGTCGTTAGTTTAACTTATTGTAATTAGTTTTCAGTCATTAATTTGGCGTTTTGGTAGTAAAAGTGATGGAAAAAATTGCCATCAAATAAGAATGACCACTGTCATACACATGATCAAACACTAAACATATAGGAATTAATTTAAGATTTGGCATAGAAAAAAAATCTAAATGTCGGGAAAACTTATGGATCTCATATCAGATATCATATATATACATCATTATCTTTTGGAGTGATATAAAAAACGAATGAACGTAAATTAAAGTGTTTATTTACAACATTTATGAGTAAACTCATCGGGATTGTTAGCTGGCAGTAAGGTGAAATTAATGGACTCAGACTTATAACTCCAAAATATTTAATTAAGAAAAACAAAGAACATTGAAGCAAAAGCCTCGCCGTATCTTCCGCTAATCTACACGTCTTTTTGATTCCCATATGTATGATCAATTTTTATATATCAATTGTTTCGATGATTCATTTTTATTGTTTATTTTTGTTTCGATGATTCATTTTTCTTATGAAGCTGCTTCTTACTTTCATAATTTCTCTAGCCGACACGTCGACTTAGCCATAACATAGTTGTAAATTAGTCTAACTTGATTTATTTTATTTTATCTTCGTTAATATCTTTATAGATCAAGTTTTGTAAGTCTTGGGCATTCGGCCCATATTTTCTTTGGGTTAAGGATCTAAACATGGTAAACAGTCTTATCTTCGCTATTGGTAACATTCGAATCCGAGACATTGTCGTGCTTCTACCAAAAGAAATTTCCAAAATGGACAAGAAAAATTATCGAAATTAAATCTCTAAATTAACTTTTTAACATTTTTAATTATATTTATCAGCCTAACTTCAGTAATAATTTTTCTTACATAGTTTAGTAATAAATACATTACCTTTTTACATGAAACAAATTTTCATATTTATAAACCAATAGTAATTCAACAATTCAAATATTCTCCACTAATATTTTTGAAGTTTACAATTTACTAACATTAACTGATAAAAAAGATTTTAAAATCTAAAAAATCAATCTTTAAGAAACAAGAAAAAAATATAGAAATATATCTTTCTGAAACAAAGGAAGTATTTAATATTTCGAAAAATTGATATTTAAATTGTCTTCTTCAAGTTTGCTAACTCTTACTAGAAGTCAAGGATATGCAGCAGGCGGTCTTTTAATGGTTCTACAAGAGTCTTTTGTTTCTCCAGCAACATGCTTATGAATAATATGATCTCCACACGGTGGAGCAGACCGAACGGATATCCGAGTAAGACTAGAAAAACGAACTTGAAACATATATAGGAAATAGATAAGTTAAAAAAACTATTAGAAGATAAGAATTGGTAATCTAACAAAAAAAAGAAAAAAAGAAGATGAAAGATGGTATAAAAATTAATAATCATTATTTTTATACAATTTTTTTTAACAAAATTTTAAAATATGTTGAAATTTTATGACAAAATTTGATTTAAAAATATGAGTATGAAAGCTATGCAATACCTTCAAGTTATTGCAGAATTAAATACTATACTAAAATTTTAAGATATTAGAAAATAGAGGCTTAGTGTTACAAGATAATAATTTTTAGGTATCTATATATATATATATATATTTATTGAATAGACTTGAAATTTTTTGGGACCTGAAAACAATATTTCTTGTGCCTTGGCCCGCCCTGCAGAAAGTATCAATTTTTTTCCAATAAATAAGCACAACTGTTATTGATTTAGATAAAAGTGAATCTAAATAACGATTATTTCCAAAAACCTGGAAAAGTGAAATTTTATTTGTTAACGGCAAGACAGTTTTCTTAAGAACTTATTTATTATTTGTTGAAAAAAAAACATACACACATAGTCGAAAGTCCACGCAAATTTATCGAAAAAGAAAAGAGATACTGACCATAGTCGAAGTCGTGATGGAGCCTAGCTCCCGCAACTGTATCATGAAAGGACAGAGATCCAAGGATAATAAGCATACTTAGAATAAGAGAAGCTAATTGTGTTTTATTCATTGCCATCGCTCCTCTTTTATTAACCTTTGGCCAATTTTAGGTTGTACATATAGGAAACTGAAGCTACCGAAGACGGGAAAATTAAGCATACATTTCAAATTGGACAGAGATGTGACACTTACCTCTAAACTAAAACTTTGGTATCATTGTTGACCGCAAAAAAATAGTTTAGTTCACATGGTGGGATATTTCATTAGTTTCGTTCACATGGCCGCAACAAATTAGTTTTGTTCACATGACTACAGTTTATAGAGCAAATATTTCATCATCTTCTGCAAATTTAATGTTTTTAGAGACTTATAAGGATGGTCAAAGAAAACTACTAGAAAATTAATTTAGCAGAAAATAGAAAACCGACCATATATTTCAAATTAAACAATGGTTATAAGTTTTATTTTCTACATAGAATTAAGGGTTTCGATAAAAAACAACAATACATAAGTTAATAATTAGTTCTCTCTGCTTGACGTTTTCTTGTATGATATGCTTCAAATTAATCCTAAAGCTATTCTCTTAAATTAAGAGGCCGTTGAAATCCACATGGACTCAAGTACACACAATAGATTTTCAGTTTATAAATTGAGCTAAACTAAATATATTGTAATTAAAATAAAAACAGAATGCAATTAAAACGGTTTGTAAATTCAATTGATGGAAGAGCTAGACTTAGGAAATTTCTTTAAGGTAAATCAGAATCGTGAATCGGACAAATTCAATTGGGGATTTAATTAAGTACTATTCCTAAACTCAAAACACGGCTATCAAATCAATCAACTCTAGTTGCAAAAACTATCTATGCCTAGATTCCTAAATTCCAAATCTCTTTGTAAATTTAAAGAATAAGAACATGCATTAATCTCGAGTATGATATGTTCGCAAAATTTCTAAACCAAATCTATTTGCAAATAATAATTTTGCTCATCTAAGACTATGTCGGGACATCAATAACATTCTCATGTCTATTAATTATCATAGGGTCTAAATTCTAGGTGATCAATCTAGAACTAATATTAATTCAAATCCAAATGAAGAACTAAGATGATTACCCAAATAAAATTATGCCCAATTCAACAATTCATCTTTAACCTTTGGAAAAACCTAAATCTAACAAGTAGATTACTCAGACATAATTAATAAAACACAAATCATGATCTGAATAAATTGCATTAAGAAATCAACTAAAGAATAAAGGGAGTTCCAAATCTTCTCTCTACAAATGAGTTCTGATCTGTCTCTCCCAAAAGCTCTCAAAAGTTGCTTGCTAGAATAAAGCGTAGTCTCCCAAACAAATGAAAACCTAGATATAGTATAAAATACGAAAAGGACTTGTATTGCAAATAAGTAGAACTTCTGGGGTGACTTTGTAATTTTTCAAATTTGTTAAAACTCGTGGTGACTTTTTATTCGCAATCGGTGTCGACCGACACTAATGGATGATGTCGATCGACACCAGCTCCGTGGATTGTCTCCGAGTTATTTTTCTCAGCTACAAATCTCCATATGTTCCAGAATGCTTCCACAAAGCCCAGCTCGTATTTGTACCTATAAAGACTCAATAAATACAGAAAAAACTCTAAAAATAATACGTATCTCATGGTTAAAAACCATAAAAACCATGATATATCAACTCCCCCAAACTTAGCCTTTGCTTGCCCTCAAGGAAACAGAAAACTAAACACAAGGAAGAAGTTTGAAAACATGAAACTCATATCGTCATCAGAACACCACACTCACATTCACCTTAGTATTCCACTAGAAATTTCGTACCTGGCAAGATCCAAACCACCATGTAATTCATCGCTAGCACTCGCAGTTTTTCTGATAATACCCATAATTTCACAACATATCCCTTGTAACCCCTTCATCGCTGGGTCTCATCTCTGATTTCAATTCCAAGAACCTTCTAGACTCATTGTCGTACAATACCAAAACAAGACAACCATACAACACTTGATACTCTTTCTCTCCCCCAGACTTATTTATTTCTTACACTACAAGAAATCAGCCGGAATCAGATGGAAAATTCCGTCGGAAAACGGGAATTTCGTCGGAAATCCGTCGGTTTTCGCCGTCTGAACTATGTCGTCAGAATTTTGAAATCCGTCGGAAATCCGTCGGAAATACAGACGGATTTCCGACGGAATTCCGATGTTTCTGAACCGAAAGAGACCGACAGATTCCTGACGTAGTACCGACGGATACAAACCGATGGATTTCTGACGGATATAAAATCCGACGGATTTCCGACGGACTGCAAAGTTTTTTTTTTAATATAATATTTTGAAAATCAATTAATTTGAAGAAAATTAAATTTTTAAAAAAGAAATGAAAAATAAAATTTAATAGTATTGAAAATTAAAATAAAATATTATTGTAATTTTTTAATAATTCAAAAAAAAAAAAACATAAAATTGTTCAAATCCAAAAATGAAACTAAACGCCCGGTGGACGTGGTGGATATTGCGAAAAGAAATCGTTCATCCGTTGGATCATCGCTTGTTGATCAGCTTCATATTTCGCCTGTTGCGCTTCTCCGGCCTCTTTAAGGTGTTGCATATCCGCCTTCAGCTCCTCCATTTCAGCGTCTTTTGCTGCGAGCCTCGCTTGAAGATCGTCGCTAGGATCCCCGTAAAAGCGTGAAGTAGCCGAGTAAGATGCTGAATCATCGGGAAGACCAAAGACCCGACCTTTGGTCTTCGGAGTACACTACAGAAATGAAAAGTTGAATAAATATTTGAAAGGTAAAAAAAATTGATTAAAATTTTAAAATTTACTTACCGCGTAGACGAATTCGTTGATCTTCTCGATCGGGACTTTGGTGAGAGGCGGAGTTCCTTCAATGATTGGTTGACTAAGAAGATAGTCAGCACCCATCGTCCTGACATTGCCAACGATCTCTCGAGCTACACCATCTTGGATTTCATTGGTGTACTTGTTGGTGTGAGCAACTTCGATCAATTTGAGGGCAGAAGGTTGGACACCATCTTGCCGAAACTACAAAATTAACAAATATAATAAATATTTTGAATATAAAATAAAAAAAAAACAACATATTGATTAAACCAAAAACTTACAAGTTGTTTCGCCTTTGTGACCAAACTGGTTGCTCCTAGATTGTGCGTCGCCTTACCCTTTCCTTTGCGATCGCTGTTCCGGCATGTAGAGTGGGTTGTGGAGCTAGCCTTCGTAGCGTCTTCACTCCAGTACGTTATCAACCCGTTCCATAGGGTCGGGTTCATAACCAACTCCCTTGGAACAAGATTCCTTGACCACAACGCCTTCCACTCGTTCATCTTCCGTGAATACATTATAGCCGCTTTTTTGTGGAAGTTCCTTCTAACCAAAGCGGTAATGTGACTCTCCCAAGTAAATTCTTGCTGGAAAAAATGAAAATTAAATTAAAATAAATTAATAAACTAATTAAATTCTAAGTAAACAATAAAAAAAATGAAAAACTTACCGCAAATTGCCGAAACCACATTTCCTGCTCTTCTAACGGCATTTGGGTGTACGTCGGATACGGATGCTGAAGCAATCCATTAAGCATCCGGTTGATAGATTTGGAAATCCCATTTCCCGAATCTTTAAACCTTCAAAACAAAATGTTTTGTAGAGTTTAAATAGTTTATTAAAAAATATTTAATAAAATTTAATAATTTAAAATTGTAGCCAAGTGAGACTTACCATCTGTCTGTCCAAACACAATCCGGATGAAGACGAGTGAATCTCTCTCGTCTAGGTAAAGCAACGAAGTCCTCGACGCTCATTGCAGACGGTGATGTAGGGGGTGGTGTCGATGCAGCAGAAGATGGTACAGGTGATGCGGTCTCCGGAATATGAGTAGACGCCGTAGACTGACTCCTCGGACCTCCCCTACGCCTACCGGAACCTCGACGTACTTGGTTCCCAGAACCCTCGTAATATAATCCGTAATCCCTTATAAATTTTTAAAGAAATGATTATAAATTTATACAAATGATTTTAAATATGTAAAAATGATTAAAAACTTTTAAAATGATTATAAATTTCTAAAATGATTAATAATTTCAAAAATGATTAATAATACAAATGATTATAATTTATAAAAAAATATTTATAAATTTATAGAAAATTAATAATAAATTTTAACAAAATTTATTATAAATTTTTTAAAAGGATTATAAATTCTCCAATATAAATTAATAATGTAAAGTAAATTTAAATAAATAATGATTATTTATTAATAAAAACATTATAAATAACTATAAATATTTAAAAATGATTATAAATTAATAAAAAACAATATAATTTTTTCTTAACAAATATATAATTTATTCTAATCTAAACAAATTCTCTAAAGTTAATAATTATCCAAAATAACAAAACAAATTCTCAAAATTAAAAAATTAAATCTAACCACATAAATCTTGAATCAAACACTAGAAAACCTAAATCTAACATCCAATAACATAAATCTAACATCTTAAAACCTAAATCTTACATCCAACAACCTAAATCTAACATCAATCTTAAAACCTTAGAAATCTCTAATTTTTATAGTTTTGAAACTTACAAATTGGATGGAATTGATGGAGGATTGTTAGACATGTTGATGCTTGATGATTGATGTCGAAATCGGATCTTGAATCGGACGGAAATCGGAAGGCGAAATTGGAATTTTTGAGGTTTTTTTTTGTTTGCGGTTCAGATCCGCGAGGAAGAAGATGACTCTATTTATCAAAATATTCCGACGGATTTCTGACGGAATATCCGTCGGAAACTTTTAATATTAAATGACACGCGGTCTCGGGAAGATTCCGCCTTAATTTTCACGTATCCGTCGGAAATCCGTCGGAAATTTCCGACGGATTTCTGACGGATACGCGAAAATTAAGTTTCCCGGGAAATGAAAATTTCATTTGCCGCGTTAAATTTCGCGTGTCCGTCGGAAATCCGTCGGAAATTTGCGACGGATACGCGAACATTAGACGCGTGGACACCTGTAACGGATCATTACAAATGGAGCGTAAAAGACACGTGTAACCACGAATCCGTCGGAAATCCGTCGGAAAATTTCCGACGGATTTCCGATGGATTTCCAATGGGTTTGTGGTTTCGTGGTCGTTTACAATCCGTTTCTTTTGAAAAATGTGTGTAGTAGGATTTGTTACTCATTTCAATGATAAAATATAAACAAATACATTGTTACAACTGAAATATACGAAATCTAAAGAAATTTTAGTTGTTATGGTTATAAATCATCGTTATAAAATATGTATCATGTAGTAACATGTAGACATGATAGTTGAGATTTTTTTTATTTTGATATATATGATATGTAACAAGGTATATGTTAGTATTTTATCATTGAAATGAGTAACAAACCCTACTACAAATATATTTCAAGAGAAACGGATTGTAAACGACCACGAAACCACAAACCCGTTGGAAATCCGTCGGAAAATTTCCGATGGATTTCCGACAGATTCGTGGTTACACGTGTCTCAGTTTAAGGATTGACTGACATTGGCCGATTTCTTTTCCTTTGTTATCCGTCGGAAATATTTCCGACGAATATAGTATTTTTTTTGGTTTTTTGGTTTAATTTAGGTTGTTTTTTATTATGTTGGTTTGTTTATGATTTTTACTGTTTTTATTTATTAATGTAAGTTATGGTTTTAATTATTATAAAATGTAATATTTAAATTACAAATTAAAATACAAAATATATCATAAAAACAAATGTTTGCGGTTCAAATACTAATCTGAATCAGATAATGATCCTTCTGAAGGAATATCGTCTTCGGCCTCATCAAATTCTCCAAGTTCTTCCTCAGATTCTGAATGAACTCTATCATCACCAATTTTCGTCAAATCAACCACAAGGAATGTATCAAAAGAATGCTCAACATGATCCATTGGAACACTTCTAGTTGGTTGTAGAGCATCGTGCTCAGAAACTCCATAAATTTTCCCTCTTGGATTAATTGGAGTCACTGTAATCCAAGGATCTGAACGCCGTGTTACCCTAGGATAACGAATATAGCATACCTAAAAAAAACAAATGTAAGTTATGAAGTCAAATAAAACATAAATAGAATCCCAAAACTTTAATAATATAAAATCTTTATTAAAATATCCGAACCTGGTCTGCCTGTGATGCTAGGATGAATGGGTCATACGTACGAAGTCTTCTTCTAGAATTTACTGACGTCACGCCAAATTGGTTCATCTTAACCCCACGCCCAACTTCTGGATCATACCACTCACACATAAAAACAATGCACCTCATGTCCAATATCCCTGGGTAGCGAACTAGCAATATTTCTTTGAGAATCCCGTAGTAGACAACATCACCAGATTGAGCCGAAATCCCATAATCTGCAGTTGGTCTTGACCTTCCTTCATCGTGAATCCTAAACGCAAATCCCCTACTGCAATACCTAGGATATGAGGTCGCAATGTAGATTGGGCCAGTTACTAACTCTACTAACCATGTCGGAAAAACCGAGCCACCTCTAATTCCTTTATTAACCTAAGAAAATAATATCCACAAAATTAATATAAAACACTAACGTAATAATTGAAAGCATTTATATATTAATATTATAGCCTACTTACAAAAAATTGTAGCCAAGTAATATAATCGTTCTCCTTATGCAGTTCAAGTTCTTCTTCAGTCTTTTCCGGAAAATGGCTACCTATTATTGTCATGTAAAGCCTGAAATCAAACAACATTATATAACCTTTGGTTGCTATTACTTATGTAAAAAATAATTTAGTATTTAAATAGATTTAGCTTTTTACCTTTCGTACTCCGCCATCTCCTCACAATTTGTTACGATATACTTATGCAAGTGAGTCCACTCCTGTTGTGAAAATTTGCGTTTCTTCCCTTTTCCACTTACTCGACCAACTTGCGAAAACAACTCAGGGACCACCAATGGATACATGGCTTTCTCACCTCTATCATCATGGCGAGCAGGACGTTTACTCTTCGTACGAACTTCCGATGGAAAGTAATATTCCGCAAAATGTGAGGTTTCTTCGTTGATGCTCTGTGCGACAATTGACCCCTCAACTCGACTTAAATTTTTAACCTTCTTCTTAAGATGGAACATGTACCGCTCAAAAGGATACATCCAACGGAATTGAACAGGACCACCAAGTGCGGCTTCATGGGGGAGGTGAATCGGAAGATGTTCCATAACATCAAAAAAGGACGGCGGAAATATCTTCTGAAGATTGCAAAGGATCAAGGGTATATTGTCTTCTAAATTGCGAACCCCCTCAAGTGTAAGTGTTCTCGTGCATAAATCCCGAAAGAAAGCACCAACTCCTGCAAATAAAAATACACAAATTTAAATATATATAAAATAAAAATATCAATAATTTTTAAAATACACATGAAAATAATTTATACCTGCACATGCTTCGTAAACATCTTTATGAAGAAGCTCCGCAAAAGCGAATGGAAGAAGTCGCTGCATCACAACATGACAATCATGACTCTTCATTCCGATAAACTTTCCTTCTCCATAGTCGACGCAATTACGCAGATTAAATGCATATCCATCAGTGAATTTGACATCGTCTTGAATCCAATCAAAAAATTCTTTTTTCTTTTGTGCATCCAACCAGTACGGAGCAAAAGGATATTTACCATTGGGAAGAATTTCAAGAAAATCACGATCGCAAATCTCTGCCAAGTCCAACCTAGACTTCAGATTGTCTTTTGTCTTCCCCAGTACATTTAAAACCGTATTCATTATGTTATCAAAGAAGTTCTTTTCAACATACATCACATCGAGGTTGTGCCTCAATAAATGGTCCTTCCAGTAAGGCAATTCTCAAAAGATACTCTTCTTGTGCCAATTATGAACTTCTCCGGCTCCGTAAATAGTTTCATGTCCATTACCTCCACATTCAGAAGTCATCGGAGCACCAAAATCTCTCAACTGATCCAATAAATTACTGCCGTCTTCCTCATCAATTGGAGCTTCAAACACTTGTTTATTTTTCGTAAATAATGTTTTAGACCGACGATACAGATGTTCCATCGGTAGAAACCTTCTATGGCAATCAAACCAACACGACTTTCTTCCGTTCCTCAATTGGAATGCATATGTGTTGTCTGAGCAATATGGGCACGATAGTCTTCCATGAGTTGTCCATCCAGATAACATTCCATATGCTGGAAAATCGCTAATGGTCCACATAAGAACCGCCCGCATCAAAAAATTATGCTGGCGCGAAACATCAAACACTTCAGCACCGTGACTCCATAGCATTTGTAACTCATAGATCAATGGCTGGAGGAATACATCTAGTGATCTCTTCGGATGCTCAGGGCCGGGAACAAGAACGGAGAGAAATAAAAACTCTCGACGCATGCACATACCAGGGGGCAAATTGTACGGTGTTACGATTATAGGCCACAACGAATACTGCCTTCCATGCTTCCCAAATGGGTTGAAACCATCTGTACATAACCCGAGGTACACATTTCTTCTCTCAAACACAAAATCCGGATACATGGATTGAAAATGTTTCCACGCTTTAGCATCTGACGGATGTGTAATCTCTCCATCTTGACGATGTTCTGCATGCCATCTCATTTGCTCTGCCGTGCGCTCAGATTGATATAACCTCTACAACCTCGAAGTCAACGGTAAGTACCACATACGTTTAAATGGAATTGGAACTCTCCCACTAGTATCCTGAAACCGTGGTTTACGACAAAATCGACAACTTCTCCTGTCTTCATCTTCTCTCCAATATATCATACAATTATCGATGCACACATATATTACTTGATACCGCAAACCAAGACCACCTACAAGTTTATGTACCTCGTAGTATGATGCAGGTGCAAGATTATCTTCAGGCAAAAGATCTTTGACCATATCTGCAATCGCATCAACACATTCCTCTGCCAAATTGAAGTCCGTCTTAATGGTCATCATTCTACTAGCAGATGATAAAGGTGAATGACCATCCCTACACCCATCATATAATGGCTGCTTCGCTGCGTCTAACATATCAAAAAATCTTCTAGCTTCTACATTCGGTTCTTCAACCCTATCCTCATCTATTACGGTCGATGACAAATTTTCTCTAAACGCATCATTCACCATCTCAACGGTACCAACACCAAAATCTACTTCCGTTCTATGTTCTCCTAAGCTATCCGCAACATAGGGTTCACTGCTACTACTATCATATTCAAAATTTCTTTCTCCATGTAGATACCAAATCTTGTAACCCGGCATAAATCCATTGCTATACAAGTGATGCCATACTAATTCTATCTTAACATTACGAGAATTACGACAAATTGAACATGGACATTTCATCTTACCACTTGTTTTCACTCGCGGTTGATTTCCAGCAACGGCCATGAACTCGCATATACCTCGTGCATAACCATCGTTTAATAACTTCGACTCCGGATCAAACATTTCTTCATCCATCCACGATCTTAAATCTCTAGAAGATGACATCTCTCTCTACACGTTTTTTGAAGAATTGTTGGGTTTAATTTTGTTGTTGTGATTGAATGGAGAAGTATGGTAACATATATATAATAACGCTTGCCGTCGGAAATCCGTCGGAAATCCGTCGGAATTTAACGGATATAATAATGGCTATAACAACGGCTATATTAACGTTCAAATTTTTCGACGGAATTAACAATTTTAATATCCGTCGGAAATCCGTCGGAAATCTGTCTGTTTTTTCTGATGGATTTTAATTCCGTCGGAAATACCGTCGGTTTTGCGGTAGATTTCTTGTAGTGTTATTCTATTTTCTTTTTCATTTGATCATCATTATTATTCATTTTAATTCAAAGGTGTAGGCGAATAATGGTATTACGGGAAAATCCTAACCTCGCTTCCACCTTTGCGTGATCATCTCAATCTTGAGTAAAATACTGAGGTCACGAGAAATTTTTCTACCCCTTTACACAAAAGAGAATGATCTCATCTTTATATATTTATTAATTAGATCAAGGGAGAAAAGTACCATTTATATTCCACACATGTTGTATCGTGTCAGGTATGAACGAGAAGTCAAGCCCTTTAGACATCGGTCACATCGATGAGGTAAAAGGAACAAACAGAAATTAGCTCAGGTTTTAGTGGGTTTCTGTTGGAAATATGTGAATCTCAAGTCAACCGGTCAGCCTTTGATTTTTCTATTAGTCTCGGATTCAGGTCAGGATATAATCAATGCTTCCACAATTCCCAACTCATATTTGTACCTATAAAGACTCAATAAATACAGAAAAGACTCTAAAAACAATACTTATATCATGATTAAAAACCATAAAAACCATGATATATCATTGTACTGTATATCATGGAAAAGTACCTTAATTCCCTACTTACTACAACATATTGATAAAATACCTATCTCAAACGATAACAATTTTGTTATCAGTTAAAGACATAACACTATGTTTGATGTCATGGATAACAATTTTACTACCATGCTAAATATTTCATCTATGAGACAATATTAGTTTCATCATTATCTGGTAATTAGAACTTTCTAATTTTATGTAAGATTATTAATTTAAATTTACATATATATCTTAGATAATATTTACATGACAATGCAACCGGTACATGATAATAATTCAATATTTAAAATTCAGAGTTGACATATTGTTCTATTGTTGGAATATTTACTATTGTAATAAAAATGTTATTGAATAAAATAATAATTACGGATAACTAAATTAATTTGTCATAATTTACATATTTGTTATTGCGTTAAGCATAGAGTT
This sequence comes from Cardamine occulta, assembly GCA_028015245.1. NCBI lineage: Eukaryota > Viridiplantae > Streptophyta > Magnoliopsida > Brassicales > Brassicaceae > Cardamine > Cardamine occulta. The sequence goes on from CM051366.1 coordinate 5,434,514, forward strand.
ACCTTAGTATTCTGATTACATCAGTAACTAATAAATTATCGCTTACAACTTTATCCATCAACCGTCTGATAAATACATTACTATGTTGATAACATATTTTATATCATTTTAAATAATAATTTAAATGTGAATCTATATATGTCACATGATATAATATCTTTGTTTTTTATCGTGCTAATAAAGTAATTACATGGTAAAATTAGATATGATATCTCTCTAATATTTTGCTAGTTAACAAAACACTTACCCTGATGAAAGTGTGATAGGGGTATTTTTGTCTGAAATTAAATATGGATGAAAGAGAACAAATAAAACAAAAACCATTACCTTATATCTAAATGTGAGATTGTTTATAGCTATATATTAAATTTCCCTTAAAATTAACTCATTTTTCTACATTAAATGTGACACTTCTGCAATTAATTTGAAATGAAAACTTGCTTAAGTTTGAATATTTGAATATTTTCAACAATTAGATTAATCTATCGTGGAAGCGCATTTGACCCATTGATTTAAGGTTTAAAGATTCTACACCAGGTTTGGAATTCAATTAGATATGATATCTCTCTAATATTTCGCTCGTTAACAAACACTTACCCCGATAAAAGTGTGATAGATGCATTTTTATCTAAAGTTAAATGTGCATGAAACACAACAAATAAAACAAAAACCATTACCTTGTATCTAAATGTGAGGTTATTTATAGCTATAGATTAAATTGCCCTTAGAATTAACTCGTTTTTCTACATTAAAAGTGACACTTCTGCAATTAATTTGAAATGAAGACTTACTTAAGTTTAAATATTTGAATATTTCCAACAATTGGATTAATCAATTGTGGAAGCGCATTTGATCCATTGATTTAAGGTTTAAAGACATCTACACCGGGTTTGGAATTCAATTTCTAGAGAGCGCAATTTCTTGCAAAGCTTTTCAGAGATTTTAGAGTGCTGCAGATAAAGTTTTTTGTCATGGTCTCGTATATTGTGGAGAAAGTCTGTCAACCATAAGGATGTCATACATGCAGAACCGTCCATCGTAGAAATGAGTGTTGTAGAGAGAAAGTTTCTATCATAGAGATGTCGTACATGTAGAGAAAAATTTGTGTCGTAGAATCGTAGTTTGGAAAAGATGTTATTTGTCATAGCATATACTGCATGTAGTCATATTAACATAATCGAAGTAGATAAATTATCTCTAATGATGTAACAGAAAAAGGATTAGCCAATCAGTAGTCACTACCATTAGTCTTCCCTGAAGTGAACCGCATGCCCTTTTCAAATCCCCTAGTCACCAAAGGCGGAGCACAAGAGAACCAACTTTCTTGTACTTTCATTATACCACCATATTTTGATATTTTTTTTACTTTTTTTAATATATTTTTACTACCTCGCAACTTAAAGCGATCAGTTTCTAAACTTTTCAAGCTGACAAGATTTTTTGTTTTAAACATTTTAAAAGTCATATTTTCTACAATCGCATTTTAGTATCCTATCAATTCTGAAATTTATTTTTAATTTTCACACCATCTATTTTTTTCTCTTTTTATTTTTAAAAGAATTTCGAATTAGTTTTATTTTTGGGGTTTCCTTGAATTAAATTATACAAAAATAAAAGGCCAGCATGCTGTAATCCAAATGGGCCCGGTTATGAACCGAAATGCGGCAAACCGAGAAGAGATCTCCGCTGGCGGTGAGAAACAACCCAGAAGCCACCAACAACAAGGACGATAAATGAACCACCACACAGACTGTCAAAGTGGAATACGAGACCAATCACACCCCCGAGAATCCACTAGATGTCGTGTAGAAAGACCCACTGAAAACAGAGACACGAGTACCGGAATCAGAAATAGAGGAGATCAAGTCGATCTTCGTTTGACCTTGGCAAGTCGAAGGAGAGATCTACCATGCCTCGCCTTGGTTCTACTTTGACAACCACCAGAGCCACACCGCAGATGCACCGCCGTCATCCTCGAGCAAGTTGTGATTCCTTAGCAAAGCAACCATTGCTTCTATCTCCCAAAATCTCCTCAACACAGCTTCACATCTTGTCTCGGGGAATCTCCACTACCACAATGCCGGCGATATTCCTAATTAGCCAAAACTGGGAGCTGAAGGCAAGAGCGGCCAATGAGGAGCCACCTGAGGACGCTTCACCAGATTTTTTCCTTCCCAGATCTGGAGCCGCAAAGCAATCCCACCATCGGAGCACCGCTGAAACAAACACAAAAACCAGAGTCAAACTCTACCACAAAATTGCTCCGGTAGAGAAACAAATTGCACCACATAAAACAGAAGCTAAAAAAGGAAAGGAAAGAGGAGGCCAAAGCCGGTGCTGCCAGAACCACGGTGCTTCAGCTTCCGGGAAGCTCAAAGACGGTTAACCTCAAGGAAAGATATAAGAGAAAAAGTTACGAGCTTGTTACTACCACGATCATGCAACTCGTTGACCATTTACAATTTTTTCCTCTTTTAAACCTACAATTTATGGTTTCCAACTTTTTTAAGTCACATCCATTCATTAAAGTTTTAACCGTATTTGTTTTGGAACTAATTTGTGAAACAACCCAAATCTAGATATTGTTTTGGGAAATAACAATACAGCAGAATTTTTAGGTAGGGAAGAAATGTCTTCAAGGTCCTTATTGCATGTGTATGATTCGTCTTCCCGACATGTACAATGGTGGATGAAAGAGGATAAAATATATGCATGTTGTCAGAGATATGGGACATGTGGAGGGGAAACTTATGGGCAATTAAAATAAATAGTATGTATCATGTTAAAACTTCACGGTATATAGATAAATTAATGGAATTATAAAAAAACTAGCTTGTCAATACAAAATGACATGAAATTTTGAATATAACCAAATAAAAATTTCAGAAAAAGACAAATTCGACAATTATGTAAAAATAATATGACATATGCAAATAATGATGTTTCACTTGAAAATTGACCTGTAAACAAAAATAATAATGTGTGCTCAGGTCCGGTCCAGAATTATTTGATGCCTAAAGCAAACCAAAACATTGATGCCCCATATATAAAAAAAAAACTTAAGCATTTTAAGTTTTTAACCAAGTCAAAGCTACATAAAATATCTTTGAAACATAGTTTGTCTAAACATAAAATATCTTAAGTTTCCTTCTCGTAAATGATAATCCTCCTTGCTTTCTTTCCTGCAAACTCATTGATCAATTTTGCATAGTCGAGCTTCTTAACTAGATCCTGTTCTATAGAAATCATTGCCAAGCCATTCAATCGCTCCTGAGACATAGTTGAACGTAGACAATTCTTTATGAGCTTCAACTTTGAAAAACTTCTTTGCGCAGAAGCAACTGAAATCGGAATTGTCAATAATATGCGATAAGCTATCCATGTGTTAGGATAACAACCATCCATTTTTTTCAAAAATTCCAACACCTCGATAGGTTTCGTAACTTCTTTTGGTAACATGTCTCTGAGAAGTTTAAGTTCCATAAGCAAATCTTCTCCCTCGACATCTGAATGATCACCATGCTTTAAAGAAGCTTCAATCTTGATACAATATGCCATGAATTCATCATCTTTTGCTGACTTTAATTTCTTTAAATCAGACAAAAATCTAAAGATTTCCTCATAACATTGAAACTGCTCGAATCTTACCTTAAGGAACGTTATAGCCTGATCCATTATGTTGATGAAATACTCAATCATAAAACTCTCTTCCGCGGTCAACTTCTTATTTTCATCAACTTTCTCAACATCCTCACCATATTGCACTTTTCTTTTCATCAAACGCTTCGATTTCATAGGAAATACTGGTTCAATCTTCATCTCAATGACAATTTTTGCAGCTTCAACTTTTGCTTTTTCAAAACCTGTTTCTCTATAATTTTTTAAATAAGCAACAAGCCCTCCTAATTGAGAAATAGCAGCTCCAAGATCCATATCCGCGGACTATAAGGCTTTGCTCACTATGTTGACAGCATAAAGCAAATTATACCAAATTACCATTCCAAAAAAGAATTAAAACTCTCCAATTCCATGTGTTTCACTCTGTGCAAGAGATTCATCATCACTTCAATGTCCTAGATTATCAGTCTTTTTTGCCAAACTAAACAACGCAACTTGTATCTTTGGAGCTTGAAATCTGATTGGCTTAAGACTATCAATGCGACTTTCTCAACGGGTTTGGGACAATGGTTTAAGTGTATTACCATTCACATTTTCTTTAAACACTTCCCAATTATTGGTCAAAGATGCAAAAAGAACATATATTCGCTGGACAATGCCAAAAAAAGAAACAACTTTCTCAGATAAAGAAGCCATATCACAAAGTGCAAGGTTGAGACTATGACATCCATATGGAGTATAAAACGCCCTTGGGTTTACATCAAGCAATATTTTCTGAACTCCTTTATGTTTTCCTTTCATATTCCGTCCATTGTCATAATCTTGTCCTCTTATATCGTCGATATTCAACTTAAGATCAATCAATGCATCTTGAAGAGTCTTAAACAGTCCCTCTCCCCTCTTGTCTTTGATTTCCAAAAAATTCAAGAAAAACTCTTGAATCTTAGGTGGACTCGTCGATACATCTACACATCAAATTAAAAAGGTCATTTGCTCTTTACGACTAACATCAGGAGTAGAATCCAAAATGACTGAAAAATACTTTGCTTCTTGAATCTTCTTTAAGATCGTCATCTTGATCTCATTAGCAAGCAATTCTATTAACTCATTCTGAATCTTATGACTGAGATAATGATAATGAGTTTCACTACTATTAATACACTGAACGTGTTCCTTCATTATTGGATCAAAGCCTCCAATCATCCTAATAAACGCCAAAACATTTCCACTATTCGGATCATCAATCTTATCATTATCTTCACGGAATGCTAAATTTTATTCAGCCATAGTCTTTATCACTTAAATTATTCTAAGCATTACATCTCTCCAATGTTTTTTCTCCTTCTTAATTGCCGCCTGCACATGCTTGTCAATAGTTTCATTCTTTTGCAACCTCACTTCTAGCTCTATCCAATGAGTCATGCAAACCATATGATGGTGAGTAGTTTCGTGTGTTTTCAGCCTTCTTGAAGCATTTCTCCAGTCATCTAATCCACTACTTGCCAATTGAGTAGGAATTGATTCATGATTGAATAATTTACAGCAAAAGCAAAAGATCTTATCTGCAACTTTCGAGTAAACTAACCATCTTCTGTCTTGTTTCTCTCCATTGGTCATTTTTCTTGTATATGATGAATAAGTGAAACTTCTATCAATAGGATCTTTTCGAAAATGATAATCAGCTGGTGATCTTGCAGGTGGACCTTTCTCAACAAAAAAATCTCTCATTTTCTGATCAATTTTTTCCTAGTTTCCAGGATCATCCATATCCACGTTCTCATAAAAAACTTTAATGTCATCAACTTTCTCATCTTCTTCCATCTTTTCATTCTCAAACTGTTCCTTATCCTCATTCATACAAGATGCATCCTCCTTAACAAGTTCTTCCATTGTAACATGCTTTTCTTTTTCCTTATTTGCCTCAGCTCTAACAGTCTCATTAGTTCCAGAATTCTGAGTTCTTGTTACATACCTTAGCATAGCATTAGTTTGAGATTTCACCAATTTGTCTCACCTTTTCCTTGTCGCCCTATTTTTACATCCACTTGGTTGGCTTCTAACTCCCGGCGTCATTGTACTTCAAAATAGAAAACTGGATTTCACTGAATGAGAAAAATAGACACAAAAGTGATACAATAACTCACTAGTACATGTATTTGATCGTGATCCTAAACATGATTGATTCACTCTTAAACTAAGCCTACATTATTCACTCTTAAACATGAATCAAAGACAGGTCCAATTAATTTAATTGATCAATATCTACAATATCTACTCACTTGCTGTATTTTTCGTTGTTCTTCACAAATTACAACAATAGAAACTAAATTAAAACGAAGTAATGTAGAAATTTGTAGAAATTTTAGTTTTCTTATGAATCTAAACAAACCTGAATCCAAACATCATAAAGGACTTTTACCAGGTATAGTTCAATAAACTAAAAGTGAAAACTGAAAAGAAAACAAGCAAAACTTGATGAAGAAGAAAAGACAAGAAGACAAACCTTTACCTTGGAACTGGAAGTTGGAACAGAGGAGTAAAGAGAAATCGGCCTGGAGATCGAAGGTGGAGAAGAAGTATTTTCGTGGAGATGAATGCTGATGGACTGATGGTGTCTCGCCAATTTCATGGTGATGGTGGTGTTCGATGAAGATGAACCATCTGTGGCGTTAGTCTAACGAAAAAATTAGGATTATGTATTTCTTTTCTTAGTTTAATTGTTTATTAAATAATTTAATGTTATTAAAACTAATAAAACCGAGCTAAGTTTATTAGGAAACTAAATTTAAAAAAAGGAAAAAAACCGTTTATGCAGGCTAGGGGCAATGAACATGTGACACCACTGTAAAATACACAAGCTACTAAACCACTACACTAAAAGGCATATTTGTCAAATTGATGCCCCTAAAATTTTTTAAACAATCTGCTGCCTAAAACAGTTGCTTATTGGGTTTCTGCCCAGGGCCGGGCATGTGTGGGCTTTTAAACAACCATATAGAGATAGCAAATTTTTTTGTAAATATAATATAAAACAGAGATGAATCACATGTGATAAGGCGAAGGACTACAATGTCATTTTCACAGCTCCTCTGACATTGTCATTTTCACTGTAATTAAGAGTAGATCCTAAACTTATGGAGGGACCTAGACTAATCCTTAGGAGAAGTGCTGCCCATCGATAGATCATCTTTCCGGATATTCAAATAGTCATATTCATAATGTTTTTGGGTCCTCAGCAAATTTAATTAGCATGACTCTTTAATAATTTTTTTTTTTTGGGCTCTTTTCCTTTTAATAATTTTTTTTTGTTTAGATTTATGATAAGTGTCTATGTTGCAATGAGCCTAAGACGGACATGTATCCAGCAGGTGTGTAGGAACAATGTCATTTTTTGCTATTATTATTTTTTACTTTTTAAGTTTATAGTAACCAATCAGAAGTACGGTGTGAAAATCATATACATCTCACATGAATATTAGAAGTAAGGAACCCATCAGATGGAAACAAACATCAACATCTCTTTTTTTCTTTCACACAAAGGAAACTTATTTTGTGGTCGTGCTCTTTGGTCTTGTCTCTCTTTATGCATTTAACAACAGCTTTTACCAACTAATCTTTCCTTATTAAACAAGAATTTATAGCTCTAAATAATTAATTATACCCGCCAACTGTTCTCCTAACAATTATTCAAAATAATTAATTTAACTCACAATTATCTTTCCCTCTCCTCTCTTTTTTTTTTCTTTCTCAACATCACACCAACAATACATTGACGATTTAATTCATCTTTCTTCTTCTTCTTCTTCTTCTTCTTCTTCTTCTTCTTCTTCTTCTTCTTCTTCTTCTTCTTCTTCTTCTTCTTCTTCTTCTTCTTCTTCTTCTTCTTCTTCTTCTTCTTCTTCTTCTTCTTCTTCATCATCTTGAACATATTTTTTGATTTATAATTCCAAAGAATCCATTATTCACATTTCAAAAATTAAAAGATATCTATTCTTGCAAGAGAAGAAAGAATGGGTTTTTATGTTAATCAGCTAAACCAAAATACAAATCTCCTTAAAAACGATTCAACAATCAAAACCCATTTGAAAAGATTGATTCTTGATTTGGGTTTGGCTTGTTTCTTTCCTCCTCAAAGCTCTCGTAAGCACAACGAAGCTTGGCTTTTGGCGCAGACAGGACCAAAGCTTATGGAGTCAGAGCCACATTCAGTGCAGTCTTCATTTAGGTTTAATCTTTGCTCGTTGGTGGAGTTGGAGAAGATGAAAAAGGAACAACCTTTGTCGTCTTATCGGAATTTCCCAGTGGCTCAAGGATCGGAGACGGTTTTGCTAGTGAATCTTGAGAATGAGACAGTAGAATCAACAGATGAGATGAATTGGTCGAAGGCTCTTTCGTTGGAGAAGAGTATTTCTCCGGTGGCTAATACTTTGGTCCGATTCAGTTACAGCGAAATCGTCACCGCAACTCGCAATTTCTCAAAAGGTAAACCCTCATTAAACCCTGAAAACCTCTGTTTTTTTTTGTTAAATTTAATATGTTCAATTCTTGAATTGGGAAAAAAATTGAGGATTTTGTTGAAATTGGTTAAGGGAGAGTATTGGGAAGAGGAGCTGGTAGCTATGTGTTTAGGGGAAGAATCGGGATTTGGCGTAAGGAATTGGCTATCAAAAGACTTGATAAAGAAGATAAAGAATCACCGAAGTCATTTTGCAGAGAGTTGATGATTGCAAGCTCTCTTCACAACCCTAACATTGTGCCTCTTTTAGGGTTCTGTATTGATCCCGAACAAGGACTTTTCTTGGTGTATAAGTATGTCTCCGGTGGTAGCCTTGAATGCTTCTTACACGGTAATTTCTTTATCTCCTCTCTTTCCTTCATCATTGGATTGTAAGTTTTGCATAGATTAACTCGGTTTTTTGAATTAGATAAAAAGAAGGGGAAGTATCTGCCTTGGTCAGCAAGGTACAAGGTTGCCTTAGGCATTGCAGATGCTATAGCTTATTTACATAATGGCACAGAGCAATGTGTTGTGCATAGAGACATTAAACCCTCCAATATACTTCTTTCCTCAAACAAAAATCCAAAGGTAAATTAAACTTAGAGCACATTTTAGTAATATATCAGCTTAATGATGTTCTGTATAACAGCGGTTTCTTTTCTTGTCTTTCAGTTGTGTGATTTTGGGTTGGCGTCTTGGACTGCTGCGCCTTCGATTCCTTTTCTCTGTAAGACCGTTAAAGGAACTTTCGGGTATCTAACTTGAACCCTCTTTTGAATTGATGCTATGAAGTCATTCCTAATCCTATGGATCTAAAATGTGCAACTATTTGAAAACTTCGTGCAGTTATTTAGCTCCTGAGTATTTCCAACACGGAAAGATATCTGACAAGACCGATGTTTACGCGTTTGGAGTCGTGTTGCTTGAGTTAATTACTGGTCGAAAGCCAATTGAAGCAATAAGACCATCTGGTGAAGAAAATTTGGTAGTTTGGGTAAGTCTTATCTTTGATATGTAAACTACTAGTAAACCAACTTATTGACTTTTGGTAGTTGTAGCAACTTTAATTTCAGTAAGCCTAATTTCCTAAAAATGGAAAGTGAATCCTAATTTCTAACCAAGAAAATGGACGCTTCTTAAGAAACCCATTTGAATTCTGGTAAATTCTGGTTTAGGTCAAGCTACAAATTCTGGTTAAACCGTACATGGTTTAGACTTATGTTTCCAGAATATGTACAGTAAAACCTCTATAAAATAATAATATTAGGACCAGTGTATTTTTATGATATTTTATTAATTTATCGAGGTTATTAATTTATAGAGGTGATATTTGGATCAAAATAGCAATTTGGGACCCGAAAAAATTGTTAATTTAGCAAAGTATTAATGAATCGAATATTAATTTATAGAGGTTTAACTGTAATTCTAACAAAACATGGTCAAGTTCATTTCAATGGCTCGGTTTTATGTTTTTTTCGCAGGTGAAACCGTTGTTGTATAGAGGGATGGAAGCTATAGAAGAGTTGCTTGATCCAAGACTAACATGTACAAGAAAAAACTTGCCTTCGATGAAACGTATGATCCAAGCAGCATCAGCTTGTGTGATCAATGAAGAGTCGCGGAGACCTGGGATGAATGAGATTCTTTTAATGCTTAAAGGTGATGAAGAGATAGAGCTAAGAACATTTTCAAGCATGAAAAAATCAAATCTTTCGGGTTTAATCGACTGCTATCAGCAGTTACAGCGGACAAAATCTGAGATGAAGAGTCATCTTGCGCTTGCGATGCTCGGAGTAACGGAGTTTGAAGATGATGATCTGGTAGAGAAGGTAATATAGTTGCAAGAACTGGTAATAAAGAAAGAAACAAGAAGAAGATCGTTAAGGACATAACATTGTAAATGTTGACTGAGAAGCCCGGTTTAGCTATTGAGAGAGCCGATACTTCCGGTTTAGTACATAACTCATAATATAATGAAGAAAAATTCGGTCTAGCAAAAGTTTTGAGTAAACAAGAGTCTTAAATCTCTACAGCTACTTGGGTAGATGAAAGAACTATTTTACAACAACAAAATACAGACCGGTGAAAACCGAATCTGCTGCATACAAATTGTTTCTCATATTAGACGACTGGTTTAAGCAAAGCCTCAAGTACAGCTTCTCTGGTGGGAAGAGCCGGGATTGCGCCTCTTTCTTTAACGGTTAAGGCCCCGCACGCATTTGCAAACATTAAAGCCTCTCTTAGTCGTTCTTCGTCCTAAGTCAAAGAACTCGATTATTTCAACTATGTGTTTTTGTAGTCATGAACATAAAGTTTTTGTATAAACTTTGATAAGAACGAAGCTATGAAACAATCTGCTGAAACATCCTTATGAATCTAGTCGTGACTAATTGTTCTCTAACCAACTGATGTTACCTGAAGCAAGGAGAGATCACGTGCTAGCTGCGATAGTATTCCCGCAACAAATGCATCCCCAGCTCCTGTTGTGTCCACTACATCAACCTTTAATCCATGCACTCTCCCACTAAAATCCTGTAAATTGGAAAATATTTTAAGCGGTATGATCTCATATTAAACTTGAGTTTGAACACTAAGTGTGTCAAAAGTCAGAAGCAAAAGGAAGAGAGGGACTATTTTCACACCTTAGTGTAGTACCTACAGCCTTCAGGGCCTTCGGTAACAAGGAGTAGTTTAAGCGTAGGATGAAACAACTTGCGGACGACATTATCATCATATGGATCTTCTCCTTTTGTTAGAAAGACGATCTCCTCTTCGCTTACCTTTATTTTTATTATCATACAGAAACAACAAGTTTCAGCTAGAACGAAAGAGAAAGAAAGATAATATACTCAAATGTATCCATTTTATATAGAAAAAAAAAAAACCTTTATAATATCAGCAATGTCCCAAATGCTAAGAATTTCATCCCTTGCATTGTCTGGAGAAGGCCACAATGGAAGCCTAAGGTTTGGATCATACGAAAGAAGAGCACCAGCTTCCTTAGCAGCCTTCGCTGCAGCTATGTGCGCAGACTTGCACGGTTCTGTTATAAGACTTATCGAACCATAATGGAATATTTTCGCCTGCCACAAGATAGAGAAGACGTAGAAACCGGTTTAAAACACAACTAAGTAATAATCAATCATGTTTTTGCAGTGTATCAAATTTCTTCATTACCTTCTTGATCAAATCAAGATCAAGCTCAGATTCTTCTAACAACATATCGGCACTCGGGTTTCGATAAAACATGAACTCTCTTTCACCTTCATTAGTCAAAGTAACAAAAGCTAAAGCAGTTCTAGCTCCAGGATCAAAACGCATTCCTTCATTATTCACATTATTATCCTTAAGAATATTAGCAAGCATATATCCAAACTCATCTTCACCAACCTGTATACAAAAACATTCGCCACATTTTTGAGAATTTTAGTAAGAGTTTTTTAGTGTTACAAGCTGAAACAAAATGTTTTTGGCATTACTTTTCCAATGAAAGCTGAAGAACCACCGAGTCGAGCAATGCCTACAGCTACATTTGCAGGTGCACCACCTGGAGCTTTTTTAAAAGCTGGTGCTTCAGCTAACGAAAGTCCGCTAGTCGTTGGTACGAAATCGATTAACATTTCGCCGAAACAGACTACAGAAGGAGGTTCTTGTGTTGAGCCATCACTAGACAATGCTCTTCCTTTAAACCACAAAAATGTATTAGTCAGTCTCAGTCTCACAAATTTTAGCTGCAACTATAACTCTAGAGTATTAAAATCTAAGTTAATTTCTCAGAAAATGCAATTATGGACAAAATTTAACTTTGTTATGTAAGATTTATTAATGATAAATACTATGATATATACATAAAACTAAATTACAGAGCTTTTTACAGAGACAGAGTACATAGACAAGATAATTTTGCAAGATATTTCTAGAGGATTATGTATTTAATTCAATCTAAGTTTATTTTCTCAGAAAAATGTGCAAAATTGTTAGATGTGAATATGTGATAAATACTATAGTATATACATACAATTAAATTACAGAGCCTTTTTACACACACAGAGTTAAATTAGTCAAGTGTTAAGTATGTTTAGCAGATACTTAAGATTCATAAGCAGCAATTATTAGGGTTAAAGACATGCATAAATCGAACAATGGATCAGAACAATTCTGTAATTTCAGCATTTTATATGAATTTTGGGGATAAAAAAAAACAAAATGTGATGCAGAAAAATTCGAGTTTTGAAACCTTTGAGATTAGATCGTGAATTGGAGAGTCTTGAAGAAGAAGAAGAAGTAGCGTTGATGGAGATGCGACGTTTTGAAGTGAGTGAGTGAGGAGTTGATCGAAGAGTTGGAGCGGAGAAGCAGAACGAAGTAGTGGCTTGAAGAGCCATCGCTAGGAAACACGAATTGAAAAAGCAGAGATCGGAAGACGCGTTTTGGAAACGCTACTATTTGTTTGTAATGCTTGGGAAGAGAAGAAGCTGAGTATGAGTGTTGAGAGTGACAGAGAGTAGCGGAGGAACCGAAGTAATCGGAAAGGTCATTTTTCATTATAAATGGAAGAAACGGATTAGAGTTTAATTGTCGTTTTAATAAACTTATAACATAATGACAACTTTTAAAATTAAACTAGTTAATTGAAGTAATTATTCTCTTTTTTTTTTTAGTCTATTTATTTTTACCCAACTAGCAAAACGATAACTTATTTCTTATTGGTGAAAAAAGATAAACTAATCTACCAAAACTTCCAAACCTCGCTTTTTTTTGTTTTCCTCCGGTCATATCTGAGAATTTTCATGGTTTGGACAATGCACATCAGCGACACTGATTTTTATTGCTGTGTAACTTTTTTTTTTTGTGTAGTTTTATGGGAAACTTGGATATATAGAATGTTTTTTTCATCCAATTTTACTATCTACATTTTTTAAAAATTTTTGGTGTAATATATTTTATAATATTAGAAACTCTATTATACCCTTAATTCTAATTTTTTTTTAATATATTACAAAATTTTATAAAAATAATATATATTACAAATCCATAAAATAATAAATTTATTTAAAACCATAACTATGTTTTTATCTAAACTAAATCGAGAAAAAAGAAACCTTCTTCTTCTTCTCCGAGCCATCTTCTTGTTTTTCCCCAAATCACCGACTTTTCTTCCTCTTTCAGTCTCTTGCAGCTTCACTTTTTGGAAACTTCTTTTCTCTTTCGTTTTCTTCTCCATCTCTTTCCTCTTTCCTCTTTCTTTGTTAATTGTTTTATTTACTCTGTAAAAATATTTCCGTTAATGTGGCCGATGTATTAACGATTCAATAATTAAAGTTCAATTTCATGTTAAAGTCTATAGTCCTAATACATAAAAGTTGATACTGTGATCGATCGGTCTCGGTTAAGGAGTATTGGAATTGAGTGTATTGATAACCCTCTCCCCTTACCCAACATGTGATAATATAATATTCTTATTAAGGTATGCATATACACATGTATAATATAAGGTTGTAATTAAATGATGTAATATTAATAACTCTTCATTAATATAAATAGAAGATGTTATTAATTGTAAAGACATCAGACACAAAACAAAGTAAAAGAAAAGAAAATAGAGAAAAGAGAAAAGATTCTCTCCATCAAAGGATCTAATAGAGAAAGAGTTAAGGGAAGAAGAAATCAAGAGATTAAGAATCATCTGCACAAGCAATTCATGTCTGCAGATAACAGTTAGTGATGTTCTTCTTCATGTCTCCATGTTTAAGAGTTTTCATCAATATATTAAAGCATATTATTAAATCAAGTGTTCTAGAGATGGTCTTGGATAGATTTCTTATTGAAATCATTAAAGAATAATTAACATTTGGTATCAGAGCCAATCTAGATATGTTTGATTCACTGAATAAGATGATTGGTCAAATTGGAATTAAAAATTCATTTTTGTGTTTTGATCATAATGTTTCATTAAGTTATCAGAACTTATTGATTGTAATATCAATGTGTAGATGACCAAACTATCTTTCCAATGATGTATAAAACTTGAAATATGGTTTAGAATTCAGAAAGATATAGAGTTTTCTGTAAAGTTTTTGACAATTTTCGTCATGAAGATGATGAACAGTAACCGTCAAATGGGAAGGAGATCGATCGATCTAGTTAAGATCTATCGATCTTGGTCAAAAAATTCCTAAAAATGTTTTCGCTGCAAATATAAAGTCTTAGGCTATTGTATTATGCAATGTTAATGTAATATAAAGATTAAAAAATGCCTATTAAAGTTGAAAGTTTACATTAAGTATAACATGTTAATCACCAAAGTGGTCTTGTTAGAATTTATGTAACTTTAAAAGTAAAGATTCATAATTGATCATGATTAAAGGATGCTAAATGACATGAAAAAATCTGATTGATCAATTGTTTACTTGCTATATCCGGGGAGATCATCCAAAGGTGGATCATTGGGTGTAGTTAGTGACACCTAAAGAATTAATCATTCTACTACGGTTAATGGTGTGTGAACCCAAAGGTAGCATTGCTATTAGCTCGTATGTACGATTTGATTGATTGTTAAAGAATTTAAACATCTAAACGTCATCAAATAAAGTGTGTGTATTTAATGTATTGCCCAAAAGTTGCTTAAATGCATACTATTAAAGAGTTTATATTATATTGTTTATGGAATTGAAGGCTATGTTTATGATAAATACATAAATAACAAATTATATGTTTTCATAACATGTATTTATTATATATTGTATAAATATCAAAATACATATCTAACTCTCTTCTCAACTCAACAACTATATTATTAGATGATAAATATCATATTAGTGCATATTTGTTTAGCACAAATAGATTAAACATTAATCCTTATTTAAATATTTAGTATGCTAAAAATTCAATTAACAATGTTAAAGCTAGGTTATTAATGTTTTGTAATATTTATTGTGGTAAAATGATATACAACAGTGCACATACTAAAATCAATTGACTATATCGTTGGGAGTAAATATTACGGAGTTAAAACTTAACAGAAATCTTATATGTTATTTGCTATTTTCTTAGTGAATCGGTTTTCGTTCGGATGTGTGACATATTTAGATCGATCTAGAATCATAGATTAAAGAAGAAGATAATACGAAAGATAAAATAATAATAATAATAATAATAATAATAATAATAATAATAATAATAATAATAATAATAATAATAATAATAATAATAATAATAATAATAATAATAATAATAATAATAATAATAATAATAATAATAATAATAAGAGAAGATAAGATAAGATGATGAAAAAGAAGAAGATGAAGATGAAAAGAATTAGAGAAGATGATATAGTTGACATTAGTGGCTATTAATTTATATGTGTGTGGGAAAAAAATTTAGGAAAGGATAATGATATGTATACTCATTATTTTGGGACGACTACTTGAGACTCCTTCTATAATGCTGCTTCTGCGTCGATCCACCTAGACACTCAAACTCTTGATTTTCTCTCTTATACTATAGCATTGCTTTATATTTCCCTCTATACTATTTTTTGTCTGCGTAATTGCATCCGAAAATCTAGTCAAGCTAAATTGCGTTCAAGTTTAATAAATCGCGATCAATTTTACTAAATCACGTTCAGAAAATAGTGATTGTCCAATTCGATTAAACCAACTAAACTCAAATCTAATTAAACCCAAAATTCAAATTAAACCCAAATGAAATCCAATTAACCCAATTTATTATATCCCAAAATCGATTTGGGGATTTAGAGTTTGTTGTTGGATGTTCTTCACGTCAAAGAGAGAGAGAGAGAGAGCTTCAGAGATTTGGGGAATTCAGGTTTGTGGTACTTAAATTAAGGTTTGTGGTGCTTGTTCTCTTTGGCGAGAGAGAAATTGACAGAGAGAAAGCTTGTGAGAGAGAGGTTCAGAGATTGCGGGGATTAGGATTTGTGGTGGTTCTCTTCTTTCGCGAGAGTTTGAAGAGAGAAAGGGAGAGTTTGCGAGAGAGAAATTGACTCAGAGAGAGATGTGTGGAGCAATCTAACAAGAATGTAGAAGGAAGAAGAAGCTGAAGTCGTCGTCATCTCTGTAAACACCATGAGCCTAGAAAGACCAAAGTCTCCGACTTTGATTTTCATATCCTTCTCCACAAATATATTTGAAGAAGTTATATCTCAATGAACAACCGATGGAACAATGGAGAAAGTGAAGACTCTCCAGAATAGCTCCGACGAAAGAAGAATAATCAACAATTCCCCAATTCGACGGCGAGACGAAAATGCTCGCACACGCTGAATCATGATTTAATTGCTAATGGAAGATCATAATTTAGTTGTGGAAGGAGTAATAAGAGTATTGAATAGTTTTAATTTATAGTTTCATGTGTGTGTATAGTAGACTCCAACGATTATGTTGTTATCTGAGTAAGAACAATAGATATTAATTGAATCAATCTTGTTAGTATTCAGCAGATAATTGCACATTATTTATTCATAATTTGCAAGTTCTGCAGTTTCTTTGAGAATGATTCAGAGTTACCATCATTGCTGACCTTTGTCTGTTTCTGAGACATTTGTACAACGTCTGATATTGTTTATGGTAAAAAAATTAACCAAAGTTTTATTCATAAGAAAAAAATTCAATGAACACTGGAACATAATATGCAATGTCAAACTGCAAAACTCGGTTCTTATAATATGGAATGAATTTATGCAGCAGAACTATTAATCTTATTACATTTCAAAGAGTTTTTCAGGCAACAAAATATAATCAAATAGCCAAGCAATTATATTATTTACAACCAAACAAAGCTAAGGATGATCTCATTGCAGAAAGATTTCATTGAGAAAGCTTTGCAATGCTCGGTGGATGCGGCGGTTGCGCCATCATGATGGAGGAATTTAACAGCGAGGAGTTGTCCATCGATGATACTACCAGTGGTTGTGCTTGCGGCGGTGACTGTAACGCAGGAGGTACGGTGATTGTAGAATTTGACGGCGGTGATGATAAAATCGGTAAAGGAGGAACCAAACTCATTCTTTATCACTCTTCAATACAAACCTATAGCAATAAACTTTCTTATCGATCCATTTCAACCCAAAATTGAAGCCTATGAACAAAACCTAATTCCACAATTGACGCAAAAAAATAGTCAATTCCCAAATCTGCGGCCTATTCAAAGTGAACTTGCTCAAAAAATCAATCTAAATTTCCAAACTTTTCAATAACTATCCATACAATTTCAAAATCCTGAAGTAAAGACTCAAGATTTACACTAATAACTAACCCCAATGAAGCTAAACGCATAATTTAAAGCAGGCCCATATGAATAAACTATAAAAAGTTCAGAAATTTGGAGTTTTTTCACACGGGAGAAGCTACAATGGGGTAGAGATTTCAGAGGATGAAGAAGTTATAGAATAGATTGATAGAATCTGATTGATGCGAAAAATGAAGCTAAGAAGGATTTAACCCGATTTTGGGTTGTTTAAATTTGAATTTTGGGTTTAATTGGATTTTATTTGGGTTTAATTGGATTTGGGTTTAGTTGGTTTAATCGAATTGGGCAATCACTATTTCATGAACACGATTTAGTAAAATTAAACGTAATTTAGCTTGATTAGATTTTCGGGTGCAATTGCGCAGAGAAAAATAGTATAAAAGAAAATATAAAGCAAGGTTATAGTATAAGGAAAAAAATCAAAAGTTTGAGAGTTTAGGTAGATCAATGCAAAAACAGCATTATAGAAGGGGTCTCAAGCAGCCGTCCCCATTATTTTTATACCTTTGGTTAAAATTGACAAAATTTGTAGGGTTTTTTCATAAATTGAACTTAAACCAATCAAAATCCGACACTTATTCGAACCGGATAGTTATAAAATCTGAACTGATATAAATTCTCTTATCCGAATTATCTGATTAAAATAAATTCAAACCGTAACCAAAATGTTCATGGCTATATTTTTTTCCTCTAAGAAACCCATCCTTTTTTATCCAATAAAAAAATAAAAATCCATCCCTAAACTCGAAAATAAAAATCCATCCCTGTCAACGACACATCCAATCCATATTCGGCAATTAAGGGCCTTTTGGGCTTCCTTCCAAGCCCACATTCCCTAATGATTAATTATATTCAGCTAACAAATTTTTTATTTTTTTCATAAAAATAAGTATATACCTATTTCCCAAAAATTAAATTATTTTTAAATTTCGTTTTAACTTTTAACTTTTTTTTTCTTTTTTCTTTTTGTCGTATTGTCGGTTGCAAGATATTTTCACAGCTTCCGAGCACAGAAAAATCATTTCGGCTCTATAGCGAAAAACCAAAGAAGAAGAAGAAAAAAGCTATGGCGGATCAGCTAACAGATGAACAGATCTCTGAGTTTAAGGAAGCTTTTAGCCTCTTCGACAAAGATGGAGATGGTTAGTCTCATCTCATCTTCCTCCCTCTGATCGTAGTGTAAACCATTTCGGATCTCGTTTTTTTTTTTTCCGATTTCGTCTACTATCGATGCTTTATCTATGTCTATAATCCTCAGATTCAATTATATGCTATAGATTTGGTGATATCACGTTGTTTCTAGTCTCTGGTTTGGCTGAATTCGATCTCTGAATCTCTGATTCGTGTGGTTTGTTATAGTTTTGCGCCTTCGATTCTTCACAGTTTTGTTGACTCCATCATTTAATGTTGTGTTGTTCAATCTATTATCATTGATTTGGGGTTTTAATGTTGCTTCGAAGCTTTGTTTGAGAATCTTGTCTTAGTAAATATTTGAGTTCTCTTTGTGCTCTTACGATGAAGAATAGTGAAAATTAAGTCAGAGACTGTGATTTCAACAATTGCTTGTAAGTTGTAACCAAATTTGAGTCTTCGTTGTTTGTAATTTTACATCTTTTATTATATGTTCATATTTGCATAATGTTATACGAAAATGAAAAAGTATTTGCATCAATGTTACTAGCTATATGCACAAAATCAAGTTTCTTGTTTCTAGATTCTGATTCTTGTTCTGAATCAAGAAGTCTCAAATTGTCATTATTTGGTAGTTTAAGTGTTTATAAATTCCTATATCAAATTATCATGATTTTGTCATAATGAAAGATTCTCAGATTCTTCTGGTCATGTATTTGGTTGTTTATACGCTTTTTTGTGTAATTTTGCATCTTTACAGGTTTATATTTGCATGATGTTATACAAAGTTGAAAAGTATTTGCATCAATGTTACTCTATTCTGATTCTTGTTTTGAATCAAGTTTCAAATCATCTTTAGTTCGTAGTAGTTCTCAGATAATGATTAGTTTTAACTTTTAAGCACCTATCATGGTTTTATTTTTCATAATGAAAGATTCTCAGATTCTAATGATTATTCTAGCATCCATTGATGGTCATGTATTTGGTTGTTTGTTGGCTTTTTCGATCGTTCATGTTCTCTCTAATGTGATATTTTTACTGATTAAAAAGGTTGCATCACCACTAAGGAGCTAGGAACGGTGATGAGATCACTAGGGCAAAACCCAACAGAAGCTGAGCTACAAGACATGATCAACGAAGTGGACGCGGATGGAAACGGAACCATTGACTTCCCTGAGTTTCTTAACCTAATGGCTAAAAAGATGAAAGACACAGACTCAGAGGAAGAGCTGAAAGAAGCCTTCAGGGTGTTCGACAAAGACCAGAACGGTTTCATATCCGCTGCCGAACTTCGCCATGTGATGACGAATCTAGGTGAGAAACTAACTGATGAAGAAGTTGAAGAGATGATTCGTGAAGCTGATGTTGATGGAGATGGTCAGATAAACTATGAAGAGTTTGTCAAGATTATGATGGCTAAGTGATGACAATAAAGAAGAAAAATGAGAATAAAAGTGGTGAATGACCCTTTAACTCTAATGTTTTGGGTTTTGATTGAGCCTATGTAGTTTTTTTAAAGGTTTTAACTGACTGAATTTGTTACAATTTATCTTTTAATTTGTGATTTTTTTTCCTTGTTGGCATGTTTTAGAGTGGTAACAAAAATGGTTAACAATCGCATCTGGACGTTCGGGTTTTGCATCCTACTATTTAGTACTGGGTCTCGGATCTTGGTCATATTATTTGAGTATGCATTTATGAATAATTTAAGTATAAAAATAAAATTGTTCGGTTTGGGTATTTTCTAGTTTTGTTTAGAATGAATAATTGTTGTTGTAACCGGTTTAGAACCAAAAAATTTCCGGTTTTCATACTAACCGATTTGATCCAAAATTACTTGAAAATTCAATTCCCTCGGCTACACAAATATGTTGAACCTCTACATACAGTAAAACTTCTATAAATTAATAATATTAGGACTAATATATTTTTTTATGATATTTTATTAATTTATCGAAGTTGTTAATTTATAGAAGTAATATTTGGATCAAAATAACAATTTAGGATCGGAAAAAACTATTAATTTAACGAGGTATTAATGAATCGAATATTAATTTATAGAGGTTTAACTGTATGTACATGTATTAGATCATATAAGTGTTTGTTTCTTCTGGTACTAATTCGGTTCTTGGCTCTCAGGTAATACCCATCCCAACCGGTATCCAAATAAAAATTAAAGTGGATCCATTCAGTTATTTAAACCTATATCAAATCTATATGAACACAAATTTTTGGTTCCGCTCGGTTCGGATATTTTGGTTCCATGTATTTTTTGCTAGCCCTATTCGCATTCCTTAACGAATGGTGTGGACTAAAGTATGGCGTGTTCGAGACAAACTGTAAGAAAGGTCTGCGAAGATGACAGAACTTAACGTTTCCTTTCTTTATAATAAAGTGAAGTTGTCAAATAGAAATAACAATCAAAATTAATATAGAAGATGAGTAGACAATTTCATATATTATAAGATTTCATACAAAGGTTTTATATGAATTTCAAATGCGTCATCAAAACCGTGCAAGTTCGGAATTGTACTTTTTTTTTATTAGGGGACCATGTATCATGTATCATGTATCATGTATCATGTATCATGTATCATGTATCAAAGCTAGGTTAACGAAAGTGACCTTTTTTGCTATATAACAGGTTTTTTTTATATTATAAAATAGCAATTTTTTCTTTTACATAAAATAGTATTTAGTAGAAAAATAACATTCCAACTAAATGTTTTTTATGTAAAAAGGAAATAGTATCCATTTACCCGATTAACTTTCATAATATGCCTAATAATCTTCAAAAAAAGAAAAAAAACTAAACTTTCATAATATGGTTATCTCATATCTGCCTAGTTGACTTTTCTTTTCCAGAATAAATACGTTTTATAATTTGTCATCAAAACCTCACTTATCGAACTCCAAAGAGACTGTATTATATATTTTTGACATCTTAAGGGACTTATTTAGTTATTTATGCATCCACACACAAATATATATCTGGACAAAATACTCAGAAACCGAATAAGCGAAACAAAACTAACCCAAAAAGGGGTATTGAACATAACCATAATTAAAAAAATACCCAAACAAATCCTAGATTTCTATATTCGCATAACCGAAACTGAAATTAAACCGAACCGAGAATCGAATGGATACCCAAAATAATTATATGTAGCTAAAAATATTAATTATATTTAGATTTGATATAACTCAGTTATCTAAATTTATAATTGCAAACTCGAAGACATCAATTATTTATTTTTACACCGAAATAACCTAAATATTCAAAAATTCTTAGGTATATTTGTAAAATTTTTAGGTTTGATTCAAATAGTTTTACAAACACTTTTTATCATGGAAATTTAATTTTGAGTGTTTCGTTATGTTCTATCTTTTCTTGTTGTGTTCGACAGTCCTGGTGTTCGAGATCGATATGCCAGTGAAGCTTGAGCTGTGCGATTGTCTTTTGCTCGTACTCTTCGACAGAACTTTTGAATGTAACAAAATTGAGAGAGAAAAGATAGAAAATGAAACCAAAAGGACAGAAAATAACGACAAAGCCATAGAGAAAGAGGTAAAAAGCTATTAAAAAAAAATACCAGACACGACAAAAAAAAAACATACCAGAGGTTTGTTGCGAAAAAAGGTTAAAGAAGTAAGGAATCAAAGAAACGTACAGAGGTAAAGAAAGTGATGACATCATGGTCTTGAATAGTAGTAGTTTCTACTTTCTAGAATGTTTTTTTTAGATTTGATATTGAGAAAATTATTTAGTTATCCAATCAAGGTTATGATAAAAATGTTTTTTTTACCGAATGTCGTTAGTTCAACTGGTAAACACTGTAGATGATGCTTAGAGATCGCCGGTTCAAATGATGTTTGGGACGAAATTAATATTACATGATGTGGTTTTGGATATGAGAAGATTACGGAGTTCAGCCCAGAACTTCATAGTATTCCAAAAAAGTGTTTCTATGAGAAACATAAATATATAATTTTGAGAGTTGTTGAAAATTCATAAAAAATAATCTAAAATTCTATTTTTATGATTTTTGTTTTCTATAATGACACTTTTGTTTGTTTTCCATTTTTTTTTTATTTTTTTTTGCAAACTTCAAAAACCAAAACCAAAAATCTAAATCTAAATCTAAAATCAATATATTTAATCTAAAAAGCACTTTAAAACTCTCAAATTTTCATGGCTGATAAATCAATTTTCTTCGAAACCCTAATATACTTTAAAGAGTTTCCTTCCTTTTTCCATATATGTTTTTATCATTTTATGTGTGGGAAAAAGTAAGTTAAATAACATGTTTTCATATTGGAGACACCTATTTTGGAATTGAAAGGGTGTATTGGATAAAGATTTGGGGAGATTTAAGTTTTAATGAGTTATGAGACGAGATGATTTGATTGGTGAATTAATAATTTTGTTATTAAATTTTCTGAAATTTCACATAAAACCATATGATTTTGATTTTTTTTTAATTTTTAATTAAGAAATCTTCTCAAATCTCATATGAAACTTTTAAATCTAATTCTTAAAATGTTTTCAATATCAGTTTATTTGATTGTACATTTTACATTAATTAATCCAATAACACTAGATTTTAAAAGATATTTTAAAATTCATGTTTCAATAACATATAATTTGTTGTTTTAAATCAAATCTCTTCAAAGCTCAAATTCAATACACCACCTTTCGGTTTTGTGAAGAAATGGACAAAATTTCTTAAAAACTAGATTCCTTAGTTAAACTTAAAATCTAAACATCTATCATATACTCCGGATATATATTGTTTTTAATTTAAAAGTTGAAACCTACATTTATCATTTAGATTTTGTGAAGGAGTTTATATTTTTTGTTTTAACTTTTATCGTAATTAATCTTGAATTAATAACTTGATTTTTACAAATATCAAAAAGCCGGAGTATCAAAAAAATATACAAATAGGAAGTAAAGAACATTAAAATCAGAATAAATAAAACTTTTCTCAACGCTCTTACTCACGCAATCTTTCACGCGTTTTTGAAACCGTGTTGAAACGTCACTCCACCATTATATATAAACCAACAACAATATTCACTTCTCACAATTTCTCCAACTTCACAAATCTTATCTTCTCTTCTCGAAACCATGTCAAAGAACGGTTCTAGAAACTTCTTAGGTTCAATGGAAGACATCAAAAAAGTATTTAAACGTTTCGATAAAAACCGCGACGGAAAAATCTCTATCGAAGAGCTTAAAGACGTGATCGGAGCACTTAGTCCCACGGCGTCGCAAGAAGAAACAACTTCGATGATGAAAGAGTTTGATCTTGATGGTAATGGATTCATAGACATGGACGAGTTCGTTGCTTTGTTCCAAATCGGAGATGATTCAAGAAACGGAGATGAAAGCAATAGTGATAACATGAGAGATTTGAAAGAAGCGTTTGATCTCTATGATCTTGATCGTAACGGTAAGATCTCGGCTCGTGAGCTTCACTCGGTTATGAAGAATCTTGGTGAGAAATGTTCGATTCAAGATTGTAAGAGGATGATTAGTAAAGTTGATTCTGATGGTGATGGTTGTGTTAATTTTGAAGAATTTAAGAAGATGATGATTAATGGTGGATCTTGAATCGTTTCGTTAGGTTTTTGTAAATATGCAATTTTAATTTCTTTAACTAATCTTTTAGGATTTAGGTTTTTTTTTTTAATTTCTAGTTTTTATCAATTAAATTTAGAAGAATCTCTGTGTTTCTCTTTCATGGATCTGACCTAATGTTAGGGAAGTGTTGATGAACTAAGAGCACCCACATTAGAGATATTTATGTGGATGTTTCTAAATATAATAATAATATTTTTAAGCAAAATATATGTCTTTAATAAGTATAATTTGTCTTCCTAGAGACATTTGTCTTTAATTATAATAATAATTAATTCTTAAGACATATTTCCAAGTATATGCAATGAGGATGGTCTAATAAATCTATTTTTTTAATATTATAAAATAGTATTAGTTTTTAACCAAGTGGTGGTGGTCTAGTGGTTCCCACTTGAGAAATAGTTGCCTTGTTGGTTTAGGCCAGAGATCGATTATCTTCAAGTGCGGAATTCTCTAAATCACTCTATTTGACCACATGAATATGAATATGAGCTCTTGCTTTTGGTCCATTTGAATACCCGGAGAGAGAGTTTATCTGTGGACTGCACCTCCCCTGGAAGATTAGTCTGGACCTTTCCATAGGTTTGGATCTACTCCTGAGTTATATAAAATAATAATAATAATAATAATATATATATATATATTATTAGTTTTTATAATTGATAGTATTTATTAAATTGTTGGTTTATAAAGATGGTTTGATCATGTGCATCTTGTGTGTGGATGGTTACAGTTAACGACCCCATGTGATCTTAACCGTCTCCACGAATCTCGCTAGTGCATTAATAACAAAAGATTATTACGATCCGATTATAGGTGTATTAGTAAATGAAAAATAAACTAATCTTTTGTTTGTCAAATAGTATTTAAATTCTAATGGCATTAGAAAATATTCACAAATTAGTAAACTATATTAATCGTGAAACGAAGATTCCAACTTCAGTTAGACATCCAAATTCAAAGATATTTTAAGATACCATATTGTGTTTGACTATTTTAAAGATTTAAGAATTAAAGGGAGAGATACTTGCCTAGTCTATAATGTGTACTTGATATTTTTGATACTCAAATTCAAAGATATTGTCAAATCTAAAAAATCTTACCTGACATTTAAGAATATGTTATGCCCATTATAAAAAAAGTTAATGTTGCGAATTTGAAATTAACACCATTTTGTGTGACGTCGATTTTTTTTTTTTTAATCAGTGTTTAGTATTTATGTTTACAACTAACAAATAAATTTTCTTGAAATAATTAAAAAATATATGCACATTTAAATGTAAACTTAAGAGTGCTGCCAATGCTTAGGCGAACCAACTACACAAATCACTTTGCAATATATACAGAAGACTCCCTCAGTTTCACAAAAAATGTAATTCTAACATTTTTCAAAAAGAAACGTAAGTCTTTTTTACGCCAACAAATTCCTATAGGATGATATCAGAAACGTAAGTCTTTTTTAAAAAGAAACGCCAACAAATTTATTCCAATATTAGAAAAGAACTAACAAATGAAATCAGTCTCTTCATGAAATAGACTCCAAAGTTGCTCAACGTCAAACACCAAGGTTTCCTTTTCTGTTGTCGCCCCTTCTAGAACTAGCAAATCTACTTCTTGGCTCTTATCAAGTAAATTAACTCTCCAACCACATCTTATCTCCATCCATTACATTATTCATAAGATAATTTTTCTCATTAACTTTGTTACACATGTGATACTATTTTCACAAACATTATTTTTGTTGAGTCCAAGTCTTAAAGGAATTATGTAAAGTTCTGGCAGGCCATTGAGATGGTTGCAGTCGTTGTTAATGAAGAAGGATCATAATGTTTTTGGGCTGGTGTGGTAGGAGGGGGGCATAATGTTTTTCTTTTTCATTTTAGTCTTCCAACATAGTTCATGAAATAAATAGAGTATCAAGTAAACAATACCTATTTCCTAGAAGCTTATGAAGGCGAAGAAGAAGATGAACTTCATCATAGCTGAGTTTTCCTCTCTTGATACTTGGCTTCAAATAATTCAACCATCATAGCTGAGTTTTTGAACCACTTGATATAATCAGCAATAACTAATTTGAACATTCAAAATTGTTGAGAAATTATTCTAGTATGAAACATCTAATGGATTAACCCAGTGGCCAAAAAGAAACCAAAACTAAAATCTCCTAAGCATTATTTTGCCTTGCAATTATACTAGAAGTTATAAAATTTCAAAGAGAGATTAATCAAATCAAAGTCATAGAGAGGTGATTGCATGTAAAAGTTGGTTTGGAGTCCCTAATCATTTTGTTTAAATAATGAGATTCGTAATGATCAAACATTAACTCTTGAATCAGCCTACAGAATCAATCTGGGCTCAAATATAGGCCTACTCGTTTAAGGAGAGGCCCATGTAGCTAGATGCCGAATAATCTAATCACCTAATATTTAAGGGTTGATTGCGTGCCTCTAGAAGTCTTCTTTTGGCATTCTCAAATTCTTTATATTTCTCCCCAGAGTTTGACATTGCTTTGTATTTACCCCTAAACTATTTTCGTCTGCGCAATTGCACATGCGTTTCCCCAATTGCGATCAATTTCAATAAATAGCGATTAGTTTCACAGAATCGCGTTTAATCAAAACAGTGATTGCGGTTATCCCGATTCAATTAAATTAAACCGGCCCTAAACCTGATTGAAATCCAATTAACCCAATTAAATCAGATTTCAATCAATTCTAACCGATTTAAACCAATTCACCCAATGAAATCAGATTTAAACACCAAAGAACATCATAAAGATAGTCCATAATCAGAAACTAACCTGAGCATCACCACCATTTCCAATTACACGATGTTCATCTCTCTCCAACACTCTCATTCATTGGAAGGCTATCAGGAGCAAGCAACTGTCAACATGATCAAAACAAAAACAAAAAAATCTGAGAACTCAATTATCTTTGAAAAGACAACGAAATTTCCCAGGAACTTATATAAGGATGGTTTAGTTGTAGAATCGATCGGTACACATAAAAAAGGCTAATAAAAGATGGCATGGAACATACAGTTTGTCTTTGTCTTCTCCAGACATGTTGCCAGAGATTTCTCAGCTCATTCCTCCTCAACGGCTTAACAAGATAATCCGCTGCACCTCTCAACATACACTTATACACAGTATTAACCGAGTCCTGTGTCGACATCACTGGAATAAAAACAATACAAGAAACATGATTAATGAGCCAAAAAAATCATTTCAAAAACAATGGAAAGTAGAAGAAACAAGAGTTGTAAATGTCACCATACTTATAACAGGAATGTTCTTGCAAATATCATGCTCCATGATAAGTGTTAGAAGTGCATATCCAGATATTGAAGGCAAATCAACTTCTGTTAATATCAAATCGACGCTTTCGGGCTTTCCTTTTAGCATCTCCCAAGCTTTCAATCCATCAGGTACAGCAGCAACTGATAGTACACAAAACTAATCACATTAAACCATTGAGTTTGTTGTAGAAAACTAAGTGTCTATAAAGATATTATATGAATACAAACTCAGATTATATATATACTTGACTAAAATTAACATCATTCTTGATCAAAGCTGAAATTTCTTTGTTCGACAGATGCAAGCTAAACCGAGAAATCTTTGACTTTCTAATTTGACTTGAATTGTAACATTCCCTAAGGCATAAATTATCCGAACGCGAATCAGATTCATATGATTAGCAGCTCAATCGAATTAATATACAATTCCCAATTTCTCAAAGATTCCAGGAATATTCCGGTGTCCGAATGAAACCAGAACTGACCTCTGTAACTGCATTTCCTAAGGAGAGCAGATATAATCTGTCTGGTCGAATCATCAGCTTCGACGAGCAAAACTCTTAACGCGATTTTCGGGAGAAACCTCTCCCACTTCATCAAACCATTGCCGCCATCTACGGCGTCTTTCTTCCGCATCTTCCGCCATGTTAACTTTCCTCCGCCAGCTTCAGTTGCTTTCTCCACCGTCACTTCAATTACTTCCTCGCTGCTCATCACCACTACACAACACTTGCTTCAAAATCCGAAATCGAATCGAAGCTCCGAGAAAGAGAAGAGAAGGAGAAGGAGAAGGAGAAGGAGAAGAAGAAGAAGAAGAAGAAACAGTTACAAAACAAATCAAAATATTTTGTGAGTGGAAAGATAAAGAAGAAAAATGCTCAGACTTGCATCAATCTGTTAATCGATTTTCGTTAAATGATTTTAATCAAATTAGGTTCATTGGTTTAAATCATGGTTTTGGTTTGAGTTATTTGGTTTAAATCAGGGTTTTGGGTGAGTTATTTGGTTCAAAACCAATCACTGTTTCGATTAAACGCGATTTGGTAATTGGGGAAACGCAGGTGCAATTGCGCATACAAAAATAGTTTAGGGGGAAATACAAAGCAATGTTAAACTATGGGGAGAAATATAAAGAATTTGAGAATCTGGTGGTATCAAAGCAGAAGCGACACTCTGAGGGGGTCTGACGCAGTCAACCCAATATTTAACCGACTTAAGACAACAACCCCCTTCACTATAAATTCATTCATCTCTTTGATTCAAATTTTCTTTTTCATTCCCACAACTCAGATTTTTCGAAGAAGTTATGGCTCGAACGAAGTAAACCGCGAGAAAATCTTTTGGGAGGAAATGCTCCAAAGAAGTTGCTCGCCACCAAGGTATGAAGATCTAGCGCTTGAGATTTGGGTGTGAATTTTGAGTTTGTTATGATTCATTGTGTAATTCGTAACATAGGCGGCAAGGAAATCTGCACCGACCTGCGGAGGAGTCAAGAAGCCTCACCGTTACCGTCCCGGTACCGTTGCTCTTCGGTAATTTTACGATTTTTCTTTTTCAATTCACAATCGTTGTTCGAAATATTTTATCTTCAATTTTTTTCTTCTAATCAATGATGAAATAGTGAGATTCGTAAATACCAAAAGAGCACTGAGTTGTTGATTCGTAAACTTCCCTTTCAACGTCTTGTTCGTGAAATCGCTCAAGATTTTACGGTAAATTTGTCTTTAATTCATTCCTCTTCTTAGAAAATTCAAACCCTAGCTATTATATGATGAATTAGTGTATGATCTTTGACTCTAACTTGATAAATCGAATATGTAGATGGATCTGAGATTCCAGAGTCATGCAGTTTTAGCTCTACAAAAAGCAGCTGAGGCATATTTGGTGGGTTTGCTTAGATCAATGATTATCTTTATCAGGGTTGTGTTAGGGTTTGGATTTGTTTTTGTTGTTGATCTTTGAGAGATGGATTGGTTATTGGAATATGAAGCGGTTTATTACATTTATTTCTATAATAAGATCGAATTGATGGTGTTATCATTGTTTTTGGATGTGTTTCTCTATATGAAAAACTATCAATCCAATTTATACTTTGATGTTCTCAGAACTCCTATTTGAAGATAATAAGAAACCAGGGAACTTTTGAATTACAAAACGTTGAACGTTCAAAAGAGGTTACGGAGAGATTGTTGATGCAGAGCATTGAGAGTGGGCTTCACGATCTGTTTCTTCTTCTCATATCTTGGCCCAATCTATTAATAAAAGCTCATTAATATATATGGCCTATAACAGATAGCATCACAACTTTAGCTTAAATTTTGTTCAAAACCTTATTAATATTTTGAACTGAATAGAGTAATCTCTTTATATTTATTAAAGCTTGATCGAACTGATGCACTGGTAGAGATCTTAAGGCCGGACTTTTGATTCATAATTTTTCAAATACACTCTTAAGTATATCAATACAAGTTTGAAATTGGGATCCAAATTTTGAAATTGTTTGGAACAAACTAATACAAGTTAACATTTAAAAATTTAACAGTAAATTTCATATATGTTTATTGATTTTTTTTATTTATCAATCATATTGGTTGATAAAACAAATTTTAGTAGCAATGATTTTGATGCAAAGAGTCACCAAGAGAATTGCAAGAAGTATAATATGTGGGCTCATACTAATAAGTCAAGTATATTTGTATCATTGACTTACTTCATAATGGAAGCTTCTCTATTATATTTGACTAGAGCAAAATGACTAGTCGAAGCTATAATCTGACTAGTGAAAGTTAACAATAGAGCGATAAGTTGCATCGGCTTTCCAATTCGCGGGAATAACAGATTGAGCAACAACTATTTTACGAGACCTAACCGAAGTAAGTCTAATGTTGTATGGACCTTTCAAAGGACTACCGGAATTAATTTTCCATACGGCAGATCTCATTTCTTGCATTGGCATGAAATTTCCGTCGGCAGGTTGAATCTCAACGGAGACCAAGTCTCCGTCACCATCTTCGTACTCCACAACAAATGCAACGTAGTACGGATTTGCTCCGGCGTCAATACGGAAGGCTATATTAGTTCCTTGATATAAACATGCCACACTGATAAAAAAGATTCAAATTGAAAATTATGATTAGTATATTATTGGAGATATATAAATTGGGCATCTAAATCAAGATTGTGAAACCCGTAAACAGTGAAGATTAAATAGAAAGATTTGAATAAGAAGTAGATCTTAGCATATTTGCTTTATGTTTAGAAAAGTTTATACTAACGTTAATGCTACATATATCTATCTTAATGAAAGACAACTCAACATAATCGGATATGTTAAATATTATTGTATGACTAAAATTTAAGCAAAATAATAATAAATAACTGAACCTTGTTTTCATAGATTAATCATTTATATATCAGAGTTTTTTCGACACGTTAATAATATCTAACGAGAACATTTTTCGAATAACAAAATGATGAAAAAGTTTTAAATGACCAAAAAGAACAAATTCAGAAAATCGAAATACTGTATCAAACCGATTTTAGTAAGTCTAATTCTGGTTTTTGTTTGATTTATATATTTGGTAAACTTATAACCGAAAAAAACATATAATTTAAACGCAAAATATGTGTGTATATATATAATATCGTACCGTCTGAAGTTAACACGTAGAACACCAGCGGATCGAAGTCGATCGGCTTGGCCAGGTTTGCCTAAAGCCCCCATGGATCTGCCGCTAAGATCAAAGTGAAATGGTTCGGAGGTGCATGGACCACCGGGACACTCATCGGTTATCGTTACCGTTATTGGTTTCCCCGAGCATGCTGGATTCCCATTGCACATAATCTAAAGAAACATCGTTAACATAATATTACAATATAGTTGACAAAATTTAATCTCTCTTTTTCTTGGAAAATTAATACCTAACAAATAGAATAATATATGCGACATTTTTTCAAACCAAATGCAATATATATTTAAATATACTTCTATAAAAGAGAACTGGTCGTTTAATTTAAATATAATTATATATATATTCTTATGTTTCTTTTTGTTTTGAAGAATTTTTGCTATGAATAGAATTTAACTCTCTTAGCTGAAAATACTATATACATTCATACGAACCTGATAACATGCTCCACATCCTTTTCCATTGTCGAACAGTGAAGGGCC
Organism: Cardamine occulta; assembly: GCA_028015245.1. NCBI lineage: Eukaryota > Viridiplantae > Streptophyta > Magnoliopsida > Brassicales > Brassicaceae > Cardamine > Cardamine occulta. Next base: position 5,466,146 of record CM051366.1, read on the forward strand.
TCCGGCTGAAACCATCGCATTTAACGGTGGATTAGCCACCGCGAAACCGTACCCACAAGCTCCTCCTACGCGCATGTTTTGAAGCATCATATAAATGGAATTATTAAAAAAAAAACAAAACTTTGTATATTATTACAATATAATATTATTTACGTACCGGTGCTACCGGCGCCATCAGGTTCACCGTACCAAGTAACACCGGCGTTGCCCCATCCAGAAGCATCTAATGTCTCATTTTGGCAGCAACAAAACTTTAGTGAGACTGCGGAAAGAGCTAAGAGAGCCAAATATCTATGCGATGATGATGGTGCCATTGTTTTAGCTAACTTTGTTTTATTAATTTACCCAAGTTTTGTTTCTTAGGTATTGGTGAATTTTATTCATTAGATGACGAAGGTTTTTATAATGGGGTTTCGGAATACTTCCCACAAATTCATTCAATGTCTTAGGAAATTTTACATCTACTTGAATCTTGGTATCTATGGAAGTCAAGCTCTCCAATTCTCTTTATGAGGAAAGCAAATAAAAAATGAAGAAAGTAGAATTTCATTATAATATATGGCATTTCCTTTATAACTGAAAATATTTTATTACGTTTGACTAAAATATTTTATTACTTTTGACTATTAATTGACTTAATATTTTTGTATATAACAGTAATGATTTAAACACTTAAATAGTCACTAATACTGAATAAGCAAATAAGTAATGCTTTGCTTTTCTTTGACTATGTGAGATTGTCACTTAGAATGATTTTCATCAACAAACTTAGAATGATTTGTTTAGAACCTTACAAAATAAATAACCAAGAACATAGCTATTGGCAATAAAAGGACATAACAAACTAACTAAATTTTTAAAAGTTGTTTTCTTTTGTCATTTTGATTTCTGAAGGAACTCTAAAAGCGTAAACATTTTTTTTTTAGCGTAAACATATTAGTTCTAGGTGCGTGATTATTGTAATTTTCTCCATTAACGATTAAAGTTTCAAGAGTGTTCTAACGGTATGTACGCTGTATATATGATGTATATTGTTACTAGGGAAAGTCCTATGAGTTGTGTGGGTTTAATATATATATATATATATTACATTTTTAAGATGTATATATATATTATTTTTATAGTTTCATTTTTTTATGTTTTAGTATTTTTTTAATCTATTATTCTTATTTTTATTAGTCTTTTTTTTTGTAATCCAACTATTTTATTAATAATTTTCTATAAAAATGTAAAAGTATAACACATTGTCATTAATTTGATATTTCAAATCACATATTATTTGAATTTTCATAGTTGTTTGTTTGAAACATAGTATTATTACTCTAAAATTGATATAAGTATCAAAATAATTATCTTCTACGATAAATATATTTTACAGTGTAATCTATTAAAAATATAATAATAATCCCGGAGCATAAGCGAAATAAGCAACCATTTAGGGTTAGCAAAATATTTTATATTTTTAGGCCACCAAAATTATATATATATATATAGTAAATGTTAAAATTATACTTTTTAACTAAATAATTCTTGTTTTATAAAATGTTTAATACAATTGCATACAATTTTAAAGCTAAAATTGGTTAAAATTTTAAATAATAAATATATAAAGCCCATAATTTTTATTTTTGCTTCGGCCACCATTTTCGCTGGACCGGCCCTATTTAATAATAATAATAATAATAATTTGATGTTTCATGTTTGCATTTGATTCTAAAAAAAAAAACCCAAACAACTTGGTGATAATACCACTTTTCTTCTTAACACCCCCAAAACCATGTAAGGTGGCCACAATTATCTAGGGTTCCGTTCTATGACTATGATTAAGACTCGAGTCAGATAAGATAACTTATTCCTGCTCTTAGGAAACTAGGGGTTCCGTTCTTCTAAGGGAGGCGGGAGCAATGAACTCACAATAGACTTGCTATATTTGACACTAAGAGTCAGAGTAAGGATGCTGGACCTGGCCTGTTTACTAATTCGGCCTGGTTGGAATAAAAGAACATAGACAAATGCTTTAAAAAAAAAAAAAGACAAGTGAAGGACCTTGCCTTACAAGCTCATTAGAGGCCCAGTTTCAGAGTAACTAAATCCAAATAATTTATTTGTCACAATGGAACATATATCCCGTAGCACAAGCGAAATAGTGAGAGAGACAGTTGACAAAAAAAAAAAAAAAAAAAAAAGAGAGAGAGAGACTACGACACTACGAGAGACACGGCGAGACAGAGATGTTTTGTGTTGTGTCCAAGAGAATAGATTGTTTGAGTATGAATATGGTAATGATATGTAGACAGCTAGTCAGTTACGTTCGCTAATTATTTTTGTCACGACATGGTTGACTCTTTGCCGCCTTCGCTTGGTTTTTACTTCTATGTGTGTATCCCTTATAGCATATGACTGGCGGACCTACATGCACATTAGGTGGTGTAAGTGACGGAAAGTCGGCCATTTCATGCCTGAAGTTAGTTCATGTATTAAATTTATATCTGAACTATACCCCGTGCAGATTTATACATGAACTAACAAAAAATTTGAATTTGCTACCTTAACTAATAAAATTGTGCAAATTTATACATTTTATGTAACACCGTTAAATTATCGTTAAGTTTCGATGACATGGCATCCACGTGGAATCCACATAAATAACGTTGGAAAAAAATTGTGTTGAAACAAGACTCGAACCCATGACCGTTTAACATTTAACCTTCACTAGTAACCAATTGTGCTATCAAAATTATTGTCAATATTTTAAACACACTAATATATATACTTTGAAAAATTGTCTAAACGTTTTTTTGCAAAATTTTCCAGATCGATCTCTTCTTCTGGGTTCAACTTTCTCCTTCTTTTTTCAAAGTAATTAAGAATCCTAATTAAGGAAACAAATAGCTAACAAAATTAAAATCCTAAGTACCATTTCGTTCCAAAAAGAAGATAATCCCGCATTCTAAGAAACCAACCTCATCAAAATCAACCCCACACTCAGTGGCAATGCCCCGAATCAGATCAGATGCAGAAGTATCCGCCGATAAGATCAAGTCACGACCGGAATCAACAAAGTCATCAATGGATTTCGAATCCAAGGATCCTCCAAGCCCTATACACAATGAAATGACAAATGACCAAATCGATTCCCAAATATAAACAAAATTTGTGTCGATCAGGCAAATCAAAGATCGAAGATCTTACGTTCTGTCGATGGGGCCGTATCGTTGAAGCGCAAGCTTCGAATCTTCAGCTAACTTGAAATCGAGATCAAATCCACGGGATTTGAGAGTGTTAAAGAAGATAGAATGAGAGGATTTAAGTGATAAATCGTCGAGAAGAACCAGAACGCGCCGATCCGTCGGATTATCGATGGAGAAGGAGAAACTAAGTAACGGAAGAATGAACAAAGAGATCAACGCGACAGATCTCGAGAGGTTCATCATTTTTTTTTTTGCCTCCTAGGGTTTCTTCACGGGTATAGAGTGAGCAACCACTAAAGAGAGAAGAAGAGGAAGAAGAAGAAGAAGACCCGACGGTGACCCGCTGATTTGAGGGAAGTCGTCGTCGTGATTCACAAGAAGAAGATGAAGAATTACTTCGAAGAAGATGAAGATTTATTATTATTTTGATGAAGCAAATTTTCAAGCTACCGTATATATATTTGTGTATTGATGAAAATGACAATATCTGTTATAGCACATTTGGTCTTAAGCATTGAGTTCTGTGTGAAAGGTCATGGGTTCGACTCTTGCTATTGCATAGATTTATTTGAGTTTTTTTATAAATGCTTAAAACGACATCGTTTTGAGCATGACATGGATTGGTCGTCGATTACGTGGATAGCCACGCCATCAACTGTTAACGGAGAGTTAACAGGCGTTAGTCCATAAGTATGAAATTGCACAATTTAATTAGTTCAGGTATCGAATTCAAATTTTTTTGTTAGTTCATGTATAGATCTGCACGGGGGTATAGTTCAGGTATAAATTTAACACATGGACTAACTTCAGGCATGAAATGGCCAACTTTACTGTAATTGACACACCTAAAAGAAGTAAAATTCATTTTTTTCATTGTAAAATAAAGGGTTTTGCCATATTTGACACCCTTAAGTTTAAAAATTGTATTTAATATCTCTATTTGTTTAGATTTTGACCCACGTAAAATAAATTTCTCAGTCCACCACTAATTACATATCAATTAAAATAAATAAAACAAGTTACAACTTCCATCAATTATTGGATTATTACCAAAAATGTTAATGGCTTAATGGTATTATAAGAGATTGATTTCTTGTGCTTCAGTTCAATCTTTTTTGACACAAAAATTTTATTCTTTAAATCTCAATATCTAAAGTTTGATTCTATATGTTATTGGATTATTACCAAAGATGTGGAGGTTTACTGGTAGTATAAGGGGTATTTAATTTTTTTTTTGTATTTCAGTTAAATTTTTTCTTTAAATTGAAAGATTGTTATTTAAATCGGAATATATAAAGTTTGACTTTGGATATCAGTATCCAGTAGAAATTACAGATCGATGGTCTAAACCTCTCATGGTTTAACTAAAACAAATATTGGATTATTTTTCCGTGATTTATTCTCACAGCCCAAATAGTTTTTTTCTCTGTGTCATCCATTCTAAACTCGTTCAAGTTCAAACATGTTTCATTGTGGTGTTCTCGCATGATCATGAGTTGCAAAATATATGTGTAATTTGAAAATAATTTTTTTGACTGAAAGAAATGTACGGAATTAGATCCATAATCTCTTAGTTAAAAGTAAATAGTAACATGTTTTTGTAGATCAAGGGAAAGGAACATGGTGTGACGTCATCTTCATATAACAGTTCCTTGTTGGTGTCCTTGTTCATTTCTTTCAAAAATCTCGCTTTGGATCCACCCAATGTAGGTTTCCACAATAGTTTGTTTTCATTCAAAATAATAGAAATTTATCATATTTTTAGAGACTTTTCAGACATTTCATTGATATCTGCAAAATATTAAAAATATAACACTTTTTTATGCTACCATGGCTTTCTTGAGCTGAAATTATAAAACACCATCCATTTTTAATTAATTAAGTTAGATGTTCCGCGTTTGTATAGGATTTGATTAAAGAATTCTAAATCAGTGCTCCCAACAAGTTATGATTCTGTTTAGAAAACAATTTATTAGATATATCGTATATATGTTTAGTATATTGAGTCTTATCATAAAAGGCAAGTCTTGTATGTTTAAATATCAAAGGCTTTGTCAATAATAAACTCAACCTTTACCAAAGATTTCATGGTATCAAAGTAAGGTAAGTTTGACCTATTTTTTTTTTTTTTTTGTTTCTTTCTCAAGTTAAGTCGCCGCTTTTTCTAAAGGTCACCGTCGTTCTCTTTATTCAGCAATCTAGCCGGCGCACTAACTGCCGCCGCATAAACAGCCGCTGCTCTTCTCCGATGACGACCTCCAAAAAAGACAAACATGTGGCGACTTTACAAACCGCTTCTTCGTCTCCATCTCCGTATCATCTCAACTCATCAGATAATCCAGGGGCTCTAATAACTGCTGTTATCCTCACCAAAAATAACTACTCTGAGTGGGCGACAGAACTACGAAATTCACTTCAAGCAAAACACAAGTTGAGCTTCATTGATGGATTGATTCCCAAACCAGCTGCAGAACCCGACTTGACTCAATGGCTTGCAGCCAACTGCATGATCGTGGGGTGGATACGAACATCGATAAACCCAGCCATACGCTCCACTATTGGTTTTGTTCCCGAAGCAGCACCGTTGTGGGAAAGTCTTCGTCGTCGCTTCTCGGTTGGCAATGGAGTTCATCGAAAACTCTTGAAAGATGAGATCGCTTTCTGCAAACTGTTGAAACTAAATTTTAACAAGTGAATTTTGTCACTTTTCCAGTAGTTTTTCCGGCAAGGTCATTGCCCGGAATTACCAGATTATGAGTTCATTTGAAAGCTTGTAGTTTAGACTACAACTTGGAATGCTCATAAGTTAAAATTGAAGTATTAGTGAATGAAAAATGTGAGGTCAAAGTGTGATGTTTACAATTAAAGTAATCTCAATTACTAATGTCCCACATTGCTTGGAGAGAAAAGATTTGAGTGGTATATATACTACCCTCTCTTATCATGTTTACAAATGAGTAGCATGGTGCATATGGCATATGAGAAATGGGAACCACACACGCCGCCGCCGCTCGCTCGGCTCGGCTGGGTTGGGCTTGGGCAATTGGGCCAAAGGTCCATCAAGACTATTATTTTTGGAGCAAATTTTTGGCCCAAAAATTAATCAAGAGTTGCTGGTTTCTGGTTTTAAGAGTTGTTCTTAATTCATTTTTTCTCAATTCCATTTTCTCCGTTCTAACAATCTTAATTCTGAAAATCCGCTACACGGATTGAGAAATTTTGCCACATGACAACTGATGGTGATGATGTAGATATGACTGGGAAAAGTCCCTCTCATGGACAAAATGAAACGCCTGTGGACTCCGTAGCCCGAGACCTGTTCGGAGTTCGTCTCCAGGCGGCCACTGTTCCCCAAGAGAACTATATGGGGATGTCTCAATTACCCGCTGCCATGGTGCACGGGTTAGTGCCCAAAAAATTTGACGGCAAAGGCTTCAAAACGTGGCAAAACAAGATGCTCTTCTACATGAGTAACTTGAACTGTGAGAAGTTTTTGAAGGAAGATCCACCGATTGTTCCATTCGGAAACACAGATGCTCATCTTCTTGCTACTGTGGATGCATGGAAACATGCAGACTTCGTGTGCAGAGGTTGGATCTTAGGCCGCCTCATTGATCCACTGTATCAAGTTTACAGTCAGGAAGCACGAACCTCTAAGTAACTCTGGATGGCCTTGGAGAAGAAGTACAAGTCTGACGATGCTGGTGGTCAGAAATTTGCTGTTGCAAAGTTTCTAGACTTCGAAATGGTGGACTCCAAGCCCATCATGGAACAAGTCGATGCATTGAGTTTGCTGTGTCATGAGATAGCGGTCGAGGGAATGCAAATCTGTGAGATCTTCACAGTAAATTGTTTCATTGAGAAACTTCCCCCGAGTTGGCTAAGTTTTAAGAACTATCTCAAGCACAAGAAGAAGCCTATGTCACTCTCTGATGTCATCATGAGGCTTCAAATAGAAGAAAGGAACCGTGCTAATTTCTCTCTTCTAGAGGAACACACTGTCAATGTGGCTGAGCACAAGAGCAAGGGTAAAGGGAAATAAATGAATCTAAAAAAGTCCCTAAAACCAACATCTTCAGCAAACTTCAAGAAGGTTGCAAAACCAGGACATAAGTTTAAAGGAAAGTGCCACAAGTGTGGCAAGGTAGGCCACAAATCTGATGTATGTAGGAGCCAACCCAAGGGTAACAAAAAGGCTGAAGCTAACCTCACTGAAGAGGATATGTGTGCGGTCGTCAATGAAGTGAACATGGTGGATGACAACCCACATGAGTGGTGGTATGACACTGGTGCAACCACCCATTTATGCACTGATAAGTCGATGTTCACCACTTATCAGAAGAGCAAATCTGAGGAGCAGCTGTTCATGGGAAACACGGCTTACTCAAAGATTGAAGGCCGCAGCAAAGTGGTTCTGAAGCTGACGTCAGGACGTGAACTCTCACTCAACAATGTGAAGCATGTGCCGGACATGAGGAAGAACTTGGTTTCGGGAACTCTCTTAAGCAATGCAGGATTCGGCGTCAACTTCGAAGCTGATAAATTGGTCCTTAGAAAGAATGAGATGTATTTGGGAAAGGGTTATGCTAAAGGAGGACTTGTCAAGTTGTGTGTTTCGACAGTCCTTCGTACTGATAAGATTAATAACGCTAATGTTGTAATTGCTGACAATTCATCTAATAATAATTCTGTTGCTTATTTGGTTGAGTCTTTTAATATTTGGCATGAACGTTTAGGACATGTCAATTATAAATCTATGCAAAGATTGATGAATTTGAACATAATTCCGAAATGCAAAGTAAACAAGGATAAATGTGAAGTATGCGTACAGGCTAAACTCACAAAAACTCTTTCTCCCCAAGTTCAAAGAACCACATAACCTCTAGGTTTAATACACACAGATTTATGTGATCTGAATTTTATACAAACTAGAGGTGGTAAAAAGTATTTTGTGACATTTATTGATGATCACACAAAATATTCTTATGTATACTTGTTACGTAGCAAAGATGAAGCCTTGTCAAAATTTCAAGAGTATAAGCTCGAAGTTGAAAACCAACTAGGTAAAACTATTAAAATAGTTCGAAGTGATAGAGGAGGTGAGTATGATGGTCCATTCAATGATTTTTGTCAACAACATGGCATCATACATCAAACGACAGCTCCGAAAAAGGAAAAGTGTTGTACCTTCGTACAAATACCTGAAAGTGTGGGGGTGCCTTGCAAAAGTCGCAATACCACCTCCGAAAAAGGTCACAATTGGACCTAAAACAGTGGATTGTATTTTCATAGGATATGCACACAACAACAGTGTTTATCGTTTTCTGGTCCACAAATTAGATATACCCGATATCCATGTGAATACAGTAATGGAATCACGGAATGTATCTTTTTTGAAAATATTTTTCCTTGCAAGGACAAACAACGTCCGAAGAGGACATTTGAACAAAGAGAAACAAGCTCCTCAACAAATGAGGCAAGCACTTCCAGAACTTCAACACTTGAAGTGGAAGATGTAGTAGATGAACCTCGACGCAGCAAAAGAGCTCGTAAGGAAAATTTTTTTGGCGATGTACTTTAAAGTAAGGCTTCCAGAAAGTCTCTTCTTACCTTTCCAAAAATTTCAGACTCGGCTGCAGCATATCATCTTAGCGGATCGAAGTTGATCGGCTTGGCCAGGTTTGGCTAAGGCACCCATGGATCTGCCGCTAAGATCAAAGTGAAACGGTTCGGAGGCGCAAGGACCACCAGGGCACTCGTCGGTTATCGTCACCGTTATTGGTTTCCCCGAGCACGCTGGATTCCCGTTGCACACAATCTAAAGAAACAACGTTAAAAAAATATATGTTATTTCCTATTTAATTGAAAATATTTTATTACGTACGTTTGAGTAAAATATTTTATTACCTTTGAATATTAATTGACTAAATGTTATTGTAGATAACATTAATGATTTAAACACTTAAATAGTCACTAATACTGACTTAAAAAGTCAAATCCTTGGAGGATACTGACTTAAATAGTCAAATCCTTGGAGGACATATATAGTGAGTGTGAGTGAATGAGTGAATATATAACATGTGAAAGGCAGAAGGAAGTGACGTGCATGTTTCTATTCATAAAACATCTATATATCAATAAATCATAGTTTTCTTTTTCATGTAGGATGAGGATAAGGACAACGATGATGTTGGATTTATTAATTTACAGGGTGATTCATCAGGTTAGAATGTTAAACTATGATATTTTTCTTACAAATACTTTAGAAAGAGAAATTATTGTTTGATTCACAATTGACAAGGTTTGAGTTTTTATCAAACATGAAGACGAGAAAGTTTTTCAAGACTTGGAAGATATCACATTTGAGAAGGAGACCCCAACTTTATCAATTCATGATTTCGTTGTATAAATTTTCATTTACCTCTTTTAAATTCCAAATAAAATACAAACAATCTATTATCTAATTTTGTGATTATGGATGTGTATTTATCTTGTAGATTTTGAAAAGGAACAGGACATCAACATTTCGTTTGAGGATGAACAAGTTTCTAAAGAATTGGGCAATGTTACGTCAGGTTTGTACAATCAAAATATATATTTATATATCTAATATAGTGTATATTTGGTGACTACCATTTTTAGATTAGAAAAAAGGATGAGGTATTAGATGTCAATAACGTAATGAAAATATAACCCTAGAATAAGGTATTATTAATGTTGAATGGAAAAAAAAGAATAATAATGTGATTTGTAATTGTATTGTTTTCTATATGGAAGAGTAGTTTCGCTCAATAAAGATAGTTATATTGTTTTATCTTCATAATATGATAATATTAAGATTGACGTGATAATGTCTTTTCCTAATATAGATACAGATATGACGAGTGGACCTAATGGTGATTTAGATAAACTCAACAACAATGATGCTGAAATATGTAAAGATTCGAAATCTTCATCGACATGTTAGAAGATTCATCATCTTCAGAGAGCAAAATTTATTTAAGTATGAATTTGGTATATCAGTTTATAAGATGTTTTTAATTAATAACTATGTTTAATAAGTAACAAACCATATTTACTAAAAAATGGTGTTATATATTATTACTTATTAGTATTTTTATGGATATTGTACTCTTTATTTGCTTGATACAATTTTTTATCGGATAAAACTAGTATTTTTAAAAGACATATTACATTGTGATACTTTCTGATTCAGTGGTTAAATTCAGAAGGTGTGACTCCAAATAAAAAGTACCCAATCTATGTATAAAAAATAATAAAATTCAAGTTAAATTGGCAGATAAAATCTGATCATGCTACAAATCCCATTTTGGCCTCAACAATCCTTCAACTTGTCTTTGCAAGAGTTTTGGAGTTTGTTGGAGCATTGATTGTGTCGTCAAGTTTTTTGTTTGTGGGTCTCGGAGTCTGTTATTGTGGTGGTTTAGGTTGCTCATATATGAATATGGAGAATTGCTTGGGATCATGGGTCACATCGACTGTTGGTCACGTTGACTACCTTCGCTGGCTCCTCCTAGTTTCCTTCAAGGGTATATGTTTTCTTCGCAGTTCTACAGCCACCATCTCCTTTTGTTGGTGAGTGAACCCCATTTTCAGTCTTATATCATCTTCAAGTTTAGGTTCTGCCAGCTTTTTGTTTTCCATCTTCTCTCTCGAGACTTATTCTTGGTGTAGAATTGGTTTCTTGGCTGTGAGTGTGTGTTGGTCTTCTTTGCAATTGATGGGAATGTTTGAGTTGTTCGGTTGCCTCTCTATTTGGATTAGTTGCTCTATCGGTATTGTGATCACTGGTCTTCTTAGTGAGTATTGGATGGCAATACGCACCCTATGTCGTTGGTTATTTAGTTGTGTGGGTGTGCGACTTCAGTTTGGTCTTTCTTCTATGTTTTGGAGTTAGTGCAATTTTAGTATCCTTATATTGTTATCTTCTTAGGTATTCATTCTCTTTTATAATATAAGATGTTTTGGGTCCAAACACATATATTAAGAAATTATTTTATTCTTAAATGTATTATTTAATATAAAAACAATATCAATTTGAACAATCATAAAAAACTATAGATTAATGTTAATCACACAATATTTAATAATGTAAAAGTTACATATAAATATGAGAATATCTTATACTTGGCAACACAAAAAAAAACTTTTTAAACATTTTATATTATGTAAGGGAGGGAGTATTATTTTCCATTTTATAAGACTTTCACTAGTTTTAACTTTTAATTTGAATGCCCTTTATAATAAATAAAAAAAAAAAAGCAATCCTTCTAGTTCGTTGGGTACTGCCGAAGTGAAGTGTCGGTTAATGCCGAATTCAATTCCAGTAGTATCACTATTGATTGGTGAAGTCCGGTTTCCTCTGGTGAAAGACACGATTTTGGTTAAACCATCTTCAAGAACCTGGTTCAGTTATGTTTTTTTTTTCTATCGAGTCTCTTAACTCTTAAGGGTTTAATATGTATGGGCTAATTTTGTCTGGTCTCTTCCACGAACCACTAAATTTTATGGGCTTGTATAAAGCTTTTTTCTCTCTTATAAAAAAAACAAATAAAATATGGTTGTAATAAATACAAACATTATTACCAACTAGTATAGTAACTACATAAATTTAGGCAAAAAAAGTGTTACATAGTTGGACACAATTTACCTTCTGCATATGCGTTTAGAAAAACTTAAAAAAAAAAGATTTATAGCCCAAACCCATGTCCAAAAAATGAGAAGTTGAATACCATCAAACTTTTTCATTATTGGGCTTTAATTTGTATTGGACTTCTAAAATGATTAATCGATTGTTACCTTATAAATTGCACTATTTGGAATTTATATTTTATGATCAATGAAATGTTTTGTGGAAAAAAAAAGGTTAAAAAATAAGTACAACTAATACATTTACACACTTAAACCCGGACGAAAAGAATACAAAAACTATTGAAATACAAAAAATAATCACCGAGACGACACTGGGGAATGTGAATTTTGATATCCATATCTTCGGGCACAAGGTTAAAAAATCCATTACAACTTCCCACAAAAAGGGAAAGAGAACCAAAAAAAAGATGATACGAAATAGTTTGGTTGGTGAAGAACGATGATACGAAATATCCGGTTCAGAGCTCCGACGAATCACACCGGTTCCATAATCCAAACAGACAGCCATCGGTAAATCCGGTTTCCGACGAGATGTTCACCACCAGATCTCAGCCATTACACGATTCTTGGCTTAACCCCTCTTGCCTCTCAAGCCGAAGTCAAACGAGCCTTCAAACATCTCGCTCTTAAGGTTAATAAAATGTTCCTTTTTTGTCTTTTTGTTGTTCTTAAATAGAAAGTTCAAAACTTTTATCATATTTGCCGAATCAAAATCAAGAAAAAAAAGGGTTATAAGTAACTAATAGACAAAATTGAGTAATTACAGTACCATCCAGATGTGCACAAAGGACCAGAGAAAGATTTTAAAGAGATCAAATCCGCTTACGAGGTTTATATTTTTCTCTGTTCTTCATTTTTATAGTTATATTAAAATTTCTTTAATTTAGAATCCCTTTTTGTTACTTCTGTGATTTTTATTTCTTTCTTTATTACTTCTTGATATGTTTTCACTTTTCATATCATCATTATGTGATGTTTAACATACATTATTAGGCATGGCATAATAACACAATTATAAGGTTTTAACATCAAAACTTTCTCTCATATTCCATAACATTTCAGTGTTTGATGCAAAAGTTTGAGGAAGAAGAAGAAGAGATTACATCTACAGAAATGGGTGAAATCGACGAATGGGAAGAGTGGATGGGATTCGAAGGAGGAGTTTCTTACTAGTAAAAAAATCATTTGTTACAATGAATAGAAGTAGAATCTGAGAGATGTAGAATACAATTTTTGGGAGCAAGACAACAATTACATCTCGGAGGAAGCTTCTAATCGCCGGAGGAAATACATTTCATGTACTCTACTTGTAAGCAATAGAGAGGACACGCCCTCACTATCTTTGTTGTTCTATCTCCAGGGATTACTTCTCCTAGAATCGCTCCTAATAGATTTTTTCAAACATTTTAAAATGATCGAGTTCTCATTGTTTAATTCCCTAACAAAATTGAGGATAGGAGTTTGTATTGTTTATTAAATAAAAAGCGTTACCTGCGATTATGAGAGACATAACCCAATTGTTGTAAGTAGCCATGCTTTATGATGAAATTCTTTCTCCTAGTTTATATAGAGAAGTCACTATATTGAGAAGTCAGTCTTGTTTACTTTGACCAAACTACTAAAAGTTCATTATAATTTGGATAGGGTAAACGAAAAAAAGAGACTAAAAGATTAGATTTTATATTCAACAAAAAGCTTATCTTCACATGTTGGGTTCAGAACATTACTAATATTTTAACAAGGCCTTGAGATTATAAGAAAAATGATACCGAAATCAACCACAATTTTACATAGCTAAATTACTAATTCAATTTTTGTCGTTCTATATTCTCTTCTACCGACACAAACAAAGACAAAACCTTTACACATAACACCTGCCTAGTGCCTAGTACAACTACTTTTATCATAAGACAAAAATTATACTAAGGGCGAGCGTGTAATCTACTAGCAAGTCTCGTGTTCTTCTGAATCAAACTGAGGAGGCATGACCCTCTTCCGTATTAGCATCTCAGCTGTAACTTGCTTTCTCTTTAGTCCACCTCTTGGTCTTGAGGTGAAAACTTCATCAGTTTCTACAAAATCACCCTGAAACCACAGTTTATGTGAGATTCTACTCTTTGAATTTGGAACAAAAATAAGTTGGGTAAGAACATACGCAGGTATATGTGTGGCACCCGGAATTCTCGTGGTTGTTTCTGACATGTTTGTAAGCAAATCTCATGCCACAATCTGGAAACCCGCATACAAAGGGACGGATATCCTCGTGCACTGCTTTAACGTGTTTCTGAAGATTTGAAGCCTAAGAGAAATCATTGTATTGTAGTTAGGGATGTTGAACAGTCTGGAAAACGATACTTTGTTTTGGCTAAAAGGGTGTTTCTTTACCTTTGAGAATGTTGAAGAGCAACCTTCAACTTCACACTTGAATTCTCCTGGTGAGGAATCTTCTTCATGAGTCTTTAGGTGTCTCTTGATGCTCTTTTTCAAAAGCTTGGAACCACAAATCTCACAGTTGATGTGCTGATGGCAGGATCTTATGTGTGCCTTGAGACATTCCTCATTTGTAAAGTACTTCATAAACCCCAGCTCAGAACAAAAAGCCTCCACAGAGTCCAATTTCACTGCATATGTAAATCTGAAAGCATTAGAGATTGAAAATTTGGAATGCATTAACACAATAGTCTTTGGTTTTTCAACAATAATGTAAGACAGAAATAGTGAAAAACGCTAGGAACTAACCATGAGAATCCTGATGATTTTGCAACTGTGAAGCATACTTGAAGGCTTTTCCACAACCAATTTCTTTGCAGACATGCGACTTCTGACCAGCTGAACAATCCTTGCCACTATCGACATTACTATGAAGTTTATTAAAATGCCTCCTGAGATTTGCCTGTACTGAGAATCTACTCTTGCAATTTTCCACCGAACACTTGAAGAGCTTTTGACCAGTTGAACATTCAGATGGTTGAGAATCGCCATCACCAGTACTGTCCTCATGACTATCGCCATTACTATGAAATTTCTTCACATGCGTTCTTAAATTGCCCTGATCAGAGAACTCACTCTTGCAATTCTCCACTGAACACTTGAAGCGCATCCCTTTATGGGTAAGAAGATGCCTATTGAGATGATCCTTTCTCTTATAGCTGACAGCACAATCATCCACATAACACTCAAAAGGTCTCTGCACTCCGTAAAAGTGAAAACCATCAGAAACATAACATCAGAAAAAAGCAAAAGCCATAACATTTAGAAATAAAACAAGCAATTGATTGAACATCAGACCTCAAACTTTATGCGTGATGGAGGCTTACTTGCTGGAGCTTCTCAGGAGGTCTCCCAACCTGATACTAGTCCAAAACATGTAGCCTCGCATTTTGGAGTTCTCTCATTTGGGATCCAATGCCTCACGCAATTATATAAGCAAGACCTTTTGAAATTAAACAAAAAGGCCATTTCTTTTCTGCAAATGCATAAACTTTTAGTTCACAATAATAACAAAACTCAAAGCTTTACAAAACCCACGAGTATCTAAACGCATGTCCATCTGTAGTAGTAGCTGTTGTAACAAAAGTTTATAAAATTAAAGAGGACTCATAAATCTACCTCGAGAGAATGGATCAGCATATGCTGCTTCAAGTGAGCAGGCTTCTTAAACTCAAGACCACATTCTTGGCAGGTGCGTTTACTTGAACTATCTTCCTCAACCTCACAAGCTTCTTCATCTTTTTCCTCTTCAAGATCCATCTAAAACAAACACCGAAAATTCCCAGAAAAAAAAACATGAATCAGACAACTCGGAATTGAACACTATATTTCACCGATTTATTATTCCTGAATCCAGAGTCTTCCACAAATAATGCGTTACAACGAATCACGATGAAACAGATTAGATTTGGAATCGAATTGGAGAGGTATCACAAACCTTATGATGAGCTTCAATATGTGAAGTGATAAGATACTTTTTAGATCTGCTGATTCCGCAATACTGACAGAGAGAATTCCGTATATCCTTCTTCTTCGTTGTCTTCACATCAATGTTTGCTTCTTCCGCCATCTCTCTTTGATTGTCTACACAAAAACTAGGGTTTATCTCACTCAGACGCCGCACTGTAGGAGCTTAAGTGAATGGAGGAACAAAAGCTATTTTTTTCCCGGAATGAGATATCTAACCTACAAATTATTTGGGCTTTCGAGTTATTTTATGGCCTTTTGAAGCCCATCAAAATGAAGCGCAAAATTGACATTTCTAATAGATTTATATATAGTCACCTACCTTTGTACTTTAAAAAATATTTATATAGTTTTAAAGTTTTTATCAAGGAGTATACTCCAAACGATTAATCACCTACCTTTGTACTTTTAAAAACATACTAGTTGCATTATTTTTTGATAATATATATATATATATATATATTTGATAACATTTAAAAAAACATAGTTGCATTGCATCTAAAGTTATTATAATACTCCAAATTGGGTGATTAATCGTTTACGTTTGGACTTTTTAAAACATATATATATATATATATATTTTTTTTTTTATGACATTTTTTTTTAAAACATAGTTGCATTGCATCTAAAGTTAATATAATACTCCAAATTGGGTGATTAATCGTTTACGTTTGGACTTTTTAAAACATAGTTGCATCTAAACTAAACGTCCTTTGGAACAATTGCTTCAGAGCTCTTTCTCTCATCTATTTTTTACCTAACATTATGAAATTTGTAACAAAAGAAGAGTTTTTGGGCAAGAGATACAAAACAAAGAGACGGGGAAGGAGAGAAAGACCAAAAGAGATGTTATACTTTACATGTGATTGAAGTTGTTGTCACTGAAATTTTCTAGGAGACTAGATAATATAGATTAAAGTGCAGAAGCGATTTAAACAATAAAGTAATAACGAGACAACACGAGATTTAATAAAGTATTAGTTGGTTCTCTTTCAAACCAACCACTAGTTCTCGGCTGCAACAAAAGTTTATTAAATTACTTTAAGAAATACAAGATAGACTAGAATTTTTACACAAATTCTAATACATCTATCTAAGAACATGAACTAAAGTTAACAAGTAAACGATTTTACTCCCCCTTAATCATGTATGCATTCTTCTTGCGGAAGTTCTTGCTTCGTGCTTTTCACAACGACAGTAACCTCTTCCCAAGGCGATATCTCCCAAACTTCACAGCAAGACAAGCTTCACACAAGCTTCAAATAAATTCTGTTTTCTAGCTTCTCTGTTTTATAACAGTAATCTTGTGTGTCTTGAGAAGACACAACACATCTCCTTCTTATAGAGTTATTCTTCACACATCTAACGTCTCTTTATTTTCTCCACATGGAAATAAATCAATCTCCACATGGAAATAAATCAATCACCACTTAATACAAAGAGCGTTTGAGAATAATATCATAAGAATAAGGAAATACTAATAATTTCTTAATCACACAAAGTGAACCAAAAGGCAAACATAATAATTCATCAATATTTTGGCCAAGATAATACTTTCTCTGCAAGTTAAACCAAATAAAGAATCTAATTAAATAAATATAATTTATAATAATAATAGATTCAACAGTCACCGTTTTGCTTCACTCGCAATGTTAAGTTTCCACACATTTTATGTTGCTAAATGATAAATATCATTAAAATGAAGGTTTAGGATTTACAAAGAGCAGAGCCTAATGGTATGATACCTTGGAAAAATAAAAAATAAAACAAAGTAGCAAAAATGTTGAGTTGATTTCTAACGCTTGAAGCACTTCATTGAAGCCACAATTGTATTAGCTTGTGACAATATTTCCGGTGTCTCCTTGAGGAGATGATGTTGCAGATCTCTCTGTCCAAACCCCTTAATATAGACGATGTGGGGATGGAGATATAATTATGCTGTACATTGTTGTGCTGCTTCCACATGTGGTAGATAGTAGATTGAGCCACTAGCTTTCTAAGGATCGCTGGAGCGTAAGTAGATCTGGCTTTGGACCAATCCATCGGTTCTGCCCAGTTTTGAAGCAAGGTACAAGGTGATGTAGCCGTGTCATGACTAGACCCCAAATCTGAAAACTAAAATCATAAGTTAACTACAAGAAAAAACGGCATTGATAGCACACGCATAACGCCATCAAAGGTGTATAAGAGCGTTTCAAAGAACATTATTATTGCCGCAGCTATTGTAGGGTCGCCCCATACAATAGTATTTTGTGTTGCGCTATTATAGGTTGTTCTATCAGTGTTAGGTAAATGATGTAATATATGTTGTCATAACTCATTTAAATTGATGTAATATATGATGATATAGCTCATTTAAATTGATGTAATATATTATCTAATAGCTCATTTAAATTGTTGTAGTAATATATTATGTTATAGCAAATGGAAACTACTGTAATATATTTTTGGTATAATTTAAAAATATCCAATTTATATAAAATTTACAAAATATGCAATGTATATAAAATTTACAAAATATGCAATGTATATAAAATTTACAAAATATAAAATTTATAAATATTTTTTATATTTCATAAAACATCCAAAATATATATTACAAATCTCAAACCATGTCTTAGACTAATAAACTTTAAATCCATTAGAGCTAATAAAATGATTATTAATAAGATCATGCAATTTCCTTACTTCGTCTTCTACATAATCGACTCGGTTCCTCTAGGAAGTTAATTCTGTTTCCTCGGTTGTTGTTATAGTGCGACTCTGAATAAATATCAAAGGAGTATGACGCTCAGCGACCGCTCCTCTGAACTTGACTTTATGAGCTCTGAAACCAAAGTAATTAAGGAACTAAAAATTTGCTAAGCAAAAAGCACACTCATGGAAGCAAATCATTTATGTGAAGAAATATTTACCTTGCAATTTTCGCAAGTATTTTGAAGTATCTCCTTGAACAAAAGCTTGGAATCAACTTTGTCCAAGAACTTCAGGTACAAATCATGAAAATTCGGCTCAATGCTCGCTATATCAATGTACATACCCAAGTAGATAACGAAGGTAGCAGGCTTTGTTCCCAGAGATGGTATCTCCCCTAGGACATAGGACTTAACCACCACAGTAAAACATATATGGAAATTTAATCAGCAAACAACAAACAAGATTCACAGACTTGATAGAGAAAAAAAAGAACTTTAAGGAAAAGAGAAAACCCACGGCGATGACAAGATCATGTTTCCTCTCGTTTTCTTTGTCGATCTCTTTAGTGATCACTTTATTAAGAGCTAGCAGGTTAGTATACCCATGGATCAGAGGCAAATCCTTGAGACCTTACATATTAACAAGAACAACAAGATTAGAATCTCAATCAATGCAGTTAATGTTCTAAGAGCTTTGTCAGATTCAATCACCTTGAATAGAGTTACGAACACTGGAAATAAAAACATAATAAAAATCAATAGAAAACAAAACTTACGTTTACAGACAAATCCACAGAGAGGATTGAAGATGCAAATTTACAGAGAGCGAGAGCCGACAGGAAGAAGAAGAAGAAGAGGCGTTAAAAAAAAAAGACGGCAAATTGAAGAGTCGTCTCCGTAACAATTCCCACCATAGCTCCCGAACGACCTCCAAGCTTAGATATATCGAGCTCCCGAATCACTTGACATTTTCTGCGAATAAAAGTGAGAATCTAAGTCTTAGCACATTGCAACTCGAAAGATAGAAGCAAGAATCTTGAAGATGATCAAAATCGAACTTCGTTTACCTCTAGATTTTGGGATTTCTGAATTTGGGTTTCCGTTGCAGTTAGGACTTTACACAAATTGTTCTTCCCCACTTCGCGTTTAGAAACCAAATCAAAGAAGAAATTCTATTGTAATACCACTTCTGCATAAAAAAGATGAATTTACCCATGTGGCATTACTGAATAGAGGACAACTGGTCCACTTGTGTATAACTGAGGGCAACTGGGTACCAGTTGTCCGAGTAGGTATGGTACAATTGGATATAACTAGTATAGAATTTCTGATTAACAAGTGGGAATAGAATTTTTCAGAAAGTGGCATTAGAGAAATTGATCCAGTTTAATACCTCCATCAGAAATAAACGGTGTCGTTTGTTTATGTCTTCAAAATTGATTTTTTAATTATTTTGCTAAGTGTAATGGCTCCATCAGAAAAATTATAAATCGCCGAATGATTTTTCTTTTATACTTACTGATTTTATATCTTAGCGTGTATTAAATGCTATAATAATCTTAGCGTTTGAAAAACGCTATTATATAGTAATCAAAATCACGAATACATTTTTAATAGCAGTTGTGAAAACTGTGCTATCTTATTGTGCTATCAATATCCTTTTTTGCAGTATATATAACAGCTAGTGATCTCTAGTTTCCTCTAGTTGATAACACAAGCAGCATGACGTTTGGATCAGTAGTCCCCATGATGTAAGTCTAGTTCTAGTAGGCAATGTATCCATGTTTGCAATCCACATGGTAAAGGCATGTTTAGGCACAATGATAGGAAACCTAACTAGTTGTGAATTTTTTTTTTCTTATTGATATGATATAGAGGCTGCAATTTATATACATTAGAGTCACAAGATATAACATAAAATACATAGACTGTATTTACATAATATTGACAGCCCAAGAGGCCCAATACCCCCCCCCCCAAGGTGGAGTGTGAAGATCACGAACACCCAGCACCCAGCTTGACAATAAAAGCTTCAAATTCTTTTCGTCCAATGCTTTGGTCATTATATCGGCAAGCTGTGATTTCGTGTTGACATGTTTAGTAGTAATAGTACCTCGTATGAGTTCGTCCCGTATAAAATGACATTCCTTTTCAACATGTTTGGTTAGTTCGTGAAAAACGGGATTGGCCACCAATTGAATTGCTGAGAGAATATCACAATGAAGAGGAATCGGGGCAGAGCAATCAATACCAAATGCTGAAAATAACTCGCACAACCAAAGAAGTTCACTAACCGTATCACCCATCACACGATATTCAGCCTCAGCGGAAGACTTTGAAACTCGATCATGTTTATGTGTGTTCCAAGTTGAATGAACCAGCCCGTTAATGAGTGACGTGATTCTGGACAAGCCGCATAATCTAAGTCACACTACGCGGAGAGAGTTAACTCAGTATTAGCGCGTAAGAGAATACCTTGGCCAAGATTATTCTTCAAATACCGTACAACTCTGAGAGATGCCTCCCAATGAGTAGGCATGGGATTTTTCATAAACTGAGAGAGCACATGAATGATATAAGACATCTCTGGTCAAGTAGTATGAAGATAAATCAAACGTCCAACCAATCTTCAATTAGGCAAAGGATCAGCAAGAGGTTTCTCATCGACCTCACCGAGTTTATGATTTTTTTCAAGTGGAAATGTAACCGGTTTAACTCCAAGAAGGCATGTCTCAGCTTTAATATCTAATGCATATTTCCTTTGGCATAGATAAATACCATCAGGACCCGAGTAACTTCTATACCCAAGAAATCACGTAAAACGCCAAGATCTTTCATATGGAAACAAATGCATAAGTAAGCTTTGAACTCGGTAACAATTTCCAAAGAATTACCAGAAATAATGAGGTTGTCAACATAAACCAGAACACCAATCCGATTACCATGAGTCTCATATGTGAATAAGGACTAATCGGAAACATTCTGTTTAAAAACAAATTTACGCAAAGCACTAGCAAGCTTCTCAAACACACAACGAAGAGCTTATTTAAGGCCATAAAGAGATTTACGCAATCTACACACCTTGTTTTTCTCTGCAGTAAGAAAACCAGAAGGTAGCTGCATATAAACTTCTTTGTCAAGATCACCATGGAGGAATGCGCTATGTACATCCATTTGGTGAATTACCCAGTTCTGATTAACCGCATATTGAAGAAATGATCGAACTGTAGTCATCTTAGCAACTGGAGCAAATGTTTCATCATAATCAAGACCTTCAGTTTGATGATTTCCGAGCACAACAAGACGAGCTTTATGTATTTCAAGTGTGCCATTAGCATTAAAAATTTGAGTCAAAAAAATCCATTTACATCCCAGAGCTTTCTTTCCTTGTGGCAGAGTTTCAATTGTCCAAGTACAGCAATCTTCAAGCGATACTATTTCATCTTTGATACCAAACGCCAATTTTCATCAAGAACTGCCTCTTTTTAGTGTTGAGGTTAATTAGCCGAAGTAATAGTGAAGATGTAAGTTTGATAATCATCTGAAAACTAAGAACTAGACAGATCATTATCAAGAGGATAAGGAGTAGCCGAAGGATACGGCTGATGAATTAGAGTGTGCAATGTAACAACGTAATCAGAAAGCTTAGTTGGAGGATTCTTAGGTCTGAGACCACAACCTTCCTTTTTCGGTGAAGTAAAATTTTCAGCACATGTTACTTGAGGTGAATTCGTATCCTGCCATAACTGCCACGATATTGAAGCAGATGGAGAATACATAGGCTTTGAAGAAGGCTATGAAGTATAAGGTGTTACTGGAGAGAACAAATTAGAAGAAGACGGAGTAATCAATCGTTGGGAAGTTGCAGTTGGAGTGATCATGCTCGTGTCTGTATTTTTCATCTTCGAAGACAAAGCTAAGTCATATTTTTCCGAAATCTGAGAACATGGCAACGGAGTCAAAACAGAGAAAGAGCTTGGCATTTTCGGAGCAGGTATAATAGTGGTCGATAAATTCTCAGCAAAATCAGAAATGATCTTCATTTATCTGTTGTGGAACTGATGAATATGAAGGTGATGATGGCGTAGTCGTGAAAGAAAATTTGTTTAGCAAAAAACAACATCAGGCAAAACTCAAATGACCCCGGTTTCGATGTTATACACTCGCCAACCCTTCTTTGCAAACGGATAACCAGTGAACACTGATGGATTACTACGTGAAGCAAACTTGTCACCACTATGTTTTTTTATCATGAACATAGCATAGACAGTCAAACGTACGCAGATAAGACATCGGTGCTGGGCATTTATAAATCAATTCAAACAGAGTATTTCCGTCTAGAAACTTTGTCGGAGTACAATTAATGAGATACCCTACTTTAAATGCACAATTCCCCAAAACTATATAGGTAGGTTTGCATAATAACGCAGTGCTCAAGCAACATTAAGAATATGTCGATGTTTATGTTCTACACGTCCATTTTGTTGAGGTGTCCCAACGCATGATGTTTCATGAACAATACCCTTTGTGGTAAAGAAATCTCATAGACAGATAAACTCAAACTTATTATCGCTTCGAATGGTCTTAACAGTAGTAGAAAATTATCGCTCAACAAGAGCAAGAAAATTTTAAAGGTGTGTCGGAGCTTCTTGTTTAGATGAAAGAAGATAAATCCAAACAGTTCTTGAGTAGTCATCGACAACCGTAAAAAAATAACGAGAGCCACATATAGCTGGAGTTCTATATGGACCCCAAAGATCACAATAAATCATCTCAAAAATAGAACTTGATTTATTCGTACTCAAAAGAAAAGATTCTTTGGTTTATTTTGCTAGAATACAAACGTCACATTTCTTGGAATCAAAAGAACTAATACTAAATTCAGAAAACTGAAACAACTTCAAAGCTTTAGATGACGGATGTCCTAGACGACAATGCCAAACTTCCATGGATTCAGAATCCTTTCTTTGCATTGCCGCAGCTACAGCCACTCCTCTAAAGAAATACAGCCCATTGTGTTTTTCACCTGCTCCAATCAGTGTCCTCGAGATGCGGTCATGAACAACACAAATCCTATCAGTTATATGAAATATACAACCACTGTCTCTGCTCAACTGGGAGACTGAAATAAGATGACACTGAAGTCCATCAACAAAGAAAACATCTTATATAAAGTTGTATATCTTCCATCAGGTAGCTTAATCATGATCGATGGAATATCAGAAACATCAGTTAAGTAATCTATGCTTCCCGTCATATGATTCGAAGCTCTTGTATCTATGATCCAAGATTCGATAAAAAACATACCCGTTAATCGTTCTGTCGAAGCTAGTTTTCTTTCTTCAAGAATTTGGACCAAAGTTTTCCATTGAGTGTCATTTAAGCCAACAAATCCAACTCGATTTGAAGTAGTAAGATTCGAGTGACCTGTAGAAGGAACAAAACTAGTACCAGTAGGTAATGCTCCACCAGTGAAAACATGGTTTACCCTAGCAGAATCTGGAGCACGAGCCTTGGGTTGATGATTTGGTATTGTCAGAATTCCACGATCAGTGCCAATCTTGTTTCAAGACTTGGCAGAATTCTCTTCCCACAATGGAGGATAACCGATCTTCCGAAAGCAATTTTCAGCTGAATGGCCTTGTTTACCGCATAGAGTATAGGAAACCGAACCACTTATGTTATCCACATATTGCATTAGCCGTGAAGCTTGTACCTAAAACTGACACCGACCGTTCTTTCTTCATTGATCCGTCAAATATGTTTTGATTCTTTATCTTGGGTTAGAACATTATAGGCTTCATCAAGACTTGGTAAAGGATCACGAGAAAGCAACGATGATTTAACTGCGCCATAGATAGTGTCATCGATACCCATCAAGAATTGATTAGTTTATCTTCCTCTCGTTCTTTCTGTATTTACGCAGCTGTTTTAACTCATTGATAGTCAGAGAGACTAGTCCACAATTGAGTTAATTTGCCATAGTAAGCCTCAATTGCGAACCCCTTTTGACGACAATTCACCAGCTCCATTTTAAGACATTGAACCCTTTGTCCATTTTAAACAGAAAAACGTCTTTGGATATGAAGCCAAAGTTCATGTGATTCATCGTCGTGTGAGATAGAAGACTGCAATGTTTTTGTTATCGTGAGTTTGATCCAAGACACAAAAAGTGTATTATTTGCACACCAATCTTCGTAATCTTTAGAAGTTTCGTCAGGACACTTAATCGAGCCATCTGCGAAACCAAATTTCTTTCTAGCTTGTAAGGCAAGTTAAATATTTGTGGACTATTCGTCATCGTTTGGTCCACGCAGCAGCGGTTGGGAGAATAGAGTTCCAGAATTATCACCGGATGTTAAATCATAAGGCGAGATTTTCCGTCTAACATACTCAACTTTGGACTTTGGTTTTGAAGTTGATATGTTGCTATTTTACATTCATTTAGAGTTCATTTCTCATAGTTTTCATGTGGTTTAATTGCATTTTTAGAGTACTAGGTGCATTTTGCATATGAATCTTTGTTTTTAGGTTTTGGAGTTGAAGTATGCGAGAACATGGATCAAATGGAGTGTAAAAGAAGCAAAGGTTGAAGACTTGATGAAGAACAGACCTCCAGCGACATTGCTCCAGTGGGATCACCACGTCGAAAGCCCCCAATGGTTTCATGCCGCGGTGTTGTCACACTGTTGGCAGGATGAAGAAGTTTTCCAGGCGGATTGGTGGATATCTTGCAGCGGGATCGTCACATCGTGGAGCTTCAGCAGGATGTTACCATGGTGTTGTGTCACCGCTGTGTCACAACGGGATGTTGCCGCAGTGTTGTGTCACCGCTGTGCCATAGCGGGATGTTGCCGCTGTGTCGGTGTTGTCACACCGCTGTGAAGATGATGGATTTCATCAAAGCTTTTAGTTGGGGTCTTACAGCGGGATTATCACGTCGTAGAGCTTCAGCGGGATGTTGCCGTGGTGTTGTGTCACCGCTGTGCCTTAGTGGGATGTTGCCGCGGTGTTGTCATACCACTGTCGAACCGCCGAAAATTCTAATATTTTTCCCAAACCGAGTCAAAACTAGATTATTAAGAGTTGACTTGGTTTATTGTTGGTTGACTTGGTTTTCTTTTATCTTTTACTATAAATACTCTAAACCTAATTAGAAACCAGATGCTTTGTTTTATGAGATTTTGGCTTAGCCTCTCTTGAGTTTTTAAGAATCTTTGTATGAATCTCTTTAATTCAAAGTATCAAATCTATTTCTTTTCTTGAATCTTCCATCTATTTATCTAATATTCATGATCATGCATCAATCAAACCAATTGATTTGTGTTTCTATGGATATTAGTGAGTAGTTTTTTTAGATGAGTTTAGGGTTTGGTAATTGAGATGATTGATGGATTGTTGGTGATGTTTAGGGATAGATTATATGTTAGTCTTTCATTTAGGTTGAATATATTGCTAGATTAGACAAGAGATTGTTAATCTAGATCATTTGCATTTTCATACCCACAAAGTGTTTGTTAAAATGCTTGAATGAAACCTAAATGTTCATTTCATTCCTTGCATATGAGAGTAGTTGTATAGGATGATTTGTGGATTGATTAGACTTGAATCTTAATGCTCAATGATCATATTAATTTCTAATGAGAATTATTATTGATTGAATGATTACTGAAGAGATTAATATCATGAGAGTGAATTAATCTTATTGATTGATCATATAGCCTAAGATATTGTTCATCACATATCCTTGCATCATCATATATTCATCATCTCATCTTAATGGAATGTCATTCCCTATGCTCATTGTTTTTATCATTTGATTTCAAAACCAATTTTCTTATTTCCTGCTTTTATTTGAATTTGGTTTCTTGAAACATAAACTTGTTTTCGCTTAGATTGAATTTGAAGTTTGCATTCTTAATGTGTTGATTTTGTTTCTTTGTGGATTCAATACCTCTTATACTTTTTGTATAAAGGTTATTTGATAAACTTTAAGAGGATTACAAAATCCTTGTTATCAGAAGTCACCGTAGATCCATTAGTTTTAGGAGAATCATCATCATTGGCCATCGTAAGAACTGCTTCAACAAGAAGGGATCGAAGAAGCAAAGGTCAAAGAAAGAAGAAAAATAAAACAGAACCGAAACAAAGAGAGTCGGACAAAATTTCAAGATCGATTAACCAATAAATCTCTTTGTAGTTGGATTTATTTGGCTCTTGATACCATGACAAGAAACCTAAGTAGTTGTGAAAAGGTTATTTTCTTATTGATATGATACAGAGGCTGCATTTTATATATATTAGAGTCACGAGATATAAACTAAAATACATGGACTATATTTACATAATATCGACAGCCCAAGAGGCCCAATACACAGCCTGCTTGAATCAAATTGTAGAAGCCCATGGCTGGTTCGAATCCGCAGGCCTTAGGACGTTCCAAGTCCTTTTAGTCGAGAAGCCAATACATTTAAAGCCATCTATAACCCAAGAAAATTAATCAGCAGAGTTCGAATTACTTGAGAGATTGATGGTTGTCAGGTGCATATGGAGATTTTGAGCCATTTCAAACTGAGGTGGAGGCAGCATCCAACCCTTTCATTGCAAGCTGCAAGGAGCATTCAGAGGCAGTCTAAAGCTTCTTGGGCCTGTTTCACCCACTTGATCTGACATTTAAAGTTAATAGTGAATATAGACATCTTAAATATATATATATATAAAAGATAGAGAATAGGATAACGATTTTCCTTGAATTAAATGAAGCAACACGCTTATATCTTCTCCAACTGTTTGTTAGTGCATCATGGCATTGATCGGAGATAGCTTTATCTGCAATAGAAATTTTAGTTTGAAACTTTAACTGGAAACACAACCGACACAATTTATTTTGAAATTTTAACTTGTTACCACTCGAAGATAAAACAAATATGGAGAAAAAGAAAAAGAAAAATAAAATAAAAACTTACTAGAATGATAAGTTGAGGGAACGTGTGGATGATGTATTAGAAGAAATTAGATGATTAAACATGAGTTATTTTCTCAATTTTCAATTTGATGGAGTAGGAACGTGAGTTATATTAGAAGAAGGAAGATTAATTTATGTTTTTTTTTTCTATTTTTATTTAGATTGTACAGTTTTTTTAAATCTTCATTTAGTTATTTAGTTACACAAAATATTTAATTAAAGGTTATTATAGTATTTATATGCTAACTAAAAAAGGTATAGATTCACAAAGGTGAGGTTGACACTTTAACTGGATTCACAAACGAATTATCGTTTTAACCTAATTTTCCCTTCTTTTTTTTGGATTGATATGATTTGATTCGTAGTTCAATTTTTATTTCATCGAGTATGAGCATCAACATCGGCAGAGAATCTATTACTTTAAATCTATTAAATCTTTTACTTTAATACTCTTAATATAATTTAATAATGTTTTAAATTTAAAATTATAAAGAAAAAAACAAAAATAGTGAGATCTCAACATTAAAAGTAAGGATCATCAAGAGTGTTCATGGGTTCTCAATTGAGAACGTATTTTCCTTACTCTCTCCTAATTTTAATTATTATATTTTTTTTATATTGTTTAGAGACTCATTAAGAATCTTCCACTGCACATCCCGAATGTAATGATATCAATGGCTAGAAGTGTCATCATCTCAAAAATGTGTATTAGAAATAATATCTCACATCAGAAGTTGGGCGGAGATCTTAATTAATATATAAACGATATTGGTCAATTAACTCATTGTCAGTTAGTTTTGAATGGAAACTAATCATCTTATAATGAAATGGTAAAATAAATATTTATTTAATTAATTCAAAAATTTAAGATGTTTATTAAAGTGTAAATGTTTTCAACATTAATAGAATTTTAACAAAAAAAAATTATATACTGAATAGATCTACTTTTATATTTTCTTACAAAAAAATATGTATTCAATATTAACATATATTGTTCATGATTAAACCTAACCAATGTAGTTTTTTTAATGTGTGCAACCAACCAATTTAGTTCAAAAAGAGTAATGCTTTAGGAACAACTTAACATTTTGTCACATTAATGCAATTGATCACTTTGGCTTCAAAGTGATATGTTAGTGTTTAAATAGTATATCGTAGTTCAAACTCACATAATGTGTTGTTAGAAAACCAAAAATAAAAGTGTAAATGTACAAAAAGTTATGTCTTTAACAGAAACTACATATATATAATTTATCACCAAAATGGTTCCATTGTATATTTTCTAACACATGCTAACATTAAAGTTCGATTCAGTGAGAAATAGAGGTCCAAAAAAAAAAATTGCATTAAATATACAAAATTAGAAAAATGTGTGGAATCCAACGCAAGAAACTTGGAGTTAAATCATATTCCCTCTATTTCAATTTATTTATAGTTTAAGAAAACAATTTTATTGTAAAATAAGTGTTTTTTTCATTTTTAGATTAAAATTGCCACTACTTCATTTTTTGTTCTTGTATTAAATAGTGTTCTATCTCTCGTGTTGGTAAAAATGAAATAAACCATGAAATATAAAGTTATAAAAGTAAATTTTTTCTTCCTTAATTAGTGTGGAAAATTCTTAAATTACAAATAAATAGAAATAGAAGGAGTTGTAACTTGGAGTATAGATTAAGGTGTAAGTGTAAATGGGAGAAGCTGCCCTTTCAAAACCATACACTCGGCGCCGAGCCCAACAATTTCTTAAATATTCAAATTGCTATTCTATGAGAAGATGGGCCTTCATCCCAAAATGTTATCCTTTTTGCCCAAATTTGGTTTTGAATTTTAGCTTTAGTGAAGGAAAATTTTCTTCTTCTGAATTCCACCGCTCTTATTAGTCCATATCGAACTTAATCCCACTTTATAACCGGTACTAAACCTTTTTTGAGTTATCCTATTTGGGTAAAAAACAAAGCTCTAATATCATGTTAAGTTTAATGATTTCTAACTTAAAACTAATTAATAATGAGTGGATTGATTTATATCTTTTATATACTAGTGCTAGTTTCTTTAAACTTTCAATGTGGAATTCTAAAAGCTACATAAAAGTTTAAAATCATATATGATACATACAAAAATAAATGTCTCACAATAAATATAATCTATATGGCAATAATTCTACTTGAGACTATGAAGCATATGTGATATAGAAATAGTTGCTATTATCACCAAAAATTATAATTTTTTAATCATAATGAATCTTCTTCTTTTTTTTTAACTAATAACAACGTTTTTTTTTGGATAAAACTAATAACAACGTTTATATTCAATATTTATGAATTTTTAATTATGCAATATATACGTGCACCAAACATTTCAAATATGTAGTAAGAAAATATTTATTTATTCTTTTTTAAGAAAAATAAAATATTTACTATTCTTGTGAAATAGAATAGTATCGGTAAGATTCCTTTTTGTAGATAAAAAGAATGGAACGTGCATGGTAATCGTCCACGAACAATTTTCCAAATGAGACAGAATCTCATAAAAGCGGTAAGGTGTGAAGTCCTCTTCATATAAAAGTTCCCAGTTTGTGTCCTTGTTCATTTGTTCCACTTTGGATTCATCCTATACGAATGTAATCATCTACAATAATTGTATATTCTTTCAAAATGATAGAAATCTATTATACTTTTATAAATAGTTTTTCAGACATTTATTTGTTATCTGGAAATTTTTTTTTAAAGCACAGCCCTTTCAATGCTAGCAATTTTTCTTGAGCCAAAATTATAAAACAGTTCTCATTAATTTTTGATTAAGTTGGAAGTTTTGCTTTACAGGATTTGACTGAAGAATTCTAAATCATATATCACAACAAGTTATGATTCTCTTTAGAAAAAAAAATGGACTCAATGAATGTACAATTTTCATTCTAAACATTCTTTAGTGTAAAGGTTAGAAATGGTATAGATTTTGTAAAGATTGAAAAACATCATATCCTCTAGTACGTGTTATTAGTTTTAATATCTTACCCGTAATGTGTGTGTGTATACATTGATATAATTTACATACAAATATGACTGGTAACTTATAGCTAACAAATAACAATAGTTGAATGGTACGTTAGTATCTTTGTGTGCTGGACCTGGAACTTTGTCCTCTCTTCTTCGAGTAAAAAGTGCTTCAGATTACGTATATATTTCAATTCAGCTAATTATTATTTTCTCTATTCCATTTTATTAGATGTTTTGGCTAAAAACACATATATTAAAAAATTTATTTTTCTTTACAAAAGTATCATTTAATATTTTACTTCAAGCAATCAAAATTTAAATTTTGCATAAAAACTTGAAAAAATAACATAGACTTAGTAATGCTCAACAATATAAACTTAGTAATGCTCAATAATATTTTTACCATGTTCAATCTTTTAAATAGAAGTCGTATTGGTATTATTAATGTTTATCGCAAAAGGTTTTCCAAATTTGTAGATATACTCGATGAATTTTCTAAAAGATGCCGATAAAATTTGCCAAAAGTTACCGATGACTTTTCTATAAGATATTTTAATCACTCCACTGTCAAATGCTTACAAAATCTAATCAATTTATGAACTTATATATAAATAATATTACAATATTTCAACGGTTACGGTTAGATCAAGTTGTCATGTCCTGCCAAAAAAATATATTACGTTGCCGTATGTTATAGCTTTATTGCTGCAAGTGATTCACTGAATACACGTATGCTACAAGTTAAATTGAACGATGGTCCAAAACCTATGATAATAACCAATATTTTTATTTTTGTATGAATGTATTTATGATTTATGGTTTTAATGTATTTACGACGGAAACGGATACTACTTGCCCAAAAGTTTGTTACATACAACTATTTTTATATTATTCACTCCATTTCAAAGTACATAATATTTTGGTTAAAAGTACGTTGTTTAAATTTTAATATCCATTTTTTTGTTGTCTATTATATCATTATTATTCAAGATATCTGATCTAATCCTAATATAATTACTCGACAATCTGGTAATAGATGCGATCACGATAAACAACTTTTTCAAACGACGATTCCACGACAGGCGGTTCTGCATGTATGACATCCCCATGATTGATATCCTCTCTCTGCAGCACTCGGATATATGAGGGGCGGTTCTGCAAGTACGACATCTCTATGATGGACAAGTTCTCCCCACAACACATAAGACCACGTCGGACGACTTTATCTGCAATATTTTGGAACTCCTGAAAAGCTTTGCATCTTTTAATCTGCAATAAACTGCATTATCTAGGGTTTAAACCCTAGACCTGGTGTAGAAGCCTTTTAAA
The DNA here is from genome assembly GCA_028015245.1 of Cardamine occulta. Taxonomy (NCBI): domain Eukaryota; kingdom Viridiplantae; phylum Streptophyta; class Magnoliopsida; order Brassicales; family Brassicaceae; genus Cardamine; species Cardamine occulta. The sequence continues at coordinate 5,497,953 of CM051366.1, forward strand.
CCCTCAACCAATGAGCCAAGGGTGCTTCTACAATTTAGTATTTATTTTAAAACAAAAAAAATTTCTCTAAAACATCATATATTTTGAAATAGAGGTAGTAGTAGTTTTTATTGGATTGACAAAAAATTAATTATATATATTCATTGGGATAACTTCCTAAAAGTTGTAAATAAATTCTTAAATTCCTTTTGAAATAAAATTTTCTTAGATTTTGAAAACATATTTCTATATACAATAATTTAACTAATCATTTATCTATTTTTGCACATCGTTTGAAAAAAAACATTTACTTGCTATTAATTATATTTTTTTACTACCATTCTTTTGATACCAGATCCCGAACCGAGGGATCCACTCTCTTACATCACTACATATGTTAGCCATCTCATTATATCAAAAAGAATAATCCAATCCGGAATAGACGGAAAAGGTGAACAGATAAAGAGCTCGGTAGTACGAACCAAAGAAGTCCAGAGATTAGCAGAAGCTTGCGAAGTGACGAGAGTTCGCAGGGTGACCCACCTCGTTAATCAGAAAGATGGTCATTCAAAAAGTCAAGGCATTATGACATTGAAAACTAAATCAAAACCAACACATTAAAGGAGAATCATATGATTAATTAGGATTTATTTACAATATTTAATCTAAAATCATGTATAAATATAGACCATGATAATCTTGTAAGGGGTGGATCTTTTTCCCATTCTAATAATAAAATCAGTTTACACATTTCTCTTTAAGCAATTCTTTTTACTTTATATTATATTTCTTAGAAATTTATATTTTACTTTACAAAAATTAGAATTATATTTAGGGTGTTGGATCTTGTATCCACATTTTGGCGCTGTCTGTGGGGAGAATCAGACTTCCAATCTACAAATATATCATTTCAAGACAGTTTTCCTCATCAAGAAATCAATCATGTCTAACAATACAGCTACTATCAATTCCATCAAGGAGTCTCTTTCCACCGTGGTCGAGAACACGACCACCCTATCATCCAAGCTTGACGCCATCGAGAAGGATCTTGCATCATTCAAGGATAGTCAGGCAAGCCTAAGTAACAATCATGCAACCATGTATGCTCGCTTGGATTCTATGACTGCAGGAACTTCTTCTGGGAGTCGTAGCAGTCGAGTTCTTTTTGGGCCCTAAAGGAATTTCAATCCCCAAACTTATTTGAATCCCACGGGAAACGAACCTTCAAACTCTGACACACCAAGTGACAACAACTCAAGCCCGGAGCAACTCAGACGGAGTTGTAAACATCACCAGCGATTCAGTCCATGACAGAAGTAATCCTGTAGCCAGGGCTGAGTTGGAGAACAAAATCAGCAATGTCCCAATAGAGCTAAACAACGAGTGGAGTAAGGCGATATGTTTGGATTTTGATCAAGTTCATCGCGAGCTGAAGTCAAAATTTTACCAAGCAACCAGTTTGGCTCCCGATGTTGACAAGGTAATTGAGGTGACACGACGACCACCATTCACTATGAAAATTGCCAATTTCCGGATTAAAGATGCGAGAAGAGTCAACTTGCCAACCTATGATGGAACCAGTGACCAGAAGAGCTATCTAGCTGCTTTCCGAATCACAACAGGGCGAATCGAGCTTGAAGCACATGAAGAAGATGCCGGATATTGCAAGCTCTTTTGAGAAAAGCTTTCTGGTCAAGCCCTTTTATGGTTTATTCAGCTTAAGTCTTCGATGATCGATAGTTTCGATCAGTTATCGCCGGCCTTCATCATGCAGTACTCAGTACTTATGGAAAAAGGAAAAACCAACAGCGATCTTTGGAATTTTTCTCAAGGCCCCAAGAACCATTGAGGAAACATTTTTCCAAAGCCAAGGATATTTTATCCAAGATTCTAGGAATCTTCCAAACCGTCGCACTGGCTGCCTTACGTAATGGTTTATGTCATGAGTCAAGGTTGAGGTTGGAGCTTACGGTGAACAAACTAACAACTATCCATGATGCTTTGTTTCGAGCAAACAACTGGATCAAAGCCGAAGAAGAGAAGGTCACATTCGAGAAGAAGTGACACCTTACAAAAATTGGAGTACCACCAATGACCAAGAAGTTTGAACCAAAGACAGGCAAGGATATAAAACATTTTGGGGCTTCACCATATAACCATAGCGTTGGATGATCCTCTCATGGAAAAGGAAAGTTCGGATCTCTTTTTCCAAATACTTGGATTCACGATGAAAACGCTTATTGCAAAATTCATCGAGTTAATGGACATAGCACCAAAGAATGTAGTGTACTGAAAAAGCACCTGATCGAGCTATGATCTACTGGCAAACTCGCGGAATTCAAGATAGAAGATTTTATTGAACAATATCACAAAGATCGCGAAGAGCGAAGCGCGGAGCGAAACACAGAGCGAAACACGAAGCGAAAAGCAGAGCCATGGGCGAAGAAGCAGAAAACTTCTGAGCATACTCCGTCTAAGGCTTCAAAAGGGTGGATCGATATTATTATCGGAGGATCAAAGTTATGCCAAGATAGGGCTCGATCAATTAAGAAACACAATAGAGCCACGATGATTGAAGTAAGCAGGGAACCTCGAGGTGATAAGGTTATCACACAGGTAACCTCTGAAGAGTTCGATACTCATCACTTCACAAACCCACATGATGACACGTTGGTAGTAACGTTGGATGTGGAAAACTTTGAAGTTTCTAAGGTGTTGATTGATATCGTAAGTTCAGTAGATCTCATCTTCCTAAGTACTTTACAAAAGATGAGGATAAACATAGCAGATATAGTTGGGCCACCAGCTCCGCTCATTGCTTTCACAAGCGAAACGTCAATGTCCCTGAGAAAATAGTGCTCGCAGCTGGAGTATCAAAGATTGTAGAATTTATAATGTTTGATCGACCCGATGCATATAACATTATCTTGGGCACTCTGTGGATATATCAAATGAAAGCAGTACCTTCAACCTATCACTAATGTGTGAAGTTTCCAACACGCACTGGAGTTTGAACCGTCTTAAAGATAGTATGAATTGGAAGAGTTTCACTCGTTTAAATAAAAATCTGATAAATAAATAAGGACACATGTTAAGGCGCATCAATAGCAAACCCCATGATTTAAGGGATTTGAAGGCAAAGCATGGATAAAATCAAGGAAAACACTAAAGTCCTCCGAGCCAATGGCTTCATTTCGGATGATTTTCTCAACCATGAAAAGTTCATCATTGCCAGATGAAACCAGATAAGTAGATGATGCCCAAGGGTGTGAGGACATCACCAGAGTCGCTTCCAGGGAATAAGGATCGATGACAAAAACGTCCGCAGTTAAGCATGCTTGGGCGCAAACTATGCATTCACCGTGGCTCTATTATGTTTCTTAAATCATAAACCTTAAACATTAAACCCGAAACCCTAACCCTAAACCCTAATCAAAAATCCTAAACTACAAACCCTAAACTCAAAACCCTAAATCTTATATCTTAAACCCAATTTAGTAAAATATAATTCCAGTGTTGTTTGTCTTTTCTTGAAGTTTGAATCTCGCTGGAGCTCATCTCTAATTTTCCTTATTGCATCAAACACTTATGGTGTTGTTTTCTCGAGCGGCACTCGGTCCTCTGGATTTTCAAGGGCCGCCGGGGGCGCACCGGACACCACGCGACGTGCGGTGCTCTTCCAGCCGCTGGACCCTACCTCCGGCTGAGCCGTTTCCAGGGTGGGCAGGCTGTTAAATAGAAAAGATAACTCTGCTTTTCTTTCTTATATATCAATGCTCTCGGATTCGATCTTCGCAGCACAGAATATGACTGTGAAGAAGAAGATAAAGGGCTTCAAGACCGAGACGAGAACGCGTTACCACCAACTCTACCACCAGATGCTGCTAAAAATGAAGAATCAATGCTTTCATTTCCAAGGATTTGACCATATTATAGCTGAGAATTCCAAAAACAGAGTTATGACCATTCAAGATAGAAAAGAGAGTGAATAGAAGTGTTAAAGTCTTAAAGTAGCCACTATTGTGTTGAAATAAACAAGAATACGAAGAGCTCAAATAAATGTTGCTAAACTTCTAAAATCTAGCACATATAATGGGAGAAAAAATGGATTCCACTCTAATGTGGCAATGAGAAGAGTTGCATGCAATAGTAGTTGAGTGGCATCCTTGGAAATGAAAGCATTGATTACAAATGAATTAAAGTGAGAGTGAATTAAAGTGTTGAAATCTCAAAGTAGTTCAAGCATGCTACCAAGGTGGAGAAGCAAGTCAAAGTAAGAAACCAACATTATAGCTTATCCCCCAGTTCTGTTAGTTTTTTGAATCTCATAGGAGTTTCTAATGGTAAATCTCTCTCTGGTCATTTTAGGATCTGAAACTATCGTAAGAAAATCAATATAATAAGTTTCTGTTGTCTTCTTCTTTCAGGATAAAGGAGGTTTGCCACAAAAAATGGTGAAGGTGTATGGTTTAGGGTTTAGGGTTTGGGGTTTTAGATATAGGGTTTAGGGTTTTATGTTTAGCATTTGAGATATAGTATTTAGGGTTTAATGTTTAGCTGTAGGGTTTAGGGTTGGTTTTTATCGTCTGAACTATGTCGTCGGAATTGGAAACCGCATCGGAAATCCGTCAGAAATACACATATTGGGTCTATAAATTGTGTAAAAGTTGAATTGAAATGAGCATGGGCCAAAAGTGGCAAAGCCTCATTTTTAAGTGAAATGTGGAAATTGTCCCACATTGCTTGGAAGTTGTGTTTTAAAGATGCTTATCAAACCTCCTTGGTTTTGATTCAAGCTGCATGATTTCAGCAAATGGGTAAGGTGAGCAATTATACTCTTTTTCCCTTGACAAGTTTTGTCCCACTGGGTTTTCTTGTCAAGGTTTTTAATGAGGTAGTTGTTCATCTCGCTAAAAGATGGTACGAGAATGGCATCATGCAATTCATGTTTTGGTTTCATCTGCAGCTGAATTTTCAGGAATAGAAGATGAGATTTTTCCAATTTTAAAGCTTTCATATGATAGTCTTGCTAGTGAGGATATACTAGATCGTTCGTGTTTAGCCCGACAGCCGAAAATTTGGATGTGATATTGGTAAGGCTTTCGAAGGGTGAAGGAATGGACGAATTTGCCCCGGCGAGGTTTGCGGTGAGACTATCTCTTCTTCCTTGTAAAAGCAAATGCATCGCACGTTAGATCTCATGTTGGTTGGCGAACGATCATATCTCTGCTATCAATCACAGCTCGGCATCCAAAAGCTTCTGATGCTGGATTTGAAGCCCTCCAGTTTATAATGGCAGAAATTAACAGAGAATCAATAAAACAGAGACTCTCTTAACCTAACCTTAAGTTTTTTGATCCTTTGGAAGTCCTCGTTGGAGAGGATCCCATCAGACATGAGATTCTCATCCCAATCTTTTTTAATATTCCTTTTCTTTCCACATTTTCGCTCATTTTCATTGCCCTTCAAAGCTGAAAGGCTTTAATAGCACAACAACAACTAAGTAAGCTCCAGATCTTACTGCACTAAGAATACTAATAGCTTCAACCTGGTCAGAACCATATCCAGCACTAACCACCTGGCAAGGGGAAAGTTAATGAAGAATTATTACCTTATGGTGCTTCCCTTCATGCTTCCATGGCCACCAGATATCTTCTTGACTTGAAAGCTACATCGCTGAACAAGAGTTATAAAAAAGATGAACTTTGATGTCAACAATCCATAGCAGATGCAAGCCATGTAGCCAAAGAAGAAGGAAGTCTGCATGAACCCTGACATATCCGACCGTGCATAGTAGTAATACAAGCAATAGGCGTATATGAATAAGCCTGTTGATCCTTTTATGAAATCTATTATCCATATGGTTTTGCTTTGCTTGAGTATAGTGAGTAGTTTACTCATTGGGCATAAGGGTTTCAAAGGGATTCATGTGGTCGATTGTTAAGGTTGTTAGATCTGGAATTATTCATCATTGTTCTTTGTTCTCTTCCCTTGAGGATCAAGTCTCCACCGGATCTATCTTCCACCTTCCGAGCTTGTATCATTTTTGGTATCAGAGCTTCAAAGCTCCTGTAACTGAGGTGTACTCGTCCCTATCTCTTTGTTTTAGCTTTCAGAATCGAAAATTAAAATTGTAATACTAAATATTTAATTAAATTCGTAAAGACTAAAATAATAAGCTGAAAATGGAAAATAGAAGTTTGTAAAGAGATGTGAAACGTGAAAGAGATACAATTTTCTCAGTTCGAAGACTGCACTGTCCAGTGGAAAGATTGGCGTCAAACCAAGACAATCTTTTCTGCCAAGACACGTAAGCACATAGCATCATTGGATTTAAGTGATTACCGACTTATTAAGTATATGAACTCCTTGGATAGCAAGTAGTGTTGCCATGTTTGTAAGGCGCGTACTAGAGCATACAACTCTTTGTTATATATCGGGTAGTTGAGGGCGGCTCCATTGAGTTTCTCACTGAAAAATGCCGTCCAAAGTCTTAAAACGCAGTCCATCACTGTCAGATCGGCCAACTTTGGAATACGTTTCCCAGTTAACCAAAAGGAACCACGAGACAACCAGCATATCCGGCTTCCCTTCTGCACTCGCCTTCTCTGAGAGCGAATAAAACCAACCATTCCTCCATTTAAACTGCAGTTATCAGAAAAATAGTTGAGACATAGATATGGTGTTCAGGCATTGAAAGAAAGAAACAAGTTTGCTAAGCCAGCTTTGTTTGTAAAAATTATGTTCATGTTTCCTATGATACCAGACCATGTGATGGGCACTAACCTAGTTATCGATTGGATTCCAATGTACTGCAAAAGGTTTATCAGTCATCAGAAGACTGAGCTTAATTAGCGCTTAACAATAGCCATTAGATACTTTCTTCAGCAAAGAGATTGTCTATGAAGAGATTGTCTATTAAAGGACCAACCGATTTCATGTAATTGCACAAAAATTTATTGCTGTGAGTGAGAGGGTAAAATGAACATATTTCCCTCATATTATCTCAGACCTAACCCCAATCTTCTCCTCCATGGCTTATCTCCCTCTTTTTCACTCTTAAAAAAAAATGTCACCCTTTCACCTTTGCTCGTCGACGGCGGATGGCTCACAGAACTTGGGGGGCAAATGTTGATACCGAATCCTAAACCGAAGAATCCACTTTCTTACATCACTACACATATCAGCCACCTCATTATATCTAAAAGAATAATCCGCTCCAAAATAGACGGAAAAGGCGAATCGATAAAAAGCTCGGTAGTACGAACCAAGGAAGTCCGGAGATTAGCATAAGCTTGCGAAGTGAAGAGAATTCGCGGGGTGACCCACCTCGCGAACTCAGGAAGGTCTTTCAAAAAGTCAAGGCGTTACGACATTGAAAACTAAATCAAAACCGACACATTAAAAGAGAATCATAAGATTAATTAGGATTTATTTATAACATTTAATTCAAAATCATGTATAAATATAAACCGTGATAATCTTATAAGGAAACAGATCTTTTTCTCATTCTAATAATAAAATCAATTTACATATTTCTTTTTAAACAATTTTTTTTACTTTATATTATATTTCTTAGCAATTTTCATTTTACTTTACAAATATTAACATTATATTTAGAATGTTGGATCCTATGTCCACACATTGATCATATATGCTGCTACGTACTGACTATGAAAATAGCCACACAGAAGATGCATCGGACTAATGAGTAGTTCACTATCTTTGTTTTGTTTTTTTTACCTAGCAGCTATTGTCGTTGATTTCAATCAGATTATATCGGCGGAACTCATAGAAAATAGTACTAGTTGAATCAAAATATTAAAAAATGGATGAAATTGGAGTTATTAATTAGTCAAAATTTTCTTGAAAAATTAATAAATATTTTCTATCGGAATTCTTGACATGCATTTATTGCAACCTTCTATTTGTGATCTTATATAGTTAAAAATTAATTACCAACAAAATATGCTATTGTTTTCCTTCTAAAACCTTTTATTAATTTGCATTGTTTGGGTCTCGATTTACAAGAGTAGCTAAGAAACTTGGATATGAATGATACAAAAACCACTGATAAAGTATGTTATAAATCAAATTTTGATACAAATTATTCAATAATAACTGCTATACAGTTCTTTAGTAAAACTGATTTTTTTGTAATGATGGCAAATGCATTTTGTTTTTGGTAAAATGATAGCTAAAGCTTGGTTAGAAAATGTGAAGCCTTGTAATGTAGACCAAAATTTGTATTACATAACAGAGATAGATTCCTTACGCAATTTGTGCTAAAATATCAATAATTTTTTAGAAACACAAAAATTACTTTCTATAATAATTAAAATATTAACTACAAATAAAAAATTTGTGGTTAGAATAATTAACAAATTATATTCTGTTTTAGCAGAAATAAAATAAAATTATATTCTCATTATACATACTTTTCCAGAGATCTTGGATTCAAAACTAGAGTTTCTTGCAGTTGTAGGGGAAAAAGTACTTCACAAGTGATGAGAAGATGACATCAGCTGTTTTATATAGAGATGTTAACACTTTTGCCCAAACATGGATATGATTGCTAAAAGAAAAATCTCTGTCACGAATCTTGTTGAAAGCAATAAGACTCGACACTTTTCTCCCAAACAGCCAAAAATATTTATGATGGTAAAATAGAAAATTGTATACATATTTTTGTGATAATTGGAGAAATAGACAGTTTTTTTATTATAAATAATATGCAATATATATGAACAGTTTACTATAGAAAATTGAAAAAATTGTATTTCTTACATTAAAAATTGTATTTAATTTTCAGTGGAACTACTCATACTTTTATTTTTTTCATGTTAACTTGTTCAGTATACTCTTTAAAAGTAGTAGATTTACAGAGTTGGTTTTAAAAGTAGTAGGATATCTTTACGTCGATAAACTAATCTTTAAAAGTAGTAGAATATCAGAAAGATATTCGAACGTCGATAAACTAATCTAAGTTGTTCAAATTTACTTAATCTATTTTGATCGCTATTCTTTTGGGTGACACTACATTTATAGTCAATTATGGACGTGCCAAGAGTCTTACACCTACAAGCTACACTGCCAAAACTTATATAGTAAAATACTAAAGCATGTACCACATATAACCCATGTTCGAAAATACGGTCGCAGAGGCCGTTTAGGCGTCGGTTATATGCTCGGCGGTGGATCTCTGCCGCGATTGACTCTAATCGGATAAAAAGTTGGAACAAATTAAGAAAACTTCAAATTCTCATGAATTTTGATTTGAAATAGGCGGTTTGATGTTAGATCTATCATTCTTTTGTTAAATTCAGTCGAAAATGGCAGAAAATGAGTAAAAAATGCATGGCGGCCGTAGATTAGCTTCAGAAAATCTGAAATCATGTGTGGAAAAGATGATAAGTAAATGATCAGTTTACCCTTTATTAAAATAAATGAATAAAAAGCATGAGAAACCCATTTACCTCTCAATCATACAATCTTGCATTTAACCATCTGAGCTATTGTAACTACTGATGTAAGCTCGCAAAACAATTATTTATCTAACGCAATGTAATAATTTAATATTTATTAAATATAATATTTAAAGTTTTAAAAATTAATCCCCGATTAATCTCCGATATTTTTGTTCGGCGTTAGGCCCAATCCAACCGTCCAACTATCGCCTAACGATTTTTTTAACATGGCATATAACCAAACAACAACAACAACAAAAAAGAATGGAGAAGACTGACGAAATGAAACCCAACATAATATATATATTCTTGAGTAAACAAGTACCTATATGACCTAGGGTTTCAATTGTTTTAAACAAAATTTAGTACATTATGAATAGAACTGTCTGCCTTTTTTCTAATCTTATTAATTTCCTTCCATTATTATTACTGTATCAATGAAATAGCTCATTTAAAAAAAATATTGTTAAATAACTACATATTCTTTGTTTAGGTCAAAGAAGATACTACTCACTCAGTTTTTAAAAGACTGTCATTTTAAGAATTTATTTTTGCTTCACGAAGAATGTCATTTTATGTTTTCAATTCAAATTTAGAACTAAATCTCATTTATGTCTCTATTATTCCAGTTTATTAATTAGAAAAAATGTTTAGTGTATTAATAAAGGTATAAAAGAAATTTACTTATGATAAAAATTTTACTTAAATTTCTTATTATGTGTAAAAAATGTCAAAATAACATTCTTTGATAAAGGGAGAGAGAATGTAATTATGCCTACAATTAAGCAAATTTATTATGAATAAAGCTGTCTGCCTTTTTGGTATCCCAATTTGCTTCCAATTAAATAGCTCAATTTTTTTTTTGTTATTTGAAGATAACTATCTACTTATTTGGTCAAAGAAGATAATAATGGATACAAATCTACAAAAGCCAGCCTTTATTTTAACTGTTAGAACAAAAGTATTGTAATTCCTTAGTTTGCGGGAAATTGTTTTATCGAAATCCTGTTAAATTATTTCCCCTATCGAACCCGCAACTTGGTAACTCTCCGAACATACAACATCTTCTCGGGTTCAAACGATATATTCTGCTTGTGAATTACATCATGGTTAACTCAAGTTGATTTATATTGTCATGTCACAAACACTTTCACCTTTGATTCAAGTTAAGAAAATAATATTTCTCCTTTGCAGTTATGTAAATAATTTTTTTTAATCCAATTTTCTAATCATATAAATTTTCATTTCATTTGTGCAAAATGTTAACATCCATAGAAACATAAAGATTAATACAAAAGCAAGCCTTACAAACAAAAACGCAGACGAAACGGTGAGAAAATACAAACTAATCAAGTTCCACAGTGTCTCCATCAAACATACTCCAAAGTTGCTCAACATCAAATGTCAAGGTGGCCCCTTGTTCAGTTGGCGTCTCTTTCGGAACTAACGCATCTACTTCTTGACTCTCCTCTAGTAAACTCTCCAACCACAAATTATCTCCATTCATTAGATTATTCACAAAATCATCTTTCTCATCATCTTTGTTACATGTGAAACTATTTTCACAAACATTTTTGTTATTAATTCCAAGGCTTGAAGGAACAACGTCAACTTTTGGCAGGCCATTGAGATGGTTGCAACCATTGTTAACGAAGAAGGATCGAGGTCGAGGCTTTAAAACATCGATTTTTTGAACCGGTGTGGTAGGCTGGGAAATAATGTTTTTCTTTTTGATATTAGTCTTATAACACGGTTCATGTTTCTTACTTAGATGGGTGTTCCAATAATTTTTAACATCATTAGCGGTCCGACCAGGCAATCGACCGGCAATCAAAGACCACCTAAGCATTATGAAACAATATATATGATTTTATTTGTACTGAACTTATGGCTCTCGAAATAAATATCATTGAGTAAACATTACCTATTTCCTAGAAGCTTATGAAGTCGAAGAAGAAGATCAACTTCATCAGAGCTAAGTTTTCCTCTCTTAATACTTGGCTTCAAATAGTTCAACCATCTTAGTCTACAACTTTTCCTGCACCGATTGAGCCCTACAAAACCAATAATTGACATTATTTTATACCTATTAATTAAGACTGTTTTTGAGTCTCCTTTATATATTTTATCATTATCATGAAGAATCTATGCACACCAATAGAAGCAATGCACTATTCACACTTAAACACGTGTTCGTACACTAAATTTTGCTCTGAGTTCATTTACTAAACGACTAACCAATAAAATAATTTACGTTTAGTTTTTACTTCTTCATTTTTCATTTTTCATTTTTCATTTTTCATTTTTCATTTTTCATTTTTCATTTTTCATTTTTCATTTTTCATTTTTCATTTTTTGAAAAGAAGAGGCTAGCAATCTGTAACATAAATAAACATAATACACATTTTTCTCTTTAATTTTAAACAAAATCTTCTTTTTATTCAACATAAATATGAACAGCATAAAGACTTTTTCATGAACAACTTTAAAAGCATGAAACCAAGATTGGTCCATTAACACACACAAAAAAAACCAATGATTTGTGGGCTCGGATTTAATTCTATTTTCACATAATAGATACAGAGAAAAATGAATATTATATATATATGTGTGTGTGTAAATAACATATACCAGCTCTCAAAGGAACTTGGTGCCATTTGCCTTCTCCATACTTATCAATGCATTGCCTCAAAAGACTATCTTCTTCACCAGTCCATGCACCCTTTCTCAACACTTGGGACGAACCTGCCTCCATAGGCCAAAGATGAATATTGAAATTATCTAACCAAATTATTTAAAATCTTCTAAGGGTCGGGGAAGAGGGTATGTATATATTGTGGCTTCCCAAAACCTTGGAGGAACTTATAGAGAAAGAAAGTATGTGAGTGAATATATATACACGTGACGGGCATAAGGAAGTGACTGACGTGCATGTTTAATATCCACAGTTCATTTTTAAGCTGCCGTGCTTAATTTGTTAAGTTATTTGGTCGACTACTGATTTTGGACTATAGTTAAAATTCAAGTTCATAGCACCTAGCTAGTTTCTTCATCCTTTTCTAGTACTTCAAAAAACAAAACATGTTTCGTATCAAAAGGACGATTAATTATTGGCGCCGGATGGTTTTATATGATTAAAATGTTAAAGTATATAGACTGATAAACAACAATATATATTTGGAATGCACCAGATAAACACTTCAATTTGTTTTATTTACAAAATAATCTTTACACAAAGATCTACTTGTTCGGTGTTACACAATCTATTCTTTCTAATAGACTTATCTCCGACTAAAACAAACTCTAAGCTCTGACTCTCATTTGAATCAATCCTCTCAAAGATATCAAAGTCGAGTATAACCTACAACAACCTAGTTATGTATCTACCCACACGAAGATAATAAAATCCGAGTTGATGAACACTCACCTTCTAAGTTTTATTCTTTTAGCTTCGAAGTTTACAATCCCACGATAATAGCTCTAAAGTGTTAACCACGACCTATGGCTTCTCTAGACTATTTATATAAAAATCCTAATATCTTAGGCGGAGAATTTGGCCGAATATCCAAAGGAATAAACTTGCTCCTCAAGTTTATCTTCTACTTAAACGGCTGTAGAGAATATCTTCGAGTATATCTTTTAATCCATCCAATATCTTCAGCTCCAAGTAAATCCACTCCTTCTTTAGCTTATCGCATCATCCACTCCAGTCACACCACGTAAGCTCTCGCGTCCTCGTCAGCTTACAGCGTCCTTATGTGATCTGATGCAAGCTCCTGATCCAAACAGCCAGCTGATCTGAAATTTGCATCTTCAATCTCTCATTTTTGACTGAGTTTGATACTCAAGCAACCATCCTTTTTATCCTGCAAATCAACCAGAAAGAGAAACCCAAACACAACAACATAGCACATAACTAGAAGATCATCTAGCATAAAAACCAAAATATGCCTTAAACAGAATGCTATGTTCAAAATATTACAGACCACACATCTCGGAAGGCTGATAAAACCGAGTCTTAAAAAACAACAAAAAGGTCTAAAATACAAATTGAGCTAGATCACAAAATAACCAAATAAAAATTGAATCAACTGATCTACAACTCCCCCTCAATTCAATCTCCCCCATCATCTTTGCCCGAATCAGAATCAGAATCATCTCCCCGTGCTTGAGTGCATAACTGTCAAAAATAATTCAATACTAGATGCATATTGGAAATTTAATCAGAAACACTTACCTGCCGTACCTGCCGCTAGGGCTTGCTGGAGGATCTTGATTGCGAGCCGCACCCCTTTGCGATCACTTTCCGTGCTGATCTTGAAGCCAAACACTGATGCTGCAGCTTCCTTGGTGCATGTGCTTTTCTTCTTCTTCGTCACCACCGGCTGTTCTTTGTCAATATGAACAGGATGCTATGCCATCAACAACTTATACACCAGGCTCGAGAACAGAAGATGGAACTTGGACTGAGAATTCATAGCAAGTTAGATGATGTGCTCATACACCAGTTTTCCAAAGTTGAATGGTGTCTTCTCCACTATCAGATAGGTGAGCTTGGCTCTGGCTGCTTGAGGGTAGACCTTATTAGTCGTAGGCAACCAGTTGGTGATCATATCTTGTACAACATCTTCTTCTCCTTAGTGAACTGGGAATATTGTATCCCCTTCCACTTCTTCACACTTCCGCCTGTCATGAATTTAGCCAGTTCATCCTCTAGGACCCCAGCCATATGCATCATGTGAGTTTTCTCATCCACTTGTGGGAGATCAAACAGCTCATTAATCTTAGCTAGAAAGAAATGGTAGACCCAATCCCTAACCAGCACATCCACTGAGTTTGTGTTAACCTTGACACTTGGCAAATTTGCCCAGAACTCCCTCAGAACCGGAGTCACAAAGTCTTGCAGACCCTGAACAGTACCAGCCATCTCTGCACCTTCAATCAACTCCTTGATTCCATTCTCATCACCATATTTAACCTCATTCTCTTTGATGAACTTGCTGGATTTCAAAATTTCAAACCTCTTATGAGCATTAAGCGATATAAACCGCTTACTATCAAACGCACCAGCAATTTCCCAAACCGCAATCCCTTTACCTTTATTAACTCTTGACAGCTTCACCTCTTCAGCAGCCACTGTTGCAGATCCCTTTCTCTTCCAGAGATGAAATGAAATAACTTTACCTTGCGTCTTGCTTCTAGGAGCAGACTCTTTATAATTAGACAGATCCACTGTCTGTGGGATCAGAATCCTTGGAGATCTGATCTCATATGCCTCGTGATTATCAGCAAGATCACGAATTGAGTCCTGTGGTTGATTTGAGGCTTTAAGACCCACATCGGAACTTTCATCTATCTCGTCGATCTCAGGAGCTGGTGGTGATCCAGGTATCTTCTCCACCAGAGATGTGACTGTTCCGCGGAACACAACCATAGCTGCATTAGGGTTCACAGCAGGTTTGGGAGACAACGATTCAGCATCCTCTTGTACCTCCGGAGAAGCCTTAAAAAAATTCTGCGGTGGCGTCTTGGCTTGTGAATTCATCATTCGTGTAAGACCGGTTAAAATTAACTTCATCTTCTCTAACTGTTCTTCGCGAGTGCTTGAGAGATTTTTGCGCTTAACCGTTCAACTTCCTGATTTCTGTTTGTATGTGACAAACCCTAATTTTTTCCTTTTTCAACACTTGCATCAGTTTCTTAATGAGTTGGGCTTGAACAGATGGGCTTTTGACCTGTACTCAGAAATTAATCGGTCATGACACACTTAATGAAAAAGATTAGTGTACATATGCCATCAAAGCCTTGTTCTTTGAAACACCCATCTTATAAAAATCAATTACTAACAAGCTGCTTAGATTTCTTTCAATATGTTGATATATTACTTATTTCGAAATCAGTGAGTGACCCAGAAATAATACACTTGTAAGCTTAACTCAAATCTCAACTATTCACATACCTTTGAGGTTTGTTCTGTGCTTTGGATATCAGTCACTTATTCAGAACAGCCACCAGAAACTGCCACACCTTCTTAATTTTCGAGAGTCAGATATGAGTTTAGTGGCTAGTCTTTCACACTGCCATGTCTTTAGTCCAAGAGGTTCATGATGAACTGTTCATCATCAACATAAAGTAGGCAGCTATAATTTCCTTTAGAGATATCGATCAAGTGTGTGTTTGAGCATTTTCTTTTTAGCCTACACCCTTCTTTTGAATTTTAATATATCAGCAGTATCACTTGACTTTTCAACCACTAATACTTGTGCATGTCCTTGATATGACTGTTACAAGTACCACTTTCCCTTTTTTTTCTTTTTTTTTCCTTTCTTTTGTTAGACATGCACTAGATTGTCTCTCCTCAGCTCTTTGACCTCCTACTTCACGACAACATTTTAAGTATATGACAACATACCGGTATGACAGGCTACTCTTTTCCACACACCTTTATTAGTACAGACAGCTGACTCTCTATACATCCTTAGGACTTTCCATGGCCTATTCCAGCATCAGTCCCTGTTTTTTACTGACACTACTTATAGAGAAATATTAGACCTCATACACACTCATAACCTTTCTTAGACTAACAAATCTGTTAAAATCCAGTGTGTGTTTGAGCATTTTCTTTTTAGCCTACACCCTTCTTTTGAATTTTAATATATCAGCAGTATCACTTGACTTTTCAACCACTAATACTTGTGCATGTCCTTGATATGACTGTTACAAGTACCACTTTCCCTTTTTTTTTTTTTTTTTTCCTTTCTTTTGTTAGACATGCACTAGATTGTCTCTCCTCAGCTCTTTGACCTCCTACTTCACGACAACATTTTAAGTATATGACAACATACCGGTATGACAGGCTACTCTTTTCCACACACCTTTATTAGCACAGACAGCTGACTCTCTATACATCCTTAGGACTTTCCATGGCCTATTCCAGCATCAGTCCCTGTTTTTTACTGACACTACTTATAGAGAAATATTAGACCTCATACACACTCATAACCTTTCTTAGACTAACAAATCTGTTAAAATCCAGTGTATGTTTGAGCATTTTCTTTTTAACCTACACCCTTCTTTTGAATTTTAATATATCAGCAGTATCACTTGACTTTTCAACCACTAATACTTGTGCATGTCCTTGATATGACTGTTACAAGTACCACTTTCCCTTTTTTTTCTTTTTTTTTCCTTTCTTTTGTTAGACATGCACTAGATTGTCTCTCCTCAGCTCTTTGACCTCCTACTTCACGACAACATTTTAAGTATATGACAACATACCGGTATGACAGGTTACTCTTTTCCACACACCTTTATTAGCACAGACAGCTGACTCTCTATACATCCTTAGGACTTTCCATGGCCTATTCCAGCATCAGTCCCTGTTTTTTACTGACACTAATTATAGAGAAATATTAGACCTCATACACACTCATAACCTTTCTTAGACTAACAAATCTGTTAAAATCCAAAAGCTTGGTGAATAAGTCAGCAAGTTGAAAATCAGTGCTCATATGGTCTTACTACAATCAGTTTCTCCTCAACCAATTCACGAATAAAGTGATGTCTAATATCAATATGCTTGGTTTGTGAATATTGAACATGATTCTTAGCTATGTTAATTGCACTCTTATTATCACAATACATTAATAGAGAGTCAGAAACCATACCATAGTCAGCAGCCATCTCTTTCATCCACATGAGTTGTGTGCAGCAACTCTCAAGTGCAATATACTCAACCTCTGTAGTTGACAACGACACACTGTTCTATTTCTTACTGTGCCAGGAGATCAGATTGTTACCCATGAAACCATTTGTGCTACGGCGATCATCCAATGATCCTGCCCAGTCAGCATCATAGTAACCCATCAAATCCTTGCTTGTATCCTTGGTATAGTAGATACCCAAGTTGATTGTCCTTTTGATGTACTTGATAATTCTCTTCACAGCCAGAAGATGCGATACCTTTGGTTTTGCTTGATATCCAGCACAGACTCCTACAGCCAAACATATGTCTGGTCTACTAGCTGTTAGATACAACAGACTTCCAATCATTCTCCTGTAGAGTTTTTATCTACATCTTCACCAGACTCGTCTTTTGAAAGTTTTTCATTCACACCCATTAGAGTTTTAACCTCTCTGCTGGTATCCATACCAAACCTTGTAACCAAGCTTCTTGCGTATGTGCTATGTATCACAAATATTCCATCATCAATCTACTTGACTTGTAAGCCTAGAAAGAACGTAAGGTCACCGTACATGCTCATCTCAAATTCCTGAGTCATTGTCTTTACAAACTGATCAATAAGCGTCTAAAATATAGATCCAAATACAATGTCATCGACATAGATTTGTACAATAAGCATGCCACTGTTGTTTGCCAGCACAAACAAGGTTTTATCCACACTTCCACGTTCATACCCTGCTTAATCCAAAACGTAGTCAGTCGCTCGTACCAAGCTCTTGGTGCTTGTTTCAACCCATACAAAGCTTTTTTCAGTTTGTACACATGATTCGAGTGACTTGAAATTTCAAACCCTTTTGGTTGTTCTACATACACTTCCTCCTATAGAATGCCATTCAGAAAAGCGCTTTTTATATCCATCTGATGTAGTCTAAAATTCAGTGCACACGCCATTCCAAACAGAAACCAGATCGACTCAAGTCTTGCAACATGAGAAAATATCTCATCAAAATCAAATCCTTCAACCTGAGAATACCATTGAGAACCTAGCCGATCTTTGTTCATGGTTACAGCTCCACTCCCATCAATCCTGTTTTGAAAGATCCATTTTGTTCCTACCATATTTGCATCTTGCGGTCTAGGTACCGATCCAACACATCACTACGCTCAAACTACTCCAGTTCATATTGCATACCAGCTATCCAGTACTTATCAACCAATGATTCTTTGTGGTTTTTGGGTTCTATACTTGACACAAAATAAGTAAGTCATATGAGCCTGAAGTTCCTCGTCTTTATCATCTTTATTCTGGCGTTTGCCAACCATTTGCTTAAAGTCAATATGCTTTCCTATGGTAACTCTGCCCCCCTGAATCTCTCCTACAACATCTTGTGTAGAGTGATTCCTATGCACCTGAGTGAGTGGAACATCAGCTGTACCTTCACATTCATTGGCTGTATACGCAATAGCTTGTTCTATATGCTCTGTTGCATCAGTTGCCAGACTATCAGAGCTTGCCACTGGTTGAGCATTTTTTCTATAGAAAGATGCATCATCAAAGACAATATTGATCGCCCCGTGTACCATGTGAGTTCTTCGGTTAAATAATTTGAATGCAGTGCTAGTCCCTGAGTATCAGAGAAACATTCTTTCATTGCTTTTGGAGTCAAACTTCCCAAGCTGATCCTTATCATTAAGAATATAATAGGTACACCCAAAAACATGGAAGTAACTTACTGATGGTTTCTTGCCTTTCCATAGTTTATATGATGTCATGTTCATATCTTTTCTGACATACACTCTATTGATAGTATAGCACGCGGTATTTACTCCCTCAGTCTAGAAGTGTTTGGTAATATTATTTCCGTGCATAATTGCTCTAGCCATTTCTTGTAAGGTTCTGTTCGTATGCTCAACTACACCATTATGTTCTGGTGTACGTGGCACAGAGTAGTGATGCGAAATACCATGACTGTTGCAGAACAAATCAAAGAGTTCATTATGAAATTCTCCACCATGATCACTCCGTATGCTTTTGATTCCCCATTTTTCATTTTCCAGTTGGAGTGCCAGAATCCTGAAGCTTTCTAGAGTTTTTGATTTCTCACACAGAAACCTGACCCATGTGTATCTGGTATAACCATCAACTAAAACAAGAATATACTTCTTACCAGTCATACTTTCTATTTGAATTAGTCCCATTAAATCTATATGTACTAATTCCGAGTCCTTCTTTGATTTTACATCTGGAACAATGCGATGTTGAACCTTGACTTGCTTTCCTTTAGCACATGGTCCACACACAAAGTTCTGTTCTGATCGCAGCTTCGGTAATCCTCGAACTACTAATTGATTAGACATTCTTACCATAGTATGGACATTCAGATGTCCTAACTTCCTGTGCTAGAGCTTTGCTTGAGTTTCAGCCATTGTGTTGAAGTAGACTTGGTTTGGTTTCTACATATAGCAGTTGTTATTAGATCGCTGACCTTCAACTTAATATTGCCCTGATCATGAATCTCCTTGCAATCAAACTTAGTTAATGTTACAATCAACCCAATATCACACAGTTGACTGATGCTGATCAAGTTTGCCTTTAAACCATCAACCAGGTAAACATTCTTTAGATCTGGTTGAGTCTCTCCTCCAGTGATACCTTTGCCTCTGATTTTTCCACGCACACTATCTCCAAATGTAACTCGTCCTGCTGAGACTCGCTCAAAGCTTGCTAAATTTTCTTGAGTCCCTATCATGTGTCTTGAGCAACCACTGTCAAAGTACCACTGTTTATTTTCTGAGATATGCTATGGTTCTTCTACTGTGTAGGCAACATGACAGTACAGATCATGCTTCCTGACCCATGCTTGATTCTTTCTTTTACTATATGGATGGTACTGCTTATGCTTCACAAGTTAAGCAGTACGTGGTAAGTACCAGTAGCAATACGCTTTGTAGTGACTGAATTTTCCACAGTGCCAACACCCATTCACCGTATTTTTTGAGATGTTGTAGCTTCTGTTGATTCACTTTTAATTTCTACTCAGCATTTTAGGCAGAATCCTGCTCTGAGTATTCAACTTTTGTCTCTCTGATGGCACTGATCCTTTAACAAATTTAGTGTACCCACTTGAATCTCCTCCCTGGTACCCTAAGCCTCATTTTGTGTTATTGGTCCTACCGGCTACCATAATGGTGTCCAGGCCCTTGGTTCCTCTACTTAACATCTTGATGTTCTTTAGTTGTGCCTCAAGTTGTCATTCTAGACCAATTGCCTTAGCTTTTTCTCACTTGAGTTCACTTTCCAGAAGATTAATCAGACTCACCAAGTTCTTATTTTCTGCAATCAGTGACACTTTCTCTTCTTTTGTTGAAGCCAACTCACCAATCAGTGCCGTGATTACTGGAAACTCGGACTGTTCTCCTTCTGACTCAGTGTATTGATTTTCTTCAACATGATCAGTTATTTTTTCATCTTCTCATTCTTAAATGACACCAAGATATGCAATGAAGTTGTTGAGAATCTCTCCCTTTCCTTGATCATCTTCATCAGAGTCACTTTCACTAAAGGTAACATATGATTTTTCTTTCTTGCCAGCAGATGCAAGACAATCAGTCTTTGTATGACCATATCCATTACATTCAAAACATCTTAGTGAGCTCCTCCTCTTGATGGTTGGACAATCAGACTGGTAGTGACCTGTTCCCTCACACTCAGCACACTGTTTGTCTGATTTCCTATTACTTTTCTCAGCACCTCATTGATCTGAGGAGAATTTCCACCTCATTGACCTCTCTCAAACTTCCTAAAGTACTTCTTGACCATCAAGCTGACTTTGTCTTCTATCTCATCAGTTTGATTTTCATCAGCTACCAAGGCAAGCCCTTTACCAGCTGAATGATCTTTTTTCTTTAATTGTAACTAATACGCTTGCATCATTCCCACAACTTGATCAAACTCAAGTTTATCAGAGTTCAAAACCACCTCAATTACAGATTTATATGACTCAAACTTTGATGGTAAGCTTCTAGGAAATTTCTTGACCAATTTCTTATTCTTGTAATTTTTTCCCATCACAATTGCTTCTTGATGAATAGAGCTCAGCTTGCTATTGAAGTCATCAATCGATTCTCCAGCACTCATAGTCAAATTCTCAAACTCAGATTCAAGCATATCAATCCGAGTTCTCTTCATATTGGTGGTTCCTTCGAATGACACTTGCAAGATGTCCCAAGCATCCTTCGTTGATTTGCATCCTTGCACCCTGGTGAACAGATTCATAGGCAAAGATGTGAAGATGGCTGATAATGCCTTATCATTGAATTTGGCTTCAAGCTTCTCCTCAGCACTCCAAGACTTCTTCCGTTTCAGGACCACCTTTCCTTCAGCATCAATTGTCATTGGATGAGTCCATCCTTCTTCAACTGCTACCCATGCCTCCATATCGATACCTTGTATCAATTGTTGCATTTGTACCTTCCAGTAGCCATAGTGCTCTTCATCCAATTTCAGTGGTTTGTTTACCGTAACATACTGCTATGAATTCTCCATACCCTTGTTGCAAGATCTCATTTGTTTGAAAGATAACAAAATCTTTGCTCAGGTGTCTACTCTGATACCAATTGTTAAGGTATATAGACTGCTAAACAACAATATATACTTGGAATATGCCAAGTCAACGCTTCAATTTGTTTTATTCACAAAGTAACCTTTACACAAAGATCTACTTATTCGGTGCTACACAATCTATTTTTCCTAATAGACTTGTCCTCGACTAAAACAAACCCTAAGCTCTAACTCTCCTTTGAATCAATCCTCTCAAAGATACCAAAGTTGAGTACAACCCATGACAACCTAGTTATGTATCTACCCACACGAAGATAACAAAACCCGAGTTGATGAACACTCACCTTCTAAGCTTTATTCTTTTAGCTCTAAAATGTTAACCACGACCTATGACTTCTCTAGACTATTTATATAAAAACCCTAATACCTTAGGCGGAGAATCTGGCTGAATATCCAAAGGAATAAAATTGCTCCTCAAGTTTATCTTCTTCTTAAATGGCTGCAGAGAATATCTTCGAGTATATCTTTGCATCAATCCAATATCTTCAGCTCCAAGTAAGTCTACGCCTTCTTGAGCTTATCACATCATCTACTCCAGTCACGCCACGTTAGCTCTCGCGTCCACGTCAGCTTACAACGTCCTGATGTGATTTGATGCAAGCTCCTGATCCAAACAGCCAGTTGATCCGGAATTTGCATCTTCATAAAAGAGACAGTATATGTTCATGCACAAGAAATCGAGTAGAGTAGAGCAATAGGCGGATGAATAACAATGACCTCTTTTAAGAAAGAATAAAAGTTTTATTATTTTTTTCATATTTATTTTT
Organism: Cardamine occulta; assembly: GCA_028015245.1. Classification (NCBI taxonomy): domain Eukaryota; kingdom Viridiplantae; phylum Streptophyta; class Magnoliopsida; order Brassicales; family Brassicaceae; genus Cardamine; species Cardamine occulta. Next base: position 5,520,471 of record CM051366.1, read on the forward strand.
CTCTTCCTTTTATAGTCTTTTTCTTTTATTCTACAGATTTTAGAATTTTTTTCTTGAATATACATCCTTAATTTTGATATTCGTAGCATCTATGGTAATTGAACTTTTTCACTTTTGTCTTCAATCATGTTGATTGTTTCACCCTAATTTAACTTCAATTTCTTGTATAGCTTCTATTTTTTTTAATAAAATATAAATTATATTACCAATGAAACATGAGTTTAATTACATGAGCTTTAAGTGAGAAGCTTATTTGGAACAGAAAATTAAAAAAAAAACAAAGAAGAGCTAATCAGGAATTAGTGACATTTATGAGCTTACACAACTAGGAATAGGCAAGCCAACAAGATAAGAGCCTTGCACAGCCCATGAGAATTATACTGGCAAGTAACAAATCTCTTATGGAATAATCTAGTTGTAAAAACAGAGCAGTCAAGGCTGGCAATGATGATAAATGTAGAACTAGAAGCAAAAAAATTAAAAGGCCAAATCTGTTGTATCAGGGATTCTTACACTCCTCTTACTCTTAACTTACATATAGGCTTTAACCACTAGACTAACATAATATTTTGACATTTTGATGGCCGCATAAATATATAATAAGATTAAATCTGCAAGCCCAAGCTTGTATTTCCTGCAGGGTTCAGGGCCGGTACTGAGAGCAGTCGGTGAGACAAAAGAGCTATTAAAAAGCCGGTTGTTGCATTCCTTCCAAAAGATTCAAATAGTCACTTGTGACGCCATGAGCTTAAGCTTAGATGGAATACCATAAGAGGTAGAAGATAGCCATGTAATTATAGTGTTCCATTTTTGGAAAACAAACCTTGGCTGTCCCAATCTCCGGAGGACCACTTCCCATAAGTGTTCAGAAAATTCATAATGTAGAAACAAGTGATCTCTGGTTTCAGTTTGCAGATTGCATAGATAAAAAAAAAGGAATGCAACTAGTCTTGCTCGGACAGGGAGCCTATCAAGATTATCCGTCCAAAATGTAAAGGCATCTTTTGAAATCAAGCCTTTAAACCATACCACCTTTGCCCATGGAGCCTTAGGTGCAATTGGTCTTACGTACTCCCAAGCCTTCTTGGTAGAGAAGGATGTTGACCTGGCAGAAGAAGGTCCCCAACTGAACTAATCTGGACCTCTAGAAGAGAGAAGTAGGTATGTGGCCACAGGGTGTTGTGCAATGCACTCAGAGCTTAGCAGAAGATTCTTGGTGAAGGTAGTTTCCAACCCAGAGAGTTTATACCCTGCGCTATACAGTTGTACCCACAAAGTTAATTAACTTTCTTAGACCATTTGTACCCACAAAGTCAATTAATGGATGTAGAGAAGTTCAATGATCAAATCAATAACTTGCATGCTTACCATCCCCAATTTCGCATGAAATTAAGTCCTTTGCCAAAGGTCTTAACGGCATCATAAATTTCCACATCCAAGAAAAATTATTCTGAACCTCAACAGCCCAAATGTTTGTTCTCTTCAGCATGTGCTCTCTATTCTACACCACACACATTGAACCGCTGCCAAAAATAAATAGCCATAGCAGTCTAAGATTTAGCACCCTATTTGACATCACAAAGTCCCTAAGGCCCAACCACCTTCAATTTTTGGAAGGTATAATTCTCGCCAATATACTTTTGAGGAGGCTTTCTCTCCAAATCACCACCTCACAAAAAAACTAGTACCCAAACTTAGAATTTCCTTGAGACACCCTTTTGGGAGGGCAAATGCTAATAGGCAGAAGTTAACCAAGCTATAAATAATTGAGGAGATAAGTTGCAGTCTTCCTGCAAAGGAGAGAGATTTAACTGTCTAGTGATTTAGACGTGATTTTATCTTGTCAATGAGAGGGGTGTAGTCTGTTTTCCTAAACCTTGTGTGAAGTAGAGGAAGACCAAAGTATCATATTGGTATTGAACCATGTTGGAATCCAAAATTTGAAATGATTTCAGATTTCTGCAAGTTCAATCCAACAAGAAACAGAGAAATCTTGTCTCTTTTTATGGCAAGACCAGACAACAAATGAAAATCTTGTAGAGCTTCATAGATACCTTGAATAGAACAAAAAAGATCATGACATCATCCGCAAAGCCTAAATGGGAAACCACATGATTCCGGCTTAAAGAGTAAAAACATATGATACCACTATCAAACCTACTTTTCAACAACTCTCCAAACACCTCCATTACCATTACAAACATGAAAGGGGATAGAAATTTAAAATCACCATACCTCATTACTCTCTTTCCTTTATAGAACCCACAAAGGTCCCCATGGTAGGGTAGGCATGTGGTCCATGCTCTTTTTTAAACATTTGTTTTGTTAAGTTTAGTTAAGAAAAATTATATGTCCACCAATCTAATTATTTTTCTTTTAAACTGCCTCAGCCCAAATTTACTTAGAATCCAATATATACCCCATATAAAATTTGACAACTTTCCAATAAGGCTTACAAATTTAGATCAAATATAAACTAAATCTAATTAAAGAGTTAATAAACAAACAATAACCTAAAACTAATATTTTCACCTTCCCTAACAGGCAAAAGGCACTAACCCATTTTTAAAAACCAACATATCTTCTCTTTAATTTTTCATTGAATTCTTCTTAAGTTGCAGCAAATGAATTAAGTACATGTCGAACACTGTAAGTTAATTATGTATAATTAGTTTATACTAGACTAGTATCTCGCGCATTGAACGGGATTCTAATATTAAAATATTATAAAAAGTTGTTTAATTATCTATACGTATAATTAAAAATATTATTATAAAGCCAACTCATAAATTTCGATAAAACTTAGCATACCTTAAGGCTAAAATCATTTGATTCAAAAATATCCTCAAACATGTATTTTTTTTGGATCACATCATAAACAAAACAACATTTCTACTCATGATATGCTACAAAGATTATGTAATATCCCTAATTGGGTGCTTTATTGTGTAACATTTGAGTTTATATTTACCGATTCTTTACTTTTTCTTTTTAATGTAAAATATTGGAAATTTTTATTTAAAATAAGAAAATTTAACATGACTGCACCATGCATGTTGAGAAGAATTATTATTTTATTCGTGATGAGATTGTTCGGGAGTTATCCCACCATAACATGTGTCTACGAAGCACCAATTGGCGGATATTCTCACAAAAGCTCTTGGACAAAGAGAGTTCGAAAACGTTTTGCTCAAGTTAGGTATTTGTGACTTGAAAAAGGAGGGGGAGGGGAAGGGTAACTGAGAGACATATCTCATTATGTATTTAATTAATTATCCTTGTATAGTTAATTACATATGTGTACTTATGTATAATATCGTGTATATAAGGCAAAACCTTAGACAGAATGAATAAGAAAACTCTTTACACTAAACAAGTTTTTTTTACACACTCCGAATCCAATGCCTTTTACCTCCACGGGTCCAGAATTCCCCTACCAATTTTGAACACATTCCAGATCTATTTGATGTCTCTACTAGGACTGGTCAAATCTGAAACTTCAGATGAAATATGATCAAATAATATGAAAGAATCTCGAATAAAAATACAAAGTAGCCTTTAAAATCTCCTTCCAACCGTTGAATTTAAAGCCAGCAGCACCATGAAGCTCGTTCTTAGATGCATAAATCGAGGCAATCTTTGTTCACAGATCATCTTATTTATATTTTATATATTAAAAAAAAAAGACGACAAAAAAAAATCATCTTATTTAATGGCAATAGTGGTAGGTGAAATTAATAAGCTTGGGCTTGATAAGCTTTGAATTATGTGTGGTTTCGAGTTGTTGTTTATGGAGACATGTCTCCGAAACACGCTCTTTCTCTTCCTCCTCTTTTTCTTCCTTCATCTCTAGTTTTTCTCAAGTAGTTTTTTGAGAGAGGTTTTTAATAAGGCTTGTGGCTCATATGTTCACATTTTCCATCTCTAGTCCGATTTACATCATGTCCATTTAGAAGATAGTTTGGGCGTCATCTTATCTCTTATCTCTTCTATCTTATTTTTGAAAACAAACTTATGTTTAATTATGTGTGTTTTCGAGTTGTTGTTTACCGAGGCCTGTCTCATAAACACGCTTCTTCTCTTCCTCCTCTTCGTCTTCTTCTCTTCTCCGTTTCTTTATAATGTCTCTAAACCTATTGTATTTCTTATCTATCTTTTTAATCAAATATCTTTTCAAGCATAGATCATTTTCTCTTTTTCGTGTGATTCAAAATCGAACTCTTAGTCTTATCAAGTGAACTTTCTTCATCCTCTTGTGGTGACATTCGATCCTTCAAACCTCTAAGTGCTCGTTAACCAGGTCTAGATCCATCCTATCATCATCTTAACATCTCGGTGCCGTGAATGGGTTGTGATTCCTAAACATAATCATATCAAGTGGTATCAGAGCAACATCGAGAAGTTAAGTCGTTTTTGTCCGATCTTGTTTGAATTTCCATAATTATGTGGTGTGTGATAAAATTGCGAAATCAACTAATTCTTAATCTGGTTCTAGAATTTTAGGAGTTGATTTGATAATTTTTCAAGATCGATTTCGTCGAACAGTCACGATTAAGGTTCTTTGGCACTTGAAGAGTCATTCTCGTATTTTCCTTGTTTGATCGTGATTTCTTTCAAAGAAACTCTTTACTGGGTTTGTGTTGTGTCGATTTGCAGGCAGATATGTCTGGTCAACAAGAGGAGTCAAGCTGCAACCATGAGTTACTCTTCATCAAGTCGTTAAGCATGAGAGTTGATCAGATGATGATTGAGAAAGACAAAATAAACAAAACACAACCGATTCCAGGTCCTATCAGCAAGACTGAAGCACGACCTAGAAGAGAACATCTGGTATATAGGAGAGCTTTGAGTATTCAATCCAAAACCGAGGAGCAAAGAGAAAACTTGTTTTACACGCGATATCATGTAAATGGAAAGTTGTGCAGTCTCGTTATTGATGGAGGAAGATGTACCAATGTAGGAAGTGAAAAAATGGTTCAAAAGTTGGGATTAGAAGTCAAAGATCATCCAAAACCTTACGATATACACTGGCTCAATGAAACGGGAGAAATGAAAGTCAAGAAGCAACTAACAGTTCCTATCATCATTGGAAGATACGAAGAAGAAATCTTGTGCGATATGTTACCTATGGAATCAAGTCATATGCTCTTTGGAAGACCTTGGCAGTTTTATAGAAGAGTTCAACATGAGGGCTTTACCAATCGATATTCCTTTGACTATAAGGGAAGAAAGACTGTGTTAGTTCCGATGACACCTCAAGAAGTCCATTTGAAGACTAAAGCTGAGACCAAAGCCAATAAAGAATGTGAAGATGTCACCAAACTCATTGTGAGCAAGGAAGAACCACCAGGATCACTACAAGAAGTTCAACTCCAAGAATCACCTAAAGAAGTAACAACATGTGAATTAGGAGAATTTACTAAAGCAGATGCAGTTCGGGTCCACAATCAATTACCTAGAACAAAAGACAACATTGTGATCAAGGAGAAACCACCAGATGCTTCACAACCAATTAAAACCTGAGAGAGAAAGACTACTATTGTTCCGTTGCTACCTTATGAGTGTAAATACAGGATTCACACCCTAAATATAATGCTAATATTTGTAAGGTAAAAATAGAAATTGTGAAGGAAAATGAATATAATGTGAACTGAATTGCTAGAAAGAAATGTGTAAACTGATTTTATTATTTCAATTGAAAAAAGATCGACCCCTTACAAGACTATGAGGGTCTATATTTATACACGAATTAATGAATAAATGATACTAATAAATACTAATTAATTCCATGATTCTTTTTTAATTCGTTGGTTTGATTTGGTCTTTAATGTCGTAACGCCTTGACTTTTGAATGATTTTCCTCTTCAGTTCGCAGATTTGCTTCGCTTCGCGGACTCTCTTTGCTTCGCCTACTCATTCTCTCTGTGAGGCGATGCTACTAATCGGACCTCCAGTTCGCTTCTAGTGAGCTTTCTTTCAGTTCGTCTGTCATTGATTACTGCGAACTGAATCAACTCTTTCTTTGATCCGCTGAGATGGTTGACACATGTCATAATTGGAGAGAGTGCATCCTCGGTTCGGGATCTGGTATCAATATTTGCCCCCCAAGTCCTGGGAGCTAATGCCCGGCTCGGAGGACTTAAGTGTTGCCATTGTGTTTAGCCTTTAGTTCCCTTAAATTTTGGGGTTTGGCTATCTTGACGCCTTTACATGCGTATTTCATTAAATATTAAATTTTAATTAATACACGGGAAAACCTTCCACTTCCCATTGTTATCGAGATGGTTTCTTTTCCCGAATCAGGTAATTACTTTACCAATTTCCTCCGTGTCTCTAATTTTGTTTGTCTTATCGCCTTCGTTCGATTGCTTCCTAGTCTGTTCTTTCCAATCAATTTTTTTTTAATTCTTCATATCTTTTGATTTATCGATTATGCCAAAATCTTTCATGAATTCTGCTATTCCCAAAGGAAAACGCTAGAAGATGTCACCTAGCAGCTGTTCCAGCCATGAAGACCAATTCGGCCCTCATTTGCCGTCACGTTCCACACGTGAATCCGTAGTAGGTATTAGAAAGTTCTGCCAAATTCTGTCAGAGGCTGAATTAGTTCTTTTGATCCCTGCTGAATCTCCATAATCAATCCATGATGTATACATGTGCGTCTAGGAGATTTATTTTTACGGTTGTGGCCTGTAGTTTCCTTTTCCCGACGCACTCCTTATATATCTCCATTTTCTTGAAATGGCGATCCCACATATGTGTCCGAACATGCTTCACTACATCTTGTGCTCGCTTACTGTCACCACGGAGGCTGGTGTTTCATTAAGTTCGTGAGACCTTTTCAAACTTTTTGGTGTTCACATTTCTAGAAAAGGCACATATACTACCTACCCCCACACCGATAGAACCCTGATCTTTGGTCTTCCAGACGAAGATGACCATTGGAAGGAATATTGGTTCCTTGTTAAGATTGACACTTCGACTGTCACTGGGCTTGCTGATATGCTAAATCGTGATTGGATGCGCGCACTTGGTAGATTATAGATTATGTTTTATATTGGATCTGAGCCTTAACTGACTTGTTCGAACACTAGCTTATTTCTTGTAGCTCCTCAACCGAGACCCGCTCCTACAGAAAGTTTTCTGCAATTCTTCAAGCTTGCAACCAAGAGAGAAGTTTTTTGGGAATCTTTTACCCTTTTGTGTATTCGTACATAAGGTGAACTTCTGCGAAGTGGCGCACTTCAATCGCTCAAGCCTAACTGGAACGAGATTGACACTCATGGGTTTTCTTGGATTGAAAAAACACAATTTGAAAATCTAAACATCGTTGCCGATATGAAAATGATGAAGAAGATTGATGATGTTGGTAGGCGACACCGGGAGAAGAATAGTGCTGCCAACAACAAACCAAGTTGTAAAATCAGCCTGGTCCTTGAACTTCCCATTCGACCTCTTGAACCTAAGTCGGACCCTAATTTGCATATTCATCCGGCTCTTTCAGCTGGAGTTCATGGTGATGGAAACGCTGAGGGCCTGAGCAATAATTTACACAGTAAGAGGAAGTCAGTATCTTCTGACCCCAATCCTCTAGAATCGAAATCGAGGTTTCAGGCTTTTGAAAAAGGAAAAGGTTCCTCTTTGATTCCTCCGCCTCCTCCTCACGCTCCGGCTCAGAAGAATTCCGAAGGCAATTTGCCTTGGGAAAATCAAAGAGATTTAAATCCTCGGGACAGGAGTAAACAGCCTCGCGATGATAACTCCTCTTCTTTTGGAACTGCCTCGCATGCTGGTGACCCTACCATGAGTATGTTTTTGTTTCTCCTTTCATTCATCGTATATTTTGTGTAAGCATTTTTGATTAACTGTGTCTTTTTATTTGTAGTACCCCCTGAAAACAGAATGGTGGTTGTAGAGGTTTTTAGACAGTTTACAACAAAGACCTCACAACCGCTCCCTTCTTTTGATCGATGGAACCAAGAGGCCTTGGACCTTTATGCCCAAAACTCGGATTAGATGGCTAAGGTATGTTACCCTCTTTTGCTTACTTGACACCTCATCGTGAGCTTCCCTACTTAACACTCCTTTTGAAATATCTGTAGCTTGCTGCTGGTCATAATGAGATGGTTTGTTTTTATGAGTCGATTGTTAGAACCAGGGTTCCATCAAAAGACCTTGTTGCAGCTAAGAAGCAACTTTTAGACCTTCAGTCGAAGATCGAAAGAGATGCTCTTAAGGTTGAAAGAGCTTAACAGTTGAAGAGAGAACAAGATGATGCCCGTGACTCTCTTAAACTATCACAAGAGAAATCGGTTGAACTTGTACATGAACAAAATGCTCTGTGAGCTACATTATCCTCGCTTCAGAAGCAAAATATTCTTATCTTAAAGAACTACGAAGAACTGAAGCTAGAATATAACAAGCTCTTGAAACTTCGGAAGAAAAGTCCAAGGCCCTCGACTGGTTCAGAGAGAGGCAGTATAAAAGATCGTTGTCGTGGTATGTTTGAAGAAATATCAGGTCATTTTGAATCTTTGAAGACAAAGATGCGGCTTCAATCTGATACAAATGAGTTAAAGGGTAATCAATCTCTTCTCGCTCTTTTTGGAAAAGATGACTTTGACCTGGTTAAGGAGAAAAAAGAGGTGAAGAGTATACTAGCTGAGTTGAAGCTCAGCTGCGAGCCATCCAAGCTCCCAAACCGAGCTTTCAGCAGTTCAGTTTTCTTATTGCTGATGTACTATCTTATACCGGTTCTTCTACTGTTTCTTCTGAAGCAACACATGGTCGAACTTCTACCGATCGTGTAGAAGATCCGTCTTCGCTTCCTGAGGAGCTACAAATTAATCACTTTGGCTCTAATTTTTCAATTAAGAGTTCCAAACACATAATTAAACTTAGATTTGGGATTCTTTAGGCTTTGTCCAAGGATGGTAACTCAGCCCAAAAATCTTCGGGTCGAACTTGAAGGTGCTCGGTCCAGAGACAATCTTTAGCTAAGATGTTGTTGTTGTATATATATATATATATTTTTTTCTTATGTACAGATTTGGTGGATGTGTCCACTTAAGTTGGGAATTGTCCTTTTTATCTAAAATATGGTTTTTATTTTGCCTAGATGGCTTTGTCCATTGGAACTTGTATAAATATTAGAGTTACTATGGTAGTTTAGATATTTTTTGAAAAATTATGTTGGGTTTGCAAAGTCCAAATTGTTCGTTTAAACTCTAGGACAAGTTGTTTTCGAGGGAAAAATGGGTTGATCATGTCCTTTCCATTCTTAAAAGAAGACTATAAATAGTTATCCTCGGTAAAATGCGAGGATGGGGCTCAGCTTATAAAATATCCAAGAGGACTTATTCCATTTCTGATCCGAACTCGTCACTTGGGTCATGTAATTCTGATGCGAGAATTAGACTATGAATTTGAAAAATCAATTAAGATTCTTAATCGGAGGGATAATTAATCCTCGATTAAATTTTGATTGTCAAAACTCCCTTCTTGTCTTCGTCTTCATACTTCTGAATCTATATAAGATAAGGCCAATAGATATCGGTCTATCCAACCTATCTTAGAATGGCATTGAATTCTCATCATGGTAGTAATTCGTCATCGGATTTGCCATGAATATGGCGATTTGTTCCCATGTAAATCTATACCGGACTCTCAACATAGGGGTTTACCCTGGTCTTCAATCTCTTGATCAGATTTCATCTGTGATGGTTCCTTGCGGACTGATTAAACAGTTGCCGCCACGAGACCAAGATTCTGCCATAAAATTTATAGAGAACTTATTTTTGTTTTTGTCAAATATTCCGTATGTCTCTCCAATCGATGCTAAAAAGGGTTTTCTTTTAGCTTGTCGTAAAGCATGCAATGATTAAGCATGAAAGAGAAACTTTTCAATCAAAGGTTAGTGAGCTGAAAGAACAAATTCGTCAGATCTCGCGAGAAATCTTTATCCTCGAAGCCCCTCCTCATGACTGGATTGCTCTTGGATCTGATGAATTTGGCCACAATATTCCACCATGTGTTAGAAGAATTATTGACCAGGCAAGAAACGGGGCTAGGTTGTTCTACGAAGACACACAATCTATTAGCCTGTGAACTTTGTTCGTGTTTTTAGTTTATTTGAGATGCAAACATATTGGTTCGGGATGTACTAACTCTTAATGAATATGTAAACATAAATATTTTGAATATTTAACAAATTTTCCCGAATATACAGGTTGCCTATGTACCCATGTTGGGATCAAGCCAAATCGTAGTTTGTAAAACACAAATACATTTTAGCTAGAGCTTAAAATTTAATAACATAGAAACTGATATTCTTTCTTTGTGCTCCAAACTTGTTAGCCACTTCGCTAAATGATTTGAGAATATGGGAGAGTACACCCCCAGTCAACCCCCCAATCATTAATGTGAATGGTACTAAAAGTATTATTTTCAAATCTAGTCTTCGAACTTTTAAAGTCCTCATTTTTGATCATTCTCGAACTTTGATTAACTTTGTTTGAGTACTTTTCTTTAGATCAATCTGGAATTGTTCTTGCTTCAGAGAATATATTCCAGCTCGATCTCTTATGACTCGAATTTGTAACGGGTTGTAGATATATTTCCCTTTTGTGCTTCAATCCTATTTGCAAGGCAAAGCCCAATGATGAGTGCTTCGTATTGAACTTCAATTTAAGAAGCATGAAGTAATAGTCAAAACGACTATTCAATGATTTCTGATGCAGGTGTTTCAAGCCTAAATCCTGACTTTTGTACTCAATATTATATTCACTGAGTTCCATTGCCCACTTCACGGAACGCCCTGATTGGCAAAAGCCATGTAGGATGGTTTACAAAAGAGTTGAGGTGAGAACCTCAATTGGGTGAGATTGGAAATAAGGTCACAACTTTCAAGCTGATACGACTACAACAAGTGCTAACTTTTCCAACACTGTATAATGAGTCTCTGGACTCGTTAAACTTTTACCTATGTAGTAAGTAGGTTTTTGCTCTCTCCGATCTTCTTAAACAATTACTCCGCTTACTACGTGCTCGGAAACAAAAATATACAAGTACAACCTTTTATCCGTCTCCGACTTGGAGAGGATTGAAGGAGTGGCTAGATAAGCTTTAAGTTGCCTAAAAGCTTATTCGCACTCTTCATTCCAAGCAAGCTATTTCTTTCCTTTGAGTAACTGATAAAAAAGAAGACATTTATCAGTTGAACAAGATATAAATCTATTCAGAGACATAATTCTTCTTGTTAAACGTTGTACTTCCTTGTAACTCTGCGGTGAGAGCATTGTAAGAAACGCATGGATTTGATTTGGATTTACCTCAATGCCTCACTTCGTTACTATGTAGCCAAGAAATTCACCGAAAGGTACACCAAAGGTATACTTCGCAGGATTAAGCTACATCCCAAACTCATTCAGTATTTTGAAGCATTGATCGAAATGTTGTATGTGTTTGGTCTCTTTAAGGGAATTAACCAACATGTCATCAATGTAGACTTCCATGGTCTTCTCGAACATCATATTGACGAGACTTCCATTTTTTTTACCACTACAGGATTTACGAGCTAATCTCGGTATTTTACCTCGTGGATCGCTGGATCAATTCCTGGCATGTCTTCAATAGTCCAAGCGAAAGTAGATTTATTTCTTGATAAGAATTCTACTAGATATGAATTTTACTAGCTCTTCGTGCAACTTGGCCTTTAGCCCCAAAAATATTTTAACCACCCGATGTGGGTGCTCTTTATCAATAGAGACTTCGACGGTAACTTCCACGGACTGTTTTTTACTAGGAAACATTGAACCCTTGAACACTTTGAGGCTGGTTAATTGCTATTGGATTTTAAGTCTATGACTCGTATGGTAGCAGGATCTAGAAACTTCTTGATCTCCTTTAAATGTTCCTACTCCATTAGGAGTTGAGAACTTCACACACTGGTGATATTTCAAAGGTACTGTTTTCATCTGGTATATACAAGGGGTACCCAAAATGACGTTGTATGCAGCTGGTCGATCGAAGACTCTGAATTCAATGATCCTTGATACTCCAACTGCGAGCACAAGTAATCTAATCGTGTCGAGTGATATCGATGTTTTGCTTGTAAAATCTATGAGCGGAGTTGGTGGCCTAACTATATCCCCTCTATCGACCTCCATTCGTTGAAAAGTACTCAGGAAGATGAGATCAACAGAGCTTCCAGTATCGATCAAGATTTTGGAAACTTTAAAGTTTGCTATATCCAAAACCAATATATAATCATGTGGCTTCGTGAGGTGCTGAGTATCGAACTCCTCAAAGGTTATAAATGAATTGGTTTTGATTTCCTTGGACTCCCTACTTATTTCCATCACCGCGGCTAACTTATGCTTCTTTATAGCGTGAACTGTATCTTCACATAGCTTTGATCCTCCAATGATTACATATATCATTCCTTTCAAAGGCTTTGTCGGAATAAGCTTTGAAGCTTTAGGTTTCTTCATCAATGGCTATGCGTTTAGCTCTTTGTGATCTTTATGGTATTGCTCGATGAACTCTTCAATCTTGAAATTTGTGAGGTCACCAATAGACCATAGCTCGATCAAGTGCCTCTTAAGGACACTGCATTCTTTGGTACTATACCCATTAACTAGGTGGATGTTGCAATAAGCGTTTTCATCACAAACTCACGTATTCGAGAAAGGAGATCCGAGCTTTCCTTTTGAAGGAGAGGATCATCCAACAGTGTTATTGTATAGGAAAGCTCTAAAATGCTTTGTATCCTTAATGGTCTTTGGCTCAAATTTCTTGGTCGCAGGAATAACTCTAAGCTTAGTGGCTTGATACTTGTTTTCAAAAGTAACCTTATCTTCTTCACCCTCGATCCAGTTGTTTGCTCGAAATAAAACATCATGAAAGGTAGTTGGCTTATTAACTGTAAGCGATTCAATCGAAACCTTAACTTGTTCCATAAATTAGTTTGCAAAGCGGCCACTGCGGCGGTTTGGGAAATTCCTGGTATCTTTGACCAAATGTCCTTGAATTTGGCAATATGTTTTCTCAAAGGTTCATGGGAACCCTGATAATAGTGTTTTTACTCAGGGATTACTTCTGTGGGCAAGAGAAATCTAGCAATAGGAACTTGTCCTACTGGATGTAAATCTCATGTCAGTTATGCAATCCCCAAGTAAAAACAATGTAACTAATGTATGTGTATGCAGAAGGATGTATCAATTCCTTAGCATTGTCATTGTAATACTAAGGTGTCAGTCCAAAAGGGTGTGATGCTAGCAATCAAGATGTGATCAGATACAACTAAGTCAAGCCAGATAGAAAGGAAATGTTTATCAAATAACTTAAAAATGAAATGCAGTGAGATGGATGCTTGACTCGGGTCCTAGACCAAGTCAAGTGACCGAGTTAATGCAGAAAAATGAAAAAAAAGTGCACTCGACCACTCTGAACGAGTCAATGAGATCGAGTGGAGCCTGAAAACGATAAACGAACGAGAACCCGGGCTTCAAGACCGAGTCAAGAGAGATGAAAGGTAAAGTGAAATTAAACAAGTAAATGACTTTAGAACAAGATGATAAAGCAAGAAAGTCAATAGGGATCTAAGGATAGGGTAATTGATCAATAGCAGCTCATAATCATCACTGGTGTTCAACAAACGTCAACCACAAAGGCTATTCCATAGACAAAAAATATCTAAAACAATTTAGTCAACTCTCGTGGTAAGAAACCTCAAATCTCATCACTGACATACCAACTTTTGCTTGAGCCACCATGATGAGATAGGCACAAAGAACCTATTTGCTAAAGCCAAAAAGCACCCTAAACATCTAATCTCTTAGGCTAGGATGTGCTAATCTCTGGAAAAAGTTGATTCCGATGATTCTATCACACTCTCATGTGGAAATCATCTCAGATCTTGTTCCAATTAATCAGAAAGCAACAAGCTTTAAGCACACTCACCCAGAAGGGAAATTCAACAATCAAGCAATCTTAAACACCAGATCCGATCATAAGCAAACTATTAACCTATCCCATCCTCAGAAACCCTAAATCACTACTCGATAACACAAATCATCATCATCAAGAACATAAACCCAGAAAAATCAAACATCTCAGAATTCATTGAAAATAGTTTAGAAAAATAGATTAAGATGAGAATAGTAAGACTGCAAAGAATTAAAGCAAACTAAGTACTAGATTAAGAGAGATCTGAATTACAAAATAAAGAACACCAAGATAACCAAGAACAAGGTTTGGAGGCAGAGAAAAACCCTAAAAATAAAAGATATCTCCGCTGGATAATACCTAACAGTGGTATTTATAGTAAAATACGGAAAACCCTAAAACAAAAAAAGACAAAGAAAAATAGCAAAGTCTTTGCGGATGGTGCAGCTCGACCAAGTCTGGTCGAGTGGTGTCGAGTGTGTTGAGTAAAGTGGGGACTCGAGTGCCAGCGTCGAGTGGTAACATCGCATGTCTGAGCAAGATGGCGTCGAGTGGTAACGTCGAGTGCAGCATCGAGTGGGTTGTGGTGGAGCTGAGGTCGAGTCAGGGATGCGATGTTGAGTGTGGACTCGAATTGAGGTGGGCTCGAGCAGAGAGCATCGCATGGCAGGGCTCGAGTGGCATGGCGAGTATGGGCTCGAGTGGCATGGCGAGTATGGGCTTGAGTGGGGTGGCGAGCACGGGCTCGAGTGGGGCTTGAGTGGGGCGGCAAGCACGGACTCGAGTGGGACTCGAGTAGGGCGGCAAGCACAGACTTGAGTGGGACTCGAGTGGGACTCGAGTGGTACTCGAGTGGTCCTAGCATCCGTGCTCCAAGTTGTATTTGTTTTAGCTCCAAAATGCAACATGTATGCAAATGCTAGTGCAAATTCTCCTAAGTGCAAAAACATATGAAATTGGACTAGAAATGCTGTGAACTCAAGGTGAAACTAAGCAAATAGAAAGAAAAATGTATGCATAAATCATGTAAAATACTGACATATCAACTCTCCCAAACTTAATCCTTGCTTGCCCTCAAGCAATAAAACAAGCATAAGCTGGAGGAAAAGTGTGAAGTTGGGGATTCAGAACCTAAGCAATGCAGCCTTAAAAGACTTGAGCAAATTTCTGAGAAGCTATCCTGAATGCAATGCTAAAAAGTTTTACTTTTAAAGCTTTAGCCATGCTCGTCACATCACTACTTAACAATGACCTTAACTTACACAAGTGTTCAGATTCTTCATACCCTTTAACATTCATTAAGGAGTGAACATGAATCAAATTTATGTAGAGTCATTGAACTCATTTGGCTAAAGGAATGGTCAAAAGACCAAGATGGTCCCTTCATGTAACTGGTTACACACATCTTCACTCATGAGACTTTCAAAGAAAAACTGAGCTTTAGAAGAAGGCTAAAGGTCAGGGCCAACCGATGCATACAAGGATAGACTCCCATCTACCCATCCATACACATAATCAAACCTAAACCCCTAAATCTAAACCCATAAATGATCCTATTACTACCCTTTGGCTCTTTGTTGCCTTGAATTTCTTTGATCAATCTTTTCTTTTTCCTTGTGTTCTAAGGGGGTTCCTTTTCTTTTGATTACTCTAGCGGATTGGGTTAAATTCTGAGGCTCAATCTCTTATGCAACTCATACTTGTAATTTTTTTTTTTTTTACTACCTAATCCTTTATTAGAGCTTTAATCATACACATCCCTCTACTTAGAAGTTTCTTTTCCTTTCCCTTTTCTCTTCATTTTTAACACATCCCTCAATGAATTCCCATGACTTGGATATCCCAATTTCCATTTCTACCCAGAATCATGCTCCCACCTAGTCCTAGCTAGTCCAAAAAACGTGAACTAGAACTAAATGAGAACCTATCCTTGTCGGCTTCAACCTAACACTTTCTACTAAGCTCAGTCAATAAAAGGCCTCACACACACAGAGAATAATATTGGCTTGAAAGAAAGGTAGGTTCATGGTGGGGAGAACTGTTCCAATGATGAGAATCAGCTACTTCGATAACAAAAGTGGTAAAGCGATGAAAGAATATCCAAGTATGTATATAGTTATCCATGAGTTCAAAAACCAATGCATAAACACGATAATTATACGTCAAGTTAAGGTTCAAATAGATAGGGAAGGAATGCACTTTACAACATACTTCAGCCAAAATCAAATGTCAAGCAATGAATTCAAAGGATGGTGCTGCCTTATGCTTCAAACTTAATCAACATGCACCATAGAACAACTAAATGGTTCATTGATTTTGTCAGTTTAAACTGCATGCTAAGCTAGGCAAGAATCATCATTATCCCCTATGCAGAAATCTTAGACGAAATGCAACTATACTCAATCCTAAAATGTTAATGCAACTACATGGACACTCTGTTTTTGTGAAATAGTTTTCGAAAAAATTTCAAATTTTTATGGTTTTCAGATGCACATAGATGATGCAAAATTTGAATTAAGAAAACAGAAAACAATGTCAAATACATCCTGAACCCTCCCCCAAACTTAAATTACACAGTCCCTTGTGTAATAAAAATTTGGAAAAGACTCCAGGATAGAAAACATGAGTAAACTAAATGTAATGGTACATACAATGATGGGTTTGGAACTGGTACCTCAGTAGTTGGAAAAGTAAGAGTCGATTGACTCCTCCATGCTCGCGCGTGAGTATTCCTAGTGGGGGAGGTCATGTCGCATGCTCGAGCCTGCTCTACTCGAGCCTGCTGCATGTCTCTTCCGTTGCCGTGGTTCGAAGAAGGAAGCTCTGGGGGCTCGAGGGGTGTGCTATGCTTGGAGCTTGTTTTCATATAACCACTCTTCTGCTAAGCGCTTGGTTGACATGGTTCATCATCTCTTTGAGAGCGGCGCCTACCCTTGCCTTGAATCTTGTTCAGCTATTCCTTCATTGCCTTCCACCCATCTGACAAATCTTTCACGGTACCTTTCAATGCCTTGATCATTTTGTCTTGAACTTTGTTCCATTTCTGAAGGAGTCAAATCTGCTTGTGAGCCTCCCATAGACTCTTGTTGTATTTAGATGCGGCATACTCTTCAAAGTGAAATGTCTCAGGCGCAGCATATTCTGGGGGGCTCAAGTGACTGACTCGATCAGCAAGATTGAGTCCATCCCCTTCCTGCGGTAGTTGGAGCAGTTCAAGTGGAGGTGAAAAGTCAATGTTGGAGTCTAGAGAATTTTGTATTGTTGCGCAAGGGAGTCGTAGCCGAGCTGGTGCTGCAGTAGGGTGAATGAACTGGTAGAAGTAGTCCTCCATGTCTGTGGTTCTATCGAGGAACTTTGCACTCCTAAGATGTTCAACGTCCAGCCACCTTGGTGCGGTTGGTTCTGAAATTATAGGCACGTTGCAGGCAATGAGTAAGGGCGTAATCACTCCCTCAATGCGGAGCTCTCCTTTTGCATTTTTCCTATGCATCTTCACAGCCCACTCTCTATAGTTCTGGAACTGAGCCAGCAAGACAAAGGTGAGGCTTGTATTAGCCTTATCCCCTACCAGTTCTCTTCCATCCCTAGCAAATTCTAGAATTCCTTTCAATCCCAAATCCATTATTTGCAGCTCTCCTTCATTGACAGTGCTAGTTGCAGGACGCGCAAACATGGTGCTGGCGATCGCCTTGTGCAGGTATCTCACCGCGGGGTGTCGAATCTGTGAACCCTTGGCTCTGGATGATGAGTACGGCATGTCTGTGCCTATTGTCAGCCATAAGGATTGTAGCTCCCCTTTGTCAAAGTCTTGGTGTACACCTATTCCGCTTGCAAAACCGTACAGGTTGTCGAGCTCGTTGATGGTGATAGAGTACTTCTTGCCTCTGACTTTAAAAGTGATCCACCCTAATCCTCCGTCTGACTCACAGTCAGGGTTCTCTTCGTAGAAGTGCACCTCCAATGATGCCAAGAAGTGGCAAGTCTCGACTTGATAGGCTGCCATGTTGCATTTCATGAAGTTTGTTAGGCCGCATAGTGCAAAAAGGCAGCTTACGTTTTCGCTTATACTGAGTTTTTCCAGGGTGGGGAGATGGAGATAGTGCGTTCCTGTAAAACCTCTAGCAAGGAAAAATGCACGCATTTCTGTCTTAGTTAGCTCTGGCTCCGACTTCCGTGAATACCTCTTTTTGAACTTGGCTCCCATCTCCATATCTTCACCGTGATTGACAGCCTTTCCGCGAGCTACGTCATCCCTTTCGCGCGAGAACTCTTGGGCTGCATACCATTTGGGTGGACTTGAGTGTTCGACTCGATCAGCGTGGTCGAGTCCATCACCTTCCTGGTCGAGTCCATACCCTTGCTGCTCGGGTCCATATCCTTGCTCGGCTTCTGGTTCGATTTCTGCTTCAATAGCTTTTCCCTTTCTAACCTTACGGCTTATTCTTGCATAATGCCTAGCTAGTGTTGCAGCCCTTGCGTGGTTACGCCAGTCGGGTGTGGCTTCGTCAACTTCTATGGGATCCTTTGGAGAGGACACATGTCCTCTCTTTTCACTGTAGTGCCTTGCTATGGCTTTAGCTTCTGCACACACGCGGAGGTTAGACATAGCTTGAGTAGCTCGGATCGAGTTGGAGAGAGCTAGCTCGAGGCGGCGAGAGGCGGAGTTGAGTGAGAGCTCGAGGCGGCGAGAGCACGTTAGGCTTTAGACGGCGAGAGATGTGAGCTCGAGGCGGCGAGAGCGAGTTGAGCTTGAGGCGGCGAGAGATGTGAGCTCGAGACAGCGAGAGCGAGTTGAGCTCGAGGCGGCGATGGTGAATAGAGAGAGAGAGAGTGAAATAGCTCGGATCAGATTTGAGTGAAGCTCGAGACGGCGAAAGCGAATTGAGCTCGAATCGGGTGAGGTCTCGAGTGACGCGGTGAGGAGCTGAGCTCAAGGCGAGGATGGATCGAGTGGCGAGAGATGTGAGCTCGAGGCGGCGAGAGTCAGTTGAGCTCAAGGCGGCGAGAGCGAGTTAAGCTCGAGGCGAGGATGGATCGAGTGGCGAGAGATGTGAGCGAAATTTTTTTTTTTTTTTTTTTTTTTTGATCAAAGAACATGTGTGGGTGTAGTGTCTGAGGAACTGTTTCCTTTACCCCATCTGTTACCTTTCTGATAAACTTCTTCTGCATCCCATACGTCTGAGACATTAGCAAAAATAAAAAAATTTAAAAAAATATTTACAAATATAGACATAGGACTTCCTCCTAAGTGAGCTAGTTTAAAGTCACTATGCTTGACTTCCTTTCTTTTTAGGCTTTGAGCGGCTCATCAAGGGGAATTGAGGTCCCCTCTGGTATGTAGTCAGCCATGTAGGGTTTAAACCTTTGCCCATTCATTGTAAATTATTTACCATCCTTAGTAAGCAGGGTGATAGCTCCATATGGTAACACTTCCTTAATATCAAATGGTCCAGACCACCTAGATTTCAGTTTTCCGGGAAAGAGCTTAAGTCTTGAGTTAAATAGGAGAATTTGATCTCCAGCCTTGAAGTCTCTGCGCAAAATTTTCTTGTCATGGAAAGCCTTAGTTCTCTCCTTATACACTTTTAAGTTTTCATAGGCTTCAAGTCTGATTTCCTCCAGCTCATGTAGGTCCACCACTCTCTTCTCTTGAGCTGTCTTGATGTCAAGATTTAGAAGCTTTGTTGCCCATAATGCTTGGTACTCGATTTCAACAGGTAAGTGACAGGCCTTTCCATACAGCAGCTGAAATGGAGTCCTTCCAATCGGAGTCTTAAAAGCGGTTCTGTAAGCCCATAGAGCTTCATCGAGTTTGGTTGACCAATCTCTTCTAGAAACGCCTACTACCCTTGCTAGGATAGCCTTGATCTGCATGTTGGAGACTTCAACCTGGCCACTGGTTTGAGGATGGTAAGGTGTTACCACCTTATGCTTTACTTCATGCTTCCTTAGTAGATTCTCAAAGACCTTGTTCATGAAATGAGAACCTCCATCGCTGATTACGACTCTGGGAACTCCAAATCTGGGGAAGATGATAGTTTTGAACATTTTCAGCACCACCTTTGCATCGTTAGTGGGACTAGCTATAGCTTCTACCCATTTTGAGACATAGTCTACAGCAACCAATATGTAGCTATTTCCATAAGAAGGTGGGTTGAAGGGTCCCATGAAGTCAATACCCCAAACGTCAAAAATTTCAACTTCAAGGATAGGGTTCTGCGGCATCTCGTTTCTTTTGCCTATGGTCCCCATCCTTTGGCATGGATCACACTTGGATATGAAAGCGTGTGCGTCTTTTAACATGCTCGGCCACCAAAGACCAGCTTGGAGTATTTTCTGCACTGTCTTGAATGTAGCAAAGTGGCCTCCATATGCGGAACCATGGCAATGTTCTAGCACTCCTCTGACTTTTTCCTCTGCTATGCATCTTCTAAATAAACCATCTGAACCTTTCTTGTAGAGATACGGTTCATCCTAGTAGTAATGGTTGATGTCTCTGAAAAACTTTTTCCTGTTGTATGTATCAAGACCGTTAGGAATTTCACCACTTACTAAGTAGTTAGCTAGGTCTGCAAACCATGGCAACTTCTCTTCTTCTATTGCTAGGGATTCTTTGAAGTCTGCTCTGGTGCTCGACCCCCTTCTTGTCAACTATCTCCATGTCAAATTCTTGGATCCATCTCAGTAACCTGGGTTTGGTGTCTTTCTTGGCATAAATATGGCTTAATGTGGCGTGATCAGTGTAAACTATTACCTTTGATCCTACCAAGTAGCTTCTGAATTTCTCAAAAGCGAAGACTACAACAAGCAACTCCTTTTCCGTGGTAGCATATCTCCCTTGAGCTTCATCTAAAGTCCTGCTTGCATAGTAGATCACATTAAGCTTTTTTTCTATTCTCTGACCCAAAACTGCTCCAACTGCATAGTCCGAAGCATCACACATGATTTTGAAAGGGTGATCCCAATTCGGAGCTTGGACTATTGGTGATGAGATCAATGTTCCCTTTATCAGTTGGAAAGCCTTCAAGCACTCAGAATCGAAGTTGAACTCTTGCCCCTTGCAAAGTAGCCTAGTGAGTGGTCTAGCTATTTTAGAGAAATCCTTAATGAACTGCCTGTAGAACCCAGCATGTCCAAGGAAACTCCTGATGTCCTTGACGTTCTTAGGTTGTTGTAGCTGCATCATCACATATACCTTGGCCTTGTCTACCTCTATTCCATTCTCAGAAATCTTGTGCCCCAAGACAATCCCTTCTCTTACCATGAAATGGCATTTCTCCCAATTCATGACAAGATTTGTCTCTTCACATCTAGTAAGCACCCTGCACAAATTCAACAAACAGGAGGAGGAGGAGCCATACACGAAAAAATCATCCATGAAGACTTCCACCATCTCCTCTATCAAATCTGAAAAGATAGAGATCATACACCTCTGAAACGTTGCAGGTGCATTGCATAAACCGAAAGGCATTCTTCTGTAAGCAAAAGTTCCGTAGGGGCAAGTAAAGGTGGTTTTTTCTTGGTCATTTGGATGTATTGAGATCTGAAAGAACCCACTATATCCATCTAAGAAACAATAGTAAGGGTGGTTTGCAAGCCTCTCTAGCATTTGATCAATAAATGGCAAAGGAAAGTGATCTTTTCTAGATGCTGCATTTAACTTCCTATAGTCTATACACATCCTATGACCAGTTATTGTCCTAGTGGGTATAAGCTCATCTTTGTCATTCCTTACTACTGTTATACCACCTTTCTTAAGAACGCAATGCACTGGAGATATCCACGTACTATTAGAGATAGGGAAGATAATTCCAGCATCTAACAACTTAAGAATTTCCTTCTTAAATACTTCCTTAAGGTTAGGGTTTAATCTTCTCTGAGGTTCAATACTAGAGTATGACTCATTTTTGAGATGAATCCTATGAGTGCATAAACTTGGTGATATGCCTTTAATGTCATCAAGAGAATACCCAATTGCTCTCCTATACTTTCTCAATTCAGTCAACAGCAAATGCAACTCATTATCACTAAATTTATCATTTACTATGACAGGGTAAGTGGAGTTAGGACCAAGAAAAGTGTACCTTAGCCCTGTTGGAAGTGGTTTGAGCTCAATTTTAGGTGCTCTAAGTTCTGACCAGTCATCAGAGTGAGTGGACTCGAGCTGTATGTCGAGTTCTAGGGTCGAGGCTGCACTGTCTGGGTTCGACGGGGTCGGTCTCGAGCTGCTGCTCAAACTTAAGCGCTGAGTTTTGCCAGTTTCAGCCCCAATTGATGTGATGCCCTCTCCATTTAGCTCAACCAGGATTTCAAAGACATATGCACCTTCAATTTCCTTGTATGAGTATAACATTATCTCATACCCCAAGGTTTCCTTTTGTAAGTAGCCATCTTTACCATCCTTGGTCAAAGCTGTCTGGAGATGATCTTCTTCATTAAGCTCTTCGAGTAACTGGTCTGCAAGCTGATCCATTTCTTCAATCCAAAAGAGCTGACCCTCTATCGTAGGCTTCTTCATTGTGTCTTTGATGTCAAAATGCATATTGAGATCTTTTCCCATATTGAGTTCAATTTTTCCATTCTTGACGTCAATGAGAGCTCTTGCAGTGACAAGGAGGGGTCTTCCTAAGATTAAGGGATCCCTTGCCTCTTCATCCATCTCTAACACCACAAAGTCAGTGGAGATATCTATAGCTCCAATTCTGAGAGGCAAGTCTTCTAACATGTCATGCGGTATCCTTACGGACCTATCAGCCAAGACAAGAGAACTGTTGGTGGCCTTGAACTTGCTGAAACTCAATCTCTTAGCTACTGAAAGTGGCATGAGGCTTATGGATGCTCCTAAGTCGCAAAGACAATTTTTAAAGGTCAATGGACCTAGAGAGCATGGCAATGTGAAACAACCTGAGTCATCTAGCTTGACAACCTTCCTTTGTATGATAGTGCTACACTCATGACTCACTACTACCATTCCTTGCACTTCTTGGATCATTTCCACAATTGCATCTTTTATCCACTTATGAGATTGAGGTAGAAGTGCTAATGCGTCTAGTATGGGCATCTTGACTTCAATTTCTTTAATATGCTTGTCGAAGATAGCTATGTACTTCTCCAATCTGTCCTTCTTGAATCTTCCTGGGAAGGGGAGTTTAGGTTTGTAAGGAGGTGGAACAAATGGTGCTTTTTTCTCCTTCGCAGCTGCAGCTTTTTCAACTGGGGAAGGCTGGACTCGACTGGAAGGTCGAGTTGGTGTGTCGAGTTGGCCAGACAAGTGCAAGTTTGTCTTTTAAGCTTGTTTTTCTTCTTGGCAAAAATCCTCCCCCTCTTGGTCTTCGCTGTCCGCAGTGATGGGCGTTGATCCTTCCCTTGCAGGAAGCTCTCTTCCACTCCTTAGGGTGATGGCGTTGATTGGAGCAAAGTTCTTAGGATTTTGGATTGCTTTTTCCGGCAGCTGTCCAATAGGCTTTGTGGACGAAGTGGATGCGGTATTATTCTCCATGAATTTAATTTTGGATTTCAGCGTCTCAATCTTGCTATTGAGATCATTGTAGGAGTAATCCATCTGGTTTTTCATTTCAGCGAGCTTCTTTGTGGTTTCCATTGTCGTGGTTGCTTGCCCTTGGAGTAGCTGCTGCATCATGGTCCATAGGTTCTGGTCGGAGGTAATAGATGGTTGATCTTGCTACGGCGCAAAACCAGGTGGGGTACCCATTACGCCTTAATGTTGGTAGCCACACTGGAAATTTTACTTAGGAACAAAATCTTAAGTTTGACTATAAGGGACAAAAGACTTGTTCTGGTTCTGTTGTTGTTGAGGATAGACTTGGTCTTGCGGGTTGGCCACGTTGGTACTTCTATAAGACAAGTTGGGATTGTTCTTGTAGTTGATAAAACCCTTGTTGTAGCTACCTTGGTTCTGAACATAGCTGACTTCTTCCATTTAATCACCCTCCCCATCTTGAACTTGAAAGATCTCTTCCTCACTTGCAAAATGAACGTGCTTCTGCTGGCCGAGAAGGATATCTAACTTCTCATTCAAAGCTTTGAGATCTTTCTTAGTATTTTCATCAGAATCAACACTTCTTCTCATGTGGTAATCCTCATTGTAGTTCCATCTGATTGAGCAAGGTTCTCAACGAGTTCCCAACCTTCATCAACATCCTTGTTGAGGAAGTTACCATTGCTTGCTGTATCCAAAAGCATTCTTATCCTTGGGAGAACTCCTCTATAAAGGGTGCTGAGTAGGGATTCATTGCTGAAGCCATGGTGAGGACATCGAGTGGTGTAGCCTTTAAATCTTTCCCAGGCTTTACAAAAAGTTTCCCCATTTTTCTGGGCAAAGCTGGATATTTCGTTCCGAAGTCTAGCTGTTCGAGCATTGGAGAAAAATTTGGCAAGGAAAGCTTTCTTGCAGTCATCCCAGGAGGTGATTGAGCCATGTGGTAAATTCTTTTCCCACATATGGGCTTTGTCACCAAGAGAGAAGGGAAAAAGTCTCAACTTGAAGCCATCTTCACTGACTCTATTGATCTTCGTGAACCTGCAGAGCCTATAAAACTCATCCAGGTGATCAAGAAGGTCCTCCATAGGCAACCTATGGAATTTGTTGCCTTGCACCATAGATATCAAGCCACTCTTGATTTCAACGTTGTTGTTTTGGATTGTAGGGGGTATAATCCATTGCCTCTGAGTGTGAGTGTTAGGAGCATCTCCTGCTCCAATCAATCTTGGCTTCCTCGGAGGTTCTTCTGCCATTGTGTTTTGTTGTATTACTCTGATCCACTCTGCTTGCTCATGAAGCTGATGAAGTAACTTATTCCGATTAACGTTATCAATGAAAGGTAGGAGGTTCTAGTTTCCTTGTGATCGAGTTTGCATACAGGTGAAGCTAGAACTGTTTACGCTTACAGGTACCTGAGATGCAAAGACAAAGAAGGGAACACTAGGTAAGTATCCAGGTAAGGTAGAAAAGAACTTGATCTTAAAAGATGTGAAATCCTAATTATAACAAACAACACCCAAATGGCAACGGCGCCAAATTGATAATAGTGTTTTTACTCAGGGACTACTTCTGTGGGCAAGGGAAATCTAGCAATAGGAACTTGTTTTACTGGATGTAAATCCCCTGTTAGTTATGCAATCCCCAAGTAAAAACAATGTTTCTAATGTATGTGTATGCCGAAGGATGTATCAATTCCCTAGCATTGTCATTGTAATACTAAGGTGTCAATCCAAATGGGTGTGATGCTAGCAATCAAGATGTGATCAGATACAACTAAGTCAAGCCAGATAAAAAGGAAATGTTTATCGAACAACCTAAAAACAAAATGCAGTAAGATGGATGCTTGACTCGGGTCCTAGACCAAGTCAAGTGACTGAGTCAATGCAGAAAAATGACAAAAAGGTGCACTCGACCACTCTAAACGAGTCAATGAGATTGAGTGGAACCTGAAAACAACAAACGAACGAGCACTTGGGCTTCAAGGCCGAGTCAAGAGAGATGAAAGGCAAAGTGCAATTAAACAAGTAAATGACTTTAGAACAAGATGATAAAGCAAGAAAGTCAATAGGGATCTAAGGATAGGGTAATCAATCAATAGCAGCTCATGATCATCATTGGTGTTCAACAAACGTCAACCACAAAGGCTATTCCCTAGACAGCAAATATCTAAAACAATTTAGTCCACTCTCGTGGTAAGAAACCTCAAATCTCATCACTGACATACCAACTTTTGCTTGAGCCACCATGATGAGATAGGCACAAAGAACTTATTTGCTAAAGCCAAAAAGCACCCTAAACATCTAATCTCTGAGGCTAGGATGTGCTAATCTCTGGAAAAAGTTGATTCTGATGATTCCATCACACTCTCATGTGGAAATCATCTCAGATCTTGTTCCAATTAATCAGAAAGCAACAAGCTTTAAGCACACTCACCCAGAAGGGAAATTCAACAATCAAGCAATCTTAAACACCATATCCGATCATAAGCAAACTATTAACCTATCCCATCCTCAGAAACCCTAAATCACTACTTAAGAACACAAATCATCATCATCAAGAACATAAACCCAGAAAAATCAAACATCTCAGAATTCATTGAAAATAGTTTAGAAAGATAGATTAAGATGAGAATAGTAAGACTGCAAAGAATTAAAGCAAACTAAGTACTAGATTAAGAGAGATCTGAATTACAAAATGAAGAACACCAAGAACACCAAGAACAAGGTTTGGAGGCAGAGACAAACCCTAAAAATAAAAGACATCTCCGCTGGATAATACCTAACAGTGGTATTTATAGTAAAATACGAAAAACCCTAAAACAGAAAAATACAAAGAAAAATAGCTAAGTCTTTGCGGATGGTGCAGCTCGACCAAGTCTGGTCGAGTGGTGTCGATTGTGTTGAGTGGAGTGGGGAATCGAGTGCCAGCATCGAGTGGTAACGTCGCATGTCTGAGCAAGATGGCATCGAGTGGTAACATCGAGTGCAGCATCAAGTGGGTTGTGGTGGAACTGAGGTCGAGTCAGGGATGCGATGTCGAGTGCAGACTCGAATGGAGGTGGGCTCGAGCAGAGAGCATCGCGTGGCAGGGCTCGAGTGGCGTGGCGAGTATGGGCTCGAGTGGCGTGACGAGTATGGGCTCGAGTGCCATGGCGAGCACGGGCTCGAGTGGGGCTCGAGTAGGGCTCGAGTGGGGCGGCAAGCACGGACTCGAGTGGGACTCGAGTGGGGCGGCAAGCACGGACTCGAGTGGGACTTGAGTGGTACTCGAGTGGTCCTAGCATCCGTGCTCCAAGTTGTACCTGTTTTAGCTCCAAAATGCAACATGTATGCAAATGATAGTGCAAATTCTCCTAAGTGCAAAAACATATGAAATTGGACTAGAAATGATGTGAACTCAAGGTGAAACTAAGCAAATAGAAAGAAAAATATATGCATAAATCATGTAAAATACTGACATATCAAACCCTGAGACAAATTCCAAAGATCGCTATCCGTTTTTCTTTTTTCCATGAGTATAGAGTACTGCATGATAAAGGTCGATGATAACTGATCAAAGCTATCAATCGTAGCAGACTCAAGTTGAGTAAACCACAAGAGGGCTTGACGAGAGAAATTCTCTAAGAATAGCTTGCAATAACTTGTATCTTCTTTGTGTGCTTCAAGCTCAATTCGTCTAGCGGTGATCCGGAAATCGGCTAGATGGCTCTTCGGGTTGGTTGTTCTATCATAGGTCGGCATATTGACTCTTTGCGTGTCTTTCGCGGAGTAAACGGTGATCACCATGTCTCTTCAATTACCTTGTCAACTTTTGGGAGTAGAACTGGTTGCCTGGTATTATTTTGACTTCATCTCATGATGAACTTGATAAAAATCTAAGCAGATTGCCTTACTCCACTCGTTGTTTAGTTCCACTGGGACATTGGCGTTGTTATTATCCAACTCAATCCTGGTTACAAGATTATCTCCATTTCCGACCGAATCATTGGTGACGTTGATAACTTCATATGAGTTGCTGGCGGCTTGAGTTGTTGTCGTTTGGTTTGTTAGGGTTTGAAAGTTGACATTCCCCATGGGATTCAATGGAGTTTAGGGGTTGAACATCCTTTGGGGCCCAAAAAGCATTTGACTACTATGGCTTCCAGAAGAAGTTCTGGGAGTCATAGAATCCAAACGAGCACTCATGGTTATATGAGTATTACTTAAACTTGCTTGACTTTCCTTCACCGAGGCGAGATCTTTCTCAATGGCGTCAAGCTTGGACAAAAGGTTGCTCGTGCTATCGGCCATGGTGGTGAGGGTCTCTTTGATGGACTCAATGGCTGCGGTAATGTCAGACATGATGGATTTTTTGATGAGGAGATCTGTATTGAATTGGTTAGTTTGTAAACTGAAAGTATGATTCTCCCCACAGATAGCGCCAAAATGTGGATACAGGATCCACACCCTAAATATAATGCTAATATTTTTAAGGTAAAAATAGAAATTGCTAAGAAAAATGAATATAAAGTGAACAGAATTGTTAGAAAGAAATGTATAAACTGATTTTATTATTTCAATGGAAAAGATCGATACCTTTACAAGACTATGAGGGTCTATATTTATACACAGATTAAGAAATAAATGATACAAATAAATACTAATTATTTCCATGATTCTCCTTTAATTCTTCGTTTTTGATTTGGTCTTTAATGTTGTAACACCTTGACTTTTGAATGACTTTCCTTTTTAGTTCATAGATTTGCCGTGAGGCAATGCTACAAATCGGACCTCCAGTTCGCTTCTACTGAGCTTTCTTTCGGTTTGCCTGTCCTTGCTTACTGCGAACTGAATCAACCCTTTCTTTGATCTGCTGAGATGGTTGACATGTGTCATAATTGGAGAGATTGGATCATCGGTTTGAGATTTGGACCAACAATGAGGTATATCTTGATCAAATTCAATTGAAAGGAAAACAAGAGCAAGGTAAGAAAGCTAATTTTTGTGCTATAGCTGGTAAGGTTAAAGATGCGGAACATTTTGATCCTAAATTATTCATCTCTTTCGATAGATTATCTTGTGTATCTAACCTTGCACCGGTGCCACCGAGTGAGCTTAACGAATTTTTGTAGGATGAGTCTTTAGGAAAGAACCCATGGAGTCTACAGTTTGATCAATACTACCACTACAGTAAGGCTATATTTTACGATGACATGATTTTCACTAAGGCCAAGGAAAAAAGAGGACAAAGCATTAACAAAGCTCTTAAAAAGATAGAAGCAAGAAAGCTCTGTGAACAACTTTCCATAGATGTTGATTTGCAAGCAATGCTACCCATTGAAGAAACTATCATTTTTCTTCTTCAAGATGCATCTCAAAATCACATTTGGAGACCAGGAGACTATCTAGGACGTTTAAGACATGTACCACACAAGAGTTGGATCACTTGACTTCACATGTTTCCTGATGAGTCTAAAATTGATCTTTCTTCATTTGGTTGATTCCAAACGTACCACTGGCGACCAGAAGAGTTTTTATACACCTCTAGAGAGAACAATTTTGTCACCAACCATGCCTTGATCCAAGAAGAGCCCCCGGATCCAACACCACTCCCATTTACTATGATAATTTTGAGCACCGAACACACCAATGATCTTATTCAGGTAAGAACCTCTTTGTCTCGATTAGTTTCTCATGATTTTTAGGGCTGTGAGTATGATTGTTATCTCTAGAAATAATTTAGAAAAAGTTAGGTATATTCAAGAAACATTTGGAACCAAAAAAAGCGACTATGATGATGAACCTCACTTGAAGCTTCACAACAATAATGCCCAATCATGTGGTCTCCGAGGTAAGTTTTCAATCATTTGTTTTTTTTATGGTTCTAACTTGGCGTTGTGTGTGGCATGTCAAGCAGATTTGAGGACAAATCCTTTCCAATTGGGGGGAGGAGGATATGATAATGGGAAGCCTCAAGGAGTTAGAACATGGAGTTGACACTATTAATGAAGAAATAATCTAGCATGGAGCAAATCATGATTTGGAGGAGCTATTTGGATCAATTACTCGGTCTCGGACAAGGGATTTTCATCAAAAACTAACAGTTTTACTCCATCTAGTGAAGACTCAAGAGGATCACTCGAACATTTGGAGGTTATATACAGTCCACATCGGTCATGGTACATGTTCGAGAAGTCTAGTGCGTGGCCATATGATCCACTCGCACTATTTTTTCCTCATCTCCGGTTTTTCACTAGTGGTTTTCTGAGAGAGGTTTTTAATGAGGCTTGTGGCTCACATGCTCACATTTGCCATCTCTAGTCCGATCCACATCATGCCCATTTAAAAGACATTTTGGGCGTCACCTTATCTCTTATCTCTTCTATCTTATTTTTGAATTCAAACTTGGACATTGAAGGAAATGTTTTCTCCATAGAGGAGAAAAGTGTGTAAATGATTTCTCCCAAAGGGAGAAAGCAAAAATTGTTCTCTCCCAAAGAAAATAAGTCCAAAATGAGGCGGAATTACATTTTGAGAGAGTTGCTCATGCGGAGTCAATTCTCATACATTTATCTGGATCTAGCTAGAAGAGGGAACAAGTCGGTGGGACTTTTGTTGGAGATTGAAAAATGATGGTGGATAAGAATCCGACAACAGAAAAGAAAAAAAGCCGTGAAAACAAAACATCTTAAGGTATAAGGCCCGAGATAAGAATAAAATTGAGATTTGGTGACGAAAAGATGGACGTAGAAGATGTTGCCGGAAACCGCCATGAGACAAGAAAGAGTGAAAGATTCCAACAAAGTGAAGTTGCGAGAGGGAAAAGATATTAAGTTGGGAAACCGAGATACGATCTCAACAAGAGGATATCAGATTGGACAATTAAGATCTTGCAAAAATAACGTCTCACCTAGATATGAGTGAAAAAATAGCCGACGGTCACTGGATATTTTTTTACATCTCATACTAGGTCTAGTTCATGTCTCTCGGGTTTTTGGGTTTAGAAGTCTATGAACCATTCGGGTTGGTTTGGTTCCATCTGCATTCCAGTCATGTTTGGATACATGAAATAGAAAACAAATATTAAAAATTGGTTACATTTGAATAAAATTTGGTTAAATTTTCACAAATATAACTTAGAACTTTCAAATATTTTTGCATTTTGCGTATGTTGGTTATTTTGATCTAAAAATAATTGATATTTTTGAGTTTATAATTGTAGAGTATATAATTGAGTTATATTAAGTTTATATATTATTAATAGTTTTGGATATATAGCTGTATTTCAAATATTTTAGGTATCCATTCAATTCTCTGTTTAGTTTGGATTTGGTTATTCGGATAGAAAAGTTTAGGATCTTTTCGGATTTTTGTTGGGTCGGATTCGGTTTGTTTTTTTGGTTTATGATATTTTAAAAATACATATCTCACACGGTGACTGAAAAAACAAATGACAAGCTGACCAAACTAATGGATGTGATATATATTTTTAATATGTTAATAATAAAATTATAATATAGAAATTAATTTATTTATGTAAAATATGTTAATAACCAAACTCTTTTTCCTAACGAAATATGATTTCAACTTTTTCCCTAAATTTATTTTAAGATAAATCATTAAAACACATATTTATTTTAATAATTAATTTTACTTAAATTTAGTTAAATTAAGAAACATGCCCATCGGACATGTACTAATCTAGTATATTATAAAATAATATTCAATCACAAGTAGAGTTCTCCGGTTGGCTCATATTTGGCAAAACCCATGTGTTAAATTGATACATGATAAATTATATAATAATAATTATTATTATTATTATTATAACGACAAGGAATTTTAAGAGTTTTTGTTTTTGTCCCATTGATTTTTAGTTTATAACAATACTACACAGCCGACATTATTTTCGTAGAAAAAATTGTTACAGGAAATCCGTAGAAGTTATTTCTACTTTCTAGTATCATTTATTATTAAGTTTCATCTGTTTTTAATTTAAAAATAATTAGATTGACTCATATTTTTAATATATCATTCAAAGTCCTTTATCATTTTTAATGTCCAATCGATATTTTTTCTGTTATATATATATATATCGATATTTTTCTGTTCTATATATATATATATATATTTCTGTTCATATTTTAATCCTTTCTCACTCATATTTCTGTTAAATATATATATATATATATATATATACCAGGAGGGGATCTTTTGGAATAAAATTTGTTTATATAATTAGTGAATTCAGTTTATAAATTAGTCGGTTTAACCAGCCATTGAAACAAATAATTTAAACATTAAGATAAATATTCGAAATTTAGATTTTATATAAGATTTTGATAAAACAAATACAAAATATAAAACTTACAAATTAAAAATAGAAGAAGAGTTCTTTGACTCGAGATGGAAGGGGTGAGAGGGTTTTGAGAATGGAGAGAGTATGAGAATGTGAGTGGTGATTTGGAAGGGATGCACGACACTTCTTATATAGAAGTTTACAAGTGCATGTTAAATTTAATATTTAAAAGATTTACAATTGTTTAAATGGCACAAAGCGCATTATCTCCTCGAGATGCTCCTTGTCCAAAGCTTTTTGTAGTGGACTTTGATGGCTTTGTCTTTTTATTTTTGTAGTGGGCGTTGATGACTCGAGATGCTTCTTGTCATCTGTTTTTTGTAGTGGATATTGATGGTTGGTTTTTTGTTTGAAATGATTTTCGTCGCCGACAGCTACTGTAGTTGATTGCGGATTTTTTGGAGTTGGATCTGATGTTGTCTTTGTACTTCGATGTTTGATCTCGTCTTTGGATTGTCGTCTCTTTTTGTTTTTTTTTTATATTACTCATGATTTGTGGGGGATTATATAGATTCCTCCCTTAATGGTTTATTACAAATGAACATTATATATTTATATATATATATATATATATTTAATTTAATCTGAATTTTATAAATCATCTTCGTCTATCTCGGGTTCACTTCCTGACGCCTGAGAGTTTTGAGTTGATATCGTGGGTAAGAATTGTATCGAGATCGACTTGATTTCTTCTTCTGATTTTGCAGCTGCCAACATAGATAGCATTTTGGATTTTTGGGCTAAGAAAAGGATCATTTCTGGTGTTTGGATCAGTTTTTGTGAAGTTGGCGGGTTTAGGTTTTTGGAATTTTGGTTTTGAATCCATTGAGGGATGTTTGAAGGATATAAATTTGAGGAGATTATGTATTTTTCCTACCATTTGACTTTAAATCTTCGTCTGATGATGGGAATTACATCATTCAAAAATTCAAAAGTCCAAGAAAAAACCCAGGGTAAATGGAATTTGGAATGAAAAAAGGCCAAGGCGGAAAATCTTTTCTCATCATCAGATGATATAAAACTGGTTTTAAAGATGTGGAAAGATTTGTTTATTTGGGGTTTGAAAATGTTTATGACAGAACCAAAGTTGTTCCACCATTGATTGAACCAAATTGGTGATTTAGATAGGTTACAGGTGGTGTCGAAAAAGATCAACCACGTGTGTTTGTGTTTGGGGGATTGAATCAAAAAACAATTGTACCAAGCTTAGCATTCATCCCAGTAATTGAACGGGACATCGTAACAAGAGAGATTTGAAGAAGTTTCTGGAAAATTTATACTATCATTGAGATCATAATCCCAATCTCTCGGGGAAATGATTTCATGGATTTTGAAAGTAGAGTAGGCAGGAGCAGTGTGACTTCCAAAAAGTTGTGTTTGAAAGTAACAGATCCTGTGATTTCTAAAATCTTTTGATAAAATAATACAGTTTTTTCTGTATTGTATGGTTTGAAAAAACTGATTTTTTCCAAAAAACTTTGCAATTGTAATATACGGATCATTTTCAACAAAAAAATCTTTTTCAATCGTAATGACATTTTGATAAGTCAGTTTTTCAAAATATTCTGAAGGAGGATTTTGTGAAAATTCCTTTAAAATAATTTGTGAATTGTTTAAAGGTTTTGAAATTTGTTTCGAAGCCTGGTTTTGTTTTGAAATCATTTTTAAAAAGGCTTCAGGTATTTCAGAAATCGCAAGAGAAGAGGGTATTTTTGAAGAACTACCTTTCTCTTGTTTTGAAAAGCTTTTTTCAAAAGCTTGTTGTAAGGACCGTATTTGTTCCAAAATCTCTTCAGGTGTTTGAAGAGTTTTTTCTTCTTTCTCTTGTTTCTTTTTTTTAATTGTGATCCAGAGTTGTGTTTCGGGTTCTATTTTTGGTTTGGAAGTGTTTGGAGTTTGGAATTTTTCTTGGTTTAGGCCTGAAGAAGGGTTTTCCCTTTGTCAACCATCTTCGGTGGCATCGTACCTGTTTTGGAGAAACTCTCGAGTCAAGAAATCTGGAATAAAATTTGTTTCATCTTTAATATACTCTATATCAAAATCAAAAATACTTAGTAATGCCTGCCATCGACAAAAATCTGTTTTGAAGCAAGATTTTTAACATCTTTTTGTAAAATGTCTTTGGCACTTTTGCAATCAATTCTTAGTAAAAACTTTTGATTTAAAAGATCACTTTGAAATTTTTGTATACATAAAACTATACTTAGTATTTCTTTTTTAATGGTCGAATAATTTTTTTCAGTTTCATTCCAATGAGATGAAGTAAATTGGATTATATTTTCATGACCAGTTGTTTCTTTTTATTTCAGAATGCCCCCGTATCCCAGATCAGAGGTGTCTGTTTCTACAATTTTTCCCAAATTAGGATCCGTTATATGCAGACACGGGATTTCTAAAACTTGTTTTTTAATTTGTTGGACTACAGCGGTATGCTCTTCTGTCTAGGGGTTGGGTTTTTCTTTAGACGATCATGTAATGGTCTAGCTAATCTATTGATGTTTGGACAAAAATCTAGAACGTAATTAAGGCTTCCTAAGAACCTTTGTAATTGGGTTTTATCTAAGAGTTTATCAGGAAATTTGTTCGCAAACTCTAATGATTTTTCTATTGGTTTTATCATACCTTTTGAAATGTAATGACCAAGAAATCTTATTCTAGTTTGAAATAAAGAAATCTTTGTTTTGGAAATAACAAGTCCATTTTTGCGTGCAACATAGTAAAATATTTTTAGATGTTTGAAATGTTCGTCAATTGAGTTTGAAAAGATAAGTATATCATCAATATATACTATACAAAATTTTGAATATTCTGAAAATATATCATTCATTATTCTTTGAAATTCTGAAGGTGCATTTTTTAAACCAAAAAGCATTACGTTCCATTGATGTTGTCCAAAAGGAACAATAAATGCCGTTTTATAGCAATCATTTTCGGATATTTGGATTTGTCAAAATCCTGATTTTAGATCGAATTTTGAAAATTTGTGTGCAGAATGAAGTTTTTGAAGGAGATCCTTTTTATTTGGTATTGGATATCTAATCCATTTTAATGTTGTATTCAAAGGTTTGTAATTTATCCCAAGTCTTGGAGTTCCTCTTTCTATTTCTAAATTTTTATTCACGTAGAAAGCTGCACAAGACCATGGAGATCTTGATTTTGAAATTAATTTTTTGTTTACAAGTTCTGTAATTTCTTTCTTACAATGGTTCTCTAGATCAGAGTTCATTTGTATGGGACGAGCTTTTGTAGGAATTCTTTTTCATCGAATTTTTCTTCATAGGGTAGATCAACTATGTGTTGTTTTCTATCCCAGAAGGCCGTTGATAAATCTGAACATAATTGTTCTTCGAAAAGTTTATTTAGTTTTGAAATTTTTTCTTTTGTAATTGAAGTTTCTAGTGATTCCTTTGTTTTTTCAACAAGAAATTTTGTTTGTAAGTTTTCTAAATGGAATTTTTTGCTATTTATTAGAGAATTTATAGAATTTTTTTTGTATTGAGCAAGCTTTTATTAAGTTTAGGCTTCTCTTTTTTGGAGTTTCCATGAAATCGAAAGATAATTTTTTATCATGAGTCTTGAAAGTAATTGAATCTTCTTTAACCTTGTATGGTGTTATTAGGTTTATAAATGGTGTTCCGAGAATGATATTTTGGTATATATCATCCGTGAGAACAAAAGTAGTTTTGAAAAGAACATTGTCTTTTACTATTGAAGCTTATGTTTTTGAAGTTATACTAAGTTTTGAGTTATTTGCTGCCGAGAGTTTTTCATTTGTTTTATGATGAAAACATCTTGGTACAAGACCTGTTTTTATGCAATTCAGGTCGGCACCAATATCAAAAAGTGCAATTGTATCTATTTTGTAATTTTCCGAGAAAACAAGTGTAATTTTTATTTTATATTTTCGAGATGTGATTTCTCTTAGTACGAAGAGGAAATCATTTGGCATAGTGTTTAGGGATTGTATTTGTTCTACTAGATCATCTTCTATAATTTATGAACAAATATTATCTTGTTCCTCCAAACTGGAGTCATCATGTTTAGAAGCTAATATTAAATGAAAATATTCGGAATCCGTTTTTTGTTTTTCTTTTAAATGTTTGAGCTCATTTTTTACTTCTTTGATTTCAATTTGAAGGGATTGAAGAGTCATTTTTGAACTATTTTTTCTTCCTTGATTGAGGATAGTTGTCAAGTTATATGAAGGATTTGCATTTGGTGGATCTTTGGGTTTTGTAGGATGTTCTAACTTTTGGTTTTCATTTAGGGTTGAGATAATTGTTTCGAGAAATTTTTGTTTGAGTTGGGGGTCTGAGATTGAATTTAAGATTTCTAGTTGGAATTCTTGATCTTTTGTGAGGATTTGGATTTTCTTTCCAGAAGGGTTGGTTTGAATCTTGTCGGAGTAGGACCCTAGTGAGGAAGGTGTTTTTATACCATTGAAAATCACTTAATTTTTTACATTTAAGATTTGAAAGGAGTTCTACGTTTTTGTCCCTAAGGACTGAGGGATCTCCTATGAAATGAAGGGTTATGGCTAAGACTAGAGTTGCTACAACATTTTGTTGGGGGTTTCCAAAATTATCTAGAATTGGCATTCCTTCTTCATCTATTTTTATAGCATTAAGAATTTCTCTTCGTTGCTGATTATTAAGGTAGTTATCCCACCATCCTTTAAGTTGTCCTGAAAAAACCAGCTATAAGGAGTTCATCGACAGTTTTATCCTCATTCCCTATTTGTGTTCTATAGGCATTTGCAGCCATCGTCATTTTTTGGAGGAAATTTAAAATATTATATTCGGATATTCCATCTAGGTTCCAGTCATAGACTGAAGAAGAGTTAAACCTAGATTGTTCTATTGGTTGAATTTGTCCTAGGTCTGTTGCCGTTATTATTTGGTTTTCATGACTGTTTCTTCAATCAAGATGGTTTATTCTATTGTTTGAAAATTGTTTTAATGTTTTGTCAGAATCTGATTCATGACACAGAGTATTTATTTGGATATTTGAGCTTTGCATTTCAAGATTATTAGTTTTAGGATTTCTTTGGACCTTAGAAGTTGGGGTGTGAGGAACATCATAAGTTTGATTTTTACTATTTTTTCCTATTTCTATGTTGCTTAGTTGGCTTTGAAGGGCGCGGATGAATTCTATATTCGTGTTTTGGTAGGTTTTAACACTAGTTTCAGAAATTTGAAAAGGCTTGAAAATTGGAAGTTTTAGTTTTTTGCTAGATGGAGTTTCATTATGGTGATCTGGTTGTTTTAAAATTGTTTTTTCTATTCTATCAAGTTGTTTACTTATTGTGCAAGATTAGTGTTTGAAAAATTGTTTTGAAGAATGATATTTTTGACATTTGTCTTATCATCTTCTTGAGGAAGTTTAAAAGGGATTGCCTCAATTGGTTTACCCAATAATTCAAGCTTTATTCCCTGTTGAGGGGGTGATTTAAACGAACTATTTTTCCATTAGTGAGTGTTTCCCACTCAGAAATCTTGTTTCGATAGGTAATGGGGTTTGCTGTTTTTGAATAAGCATAATAAATTTTCTTTTCTTTTTTGTATAATCTTCAAACCAATTGAAAAATAAAATTTGAACTTTGTGTTTATTAAGATATTCATAATAATCTTCTTGTATTTTTTCTCTGGTTTTTGAGAATTCTTTAAAAACCCAATTTCTTTTTTGTAAATTATTTTTTGAATAGAATTCTTCTCATAAAATTTTTTTATTTATCTCAAAATCTTTTTCTAAGGCATTTAGTTCATTAGCCATATCAGTAATAGCCAAAAATGTTGGGCTAGTTGGTTCAGATTTCGTGACAAATTCATTTTGTTCAAGACTAGTTCTTGATGTATAAACAGGTTTTGGAATTTGTGTTCAAAAATCAACATTTCTTAAGATTGAATTGGGAATATCAGAAGTTGAGAATCGTGGTTGGTATCTAGATTCTTGAATCGGATAACTACGACCTATTTGAGAGACTCTTCCTAATTCTATAGTGCCCATAGTTGAAGAGGATTCATAAGCTAAATCATCTTCAACATTTTATCATTATGCCTAATGAAGGAAAGCTTTACTTTTCCGTCATCAGATTGTTCAATATCTTTTAGACGTGTGTTTGGCTCTATTGGTTCTACAGGTTTTTGAGGTTTTGGTTGGGTGACTCCTTCGAGGATCTATTCATCTGGAAGATTTACATCTTTTCATTGAATCGATCTTGGAATAACACAATTTGATTTTGAAAGATCGGTTTGGAGTAAGAGGGTTTCACCCTTTTTACTTGATATTTTTACTTTTGAAGAAAAAGCACTTGTCATGACTTTATAGTGTAATCTAAAGACCAAAGCAATCGGAATTGATCCTTCAATCATTTCATAGTTATATGTTTTAACTTGTAAAACTAGGGATTTTAAAATATATTTTTCATTTAGAGAAACGGTAAAATTTGGATAAAAATCAAATGATATTGGACTAGCACATAAACTTGATTCTATAGAGCTAAGCAAAGAATCTTCAAATAATTTAAATCTAGTATCTCTCAAGATGGCTAGAATTGAGGTGTTGAGACCTTCTTTTGAAAGTGGTTTAATACCGACTTGGACTAAACCAATATGAATATATTTGAAATTCTTTTCTCTATGTCTTTGTAAAGCATTTTCTAAAAACAAATAAATTGTTTCGAAAGGTTTAGTTAATTGGATATCACGTTCTTCTGTTTTAATTGAAAATTTTGTTTTTAAGAAATTCATTCTTGAGATTTGATAAATTTGATCCCTATGAACTCTTGGGATTTCCCAATTGTCAATTGAACCTTGAAAGTCATCTATGGTAGTTTCATGACTATTTATAACTTTTTTAGATTCTTTTGAATACCTATTTCTAGATGAAGATGATTTAGATCTGTCTAGCGAATTCCTAAAATATGAACACATCATGAAATT
The DNA here is from genome assembly GCA_028015245.1 of Cardamine occulta. NCBI lineage: Eukaryota > Viridiplantae > Streptophyta > Magnoliopsida > Brassicales > Brassicaceae > Cardamine > Cardamine occulta. The sequence continues at coordinate 5,559,198 of CM051366.1, forward strand.
CTAATAGGTTTTAAAAGATTTAGACTCCCTACAATCCAGACTTAACTCTAGGTTTTATTGCCCTACACTTCACGGGACTTACTTCCTAGATATGAGACTGGCAAAAACACTCAGGAGGACTAAACTCTGAGAACTCAAATGGATGTGATGACAAGTTTGTTTTAAGAAATTTGTTAAACAAATATAAATTGTATTCAGCTAGTTGATATTTCTTCTACAGGTTTAATCGTAATAAAAATCATAGATTTCATAGAAATATATAATAAGATATATCATGATATATGCAGATAATATAGTAAACGTGAAAACGTATGACCATAAAGTCATAAGATATATTTCTTGAAAAAGAGTAAACATTTTGATTGATTTTTACTAAATCACTACCACCACATAGCTCTGATACCAGGAGGGGATTGAAAATTTTGTTTAATTTTTCAATTATATATATATATATATTTAACAGAAATATGAGTGAGAAAGGATTAAAATATGAACAGAAGTATATATATATATATATATATATATATATATATCAGACATTAAAAATGAGAAAGGATTTTGAGTGATACATTAAAAATAGAGAAAATTTGGAAAAATAACCTGTTTCTGTTTTTTTATTTGAAAAATATCTTTATTTAGTCTATTTATTTTAAAAAATACTGTTATTGTTTTACTAAAATACCCTTTTAAAAGTGAATATAGTTTCTAGAAAAAATCAATTTAAAAAATAAAATCGAGTATATTTTTTTAATAGAAATATAAAGATTTTATTTGGGAAAAAATGTAAAAATATATATATTTAAAATTCCTTAAATATCTCTTATTAATCTACTAAAATAAAAAATTTCTGAAAAAATCAAAACATCTTCTAAAGTCTTCGTTTGAATTTTGGGACCAATTTTATTTAAACTAAATAAGCTTCTAAACAATTCTCTTTTCAGGTGAGAAAAAAAAATCTATATTTGATTCACGTTGCTTATGAGAGCTGAAGTTCTGTTTTTTATTTATGTTTTGTTATACATGAATATTGAAGGCAAAACCTAATTTAGAGTAATCATGAAAAAATTTATGTTTTAATTTTCTATGCTTCAAATGGTTATGTAAGTTGAGTGAATTTTATTATATAAAATCAATAATCATCTTTATCTCAAAACGTTTTTTAAATAATAATAATAATTTTTATTATTTAGAAAATTTGTTTTTATTTATTAAAAATAAATAACTTATAAATTAAATAAGGGTAAAATTGGCATATATATATATATTGATTTAAAATAAATAAATCAAAATGATATTTTTCAAATAAAAAAATATAAATAGGGTAGTTTGCAAAAAATCCCTTAAAAATATGAATAAATTACTATATCCCCTATTTCTATGAATATGAAGAAACTATTCAATTATTGTTCACTAATAATAGGGAGAGGAGTCAGCAGCTACGACAGCCCCTGCTTCTTCAGGTGGAACTCCAGGTTGAGGAGTTTACTCGGAATGCTGCCACGATATCCGTATCTTTGGTTTCATATTCAGAAGTATAATAAGTCAATTTATACTCTTTAACACCAGCTTGAGACGTATTTTTCAATCATCTATTTGTATTTTGTAATGATTAATGAGTAATATAACTTATTCATTAATGGTTTACCCCAAAATATTTAATTTAAAAATATTAATGCGAAATAATTTATTAGTATTACTGAATATTTTTAAAATGATCGCTAAAAACTTGGTTAGATAGTGGGAAACCATGTAATGTTGAGCGATACTGTATTAAAAACATGTTATAATATCAACGATTTCTAGAAACATTAAAAACATTGACGTACGTAATACCAAATATTCTCTCCGTTTTTTAAGTTGAATTTTTCTTTTAAAAATAATGTCATTTTACATTTCCAATGTGATTTTTAAAACAAAAGTTCTAATTTACCCTACATCCAAAGCTAAAATTATTAGAATTTTAGTCTCTTTTAATTAAATAATGGCATATTAAATGACCGTAAATTTGTATAAATGTATTTTTTCTTAATTTGTGTGAAGGATATTAGAATGACATTCTTTAAAAAAAAGAGGAAGTACTAATTAAGATAATATTTAGACAATATATAGAAAGGTTCGTGGTTCGTATAGTTAGCAAATTCAATATATATATATATATATATATATATTTTTTTTTCTAACAACGTCAGCAGATTATAATTTTATATTAGATATTTTTCGAGCGAAGTAGGATTCAAAACTTGAGTTGCTTTCATGGAGAAGTCTTTCATAAGTGATCAGAAGATGACATCAGTTGTTTTCTTTAAAGACACGACAACAACTTTCAATTTTGTGACGGAGATGACAACAATGACTATTTAAAGAGAAGTCTTTGATATATTGCTGAAAATATTAGGACTCGACACTTCTCCTTTAACGGTTCAAGACATTTTTATGTGGGACGTTAGACCAGGCCAGTTTTTGAATTATAACTTATGTGAAATGTAAATTGTCCCGTCCCAAGCGAGCCACGAACTGGAGGGTAATATCAACGATTAGATAGTTCTATTGATATCAACGATTACAACATATATATAGAGTAGGAGGCCCTAGGTTAATGAGTTTGACATATAAGTCTTTTACATATATAGAATGTATCATAAGTGTATCCTAATAAACTATATTCTCTCAGATAGTCGTGCCAACCTTAATTGGTAAAATATATAACAAAAAGATGTTAAATTTATAGAGGTTTAAGCTCCAATGGTTGGTTAAAATCTTAGGAGAGAGTCTCAGAAGGATTTGGAATGTCGAGTAACTCATACTATTTTTATGTTTATTTGTGGCCATATATAAACCGTAAGCATAGAACAGATATATCAGCTAACCCAAAAAAAAAAAACCCCAAGACAGCAAATAAAACCCTATAAAATCCATGAGTAATTAAAGCGCATCAACATTGGTAGATATTTTACGACTTTCTCAAATATATTACTTAAATACTTTTAATAATAATATTGACGTAAAAAAAATACTTTTAATATAATTTAATTATTTTTATTTAATTTAAAATTATATAAAAAAAACCCAATCATATCTCAACATTTGTGAAAGTAAAAGTTTTAAAGGGTTATCAAGGTTCTCATTCTATTTTTTTTTTTTTTTTTTATAATGTTGAGAGACTCGTTCAACATTATAAAAAAATAAAAAATATAATCTTATCACATGCTCTATAATACTCATATAGTCTTTCTCTCTCCCCATCTTTGAATCTAGTCTCTCGAAACACCCAATCTTTATGCTCTCATTTCATCCCCTCACACAACAAAAAATATAATAAACTTGAAAGCAAAAAGAATTCTTGATTTCATTTGATTTTCCTATTCAGATTTTCGAAAACTGAATGTTATGGAATATAGTCTCATTTTTCTCCCTAATTGCTGTGAATTATGGCAAACGCGAAAAGAACGAAAACTGAGTACCTTTTGTTTTTAAAATTAATTTTTAATCTGATGAATCTATATTATAAATTCTTAGACTCTTTTATATGACTCAAACTCAACAAAATCCAAATAGAAAAAAAAATCTTCTAAATCTTAACTAACCCACAATTTTCTAACTCGCCGACGCAACTTTCAACCTTAAACCTTTATCTTCTCGGGTTCAAACTTTAATTTCTCCTACTTGTAATTTTCTTGATGGTTTTCGCATATACATAGAGTTATAGTACTATAACAAATGCTATCACCTTTAATTTGATTTAAATTTATAAAGTATAATAGTTTTTTCTTTGCATTTATGCAGGTAAGTATAAAAAATCAAAATTTTCAAAAATACTATTAAAAATTGCAATATGTAAACACACGTACAGAAACATAATAATAATAATAATAATAATAATAATAATAATAATAATAATAATAATAATAATAATAATAATAATAATAATAATAATAATAATTCATCACTTAGAAAAATACACAATAAATGTGAATGCAAACCCACATACAATTAGTGCAGACAAATGGAGGGCAACACTAATTCAGTTTCACAGTTTCTTCATCAAATAGACTCCAAAGTTGCTCAACGTCAAGAGCCAAGTTGGCCTGGCCTCCTTTTCCGACACCATAGCTTTTGAACTAAGCACATCTGCCTCTTGGTTCTCCTTCACTATACTCTCCCACCACATATTATCTCCATCCATTAGATCATTAATAAGCTTATCTTTTTCCTTATCTTTGTTACATGTGATACTACTTTCACAAACAGTATTGTTGTTGAGTCCAAGCCATGAAGGAACAACCTCAACTTCAGAAAGGAAATTTAGATGGCTGCAATGGAAGAAGGATCGAGGTCGAGGCTTTAAAACATCGATTTTTTGGGCCACTGTATTAGAAAGGGAAATAATCTTTTTCTGTATCATCTTGGTCTTACAACATAGTTCATGCTTCTTACTTAAATGGGTGTTCCAGTAATTTTTGACATCATTGGCCGTCCGATTAGGCAATCGACCAGCAATCAAAGACCACCTTCGCATTGTAAAAGAATATACATATAAGTCATTCGTATTGAACTTATACTCCAGAATAAATAATATCAAATGAACAGTACCTATTTCCTAGAAGCTTATGAAGACGAAGAAGAAGATCAACTTCGTCGGAGCTAAATTTTCCTCTCTTGATACTTGGCTTCAAATAGTTCAGCCACCTTAATCTACAACTCTTCCTGCATCGATTTAGCCCTACAAAACCAATAAATGACATTAAATATGTTATATATGAATGCTTTTTGGTCTCCTTCTATATTTTTATCATTAAGAATCTATGCACACCAATAGAAATCTTGTACTAATCACACACATAAACAAGTCTTCGAGCAAAATTAATCTTCTAAATGACAAACTAGTAAAATAATTTAACCACTTTATAGAGGTTGCCATGAATATGCTACTTCAAGAAAAATAGTATATTTTATTTTAGTCCCAAACGAAAAGTTTTCCTTAATGTCATATGAACAAGGATGTTCCATGAACCACCTGAAAAAAGCATAAAACAGTGATTTATTCATTAAACAAAAAAAAAGAACATTTATTTGTGCAGCCTCTCGTTGATTAAATAATTTTCCGAATACTAGATAGAGAGAAAGAAAAATATTTTAGTAATTTATTATATATGTGTATATATATATATATGTGTGTTAAAATAATATACCAGCTCGTACGGGAACAAGGTGCCATTTGCCTTCTCCATACTTATCAATGCATTTCCTCAAGAGACCGTCTTCTTCAGCAGTCCATGTACCTTTTCTCAACCCTTCGTACGAATCGTCCATGGACCAAAGATAAACATTATAAGTGTCTCACAAGTTATTTAAACTTTTATAAATGGCATGGGTGAACGAGAGAGAGGGAGAGTCATGATTGACTGACATTATTAATATCACATTTAACTCATGCTTATTTGCTAATTTGTTCTGTTATTGAGCTAATTTGTTCTGTTATTGATTTAGACAGAGAAACAGTTCATTGCAGCTATCAGCTTGTCTCTTCGTCCTTTTTCATTATTGAAAAAACACAAAAAGATTAAGGGTCCACTGCCTGATACCCCCTATATACTGCTCTTTATGCGTTAAACCACCAAATCTCTCAAACTCTTGATTTCCCCCATATACTATCACATTGCTTCACATAAACTCCCATACTCTTTTTCTCTACCTAATTGCGCATACAAATCTAAAAATATTAAATTGCGATCAAATCCAGCAAATCACGTTTACGAAATAGTGATTGCCTGATTATCCTTTTAACCCGACCTAAAATCCGATTTATCCATTTACCCAATTCGATTAAACAGTTCAAACAAATAAAATACATAAGTCACTTGTTAAATTGATCAAAGTGAACTGGTATATGATCAAAGTGAACTGGAATCTCAGGAATGGTTAATTATAGTATCTCCGAGTTCTATTTTTCAATTGGTTTTGGAGGCCTCAAAGGGATGATCTGAAAGTTGGCCATGGTTTTGTGTTTTTTTTTATTAAATTGATCCAATTGAATCACTTGTTTGTTACCTTTAATCAATTTAACAAGTGATTGATGTATGTTATTTGTTTGAAATGGGTTAAATCGAATTGGGTAAATGGGTAAATCGGATCTTGGGTCGGGTTAAAAGGATAATCAGGCAATCACTGTTTTGTAAACGCGATTTACTGGAATTGGTCGCAATTTAGGATTCTTAAATTGGTAGGTGCAATTGGGCAGAGAAAATAAGTATGGGGTTGATGTGAAGCAATGTAACAGTATACGTGGAAAATCAAGAGTTTGAGAGATTAGGTAGATTGATGCAGAAGCAGCACTATAGAGGGGGTCTCATGTAGTCGACCTAAATAATAATAGGGTGCATAACTCCTAGTCCATTGGCTGAGGATTCATTATCTGTGCCTTTTTTGGCAAAGTTTAATTTCTACCCATTAACGTTTTTAGTGGCAAGAACAACCAAACTTATATAAATCTCTGAAGATTAATCTAGTGTCAACCTGGAATATCTCGGTTAACAAAAACAAAAATTTGATGTCTAGTGGCGGCTGGTTTGTATGATTACAAGAGGATAGTTTGATGCACCAGAAATAGAAGAGAATATGGAAGTAAGCTAGATGCACAACAATAAGCTCTATTTGTGTAGTTTAACAATGAATAGTATTATTAATCTCCTCCTCGATACATCTCTTGGAAAAGATTGTTTGTTCTTGACAAGATACACGTTCCAATTCACTCTTCATTCATTATGGAAGGAAATGAACAATCAACGGCATGGAGAAGTTGCAACTTCATCGGCACTTTTGGTTCGCTTCATTGACAAACAAGTCAGAAACAGAATATCTTCCATTCACTAACAATGGGGGATGGGCGATATGATGGTTGTATGGCAAACTGGTTGACAACAAGATAAGCAAGAAGAAACTCTCATCTCTGTATTTTAAACTTTTGTATTCAAAAAATGATCAAACACATGCCGCACTTGATGTAACAAAGGTTTTTTTCGAATAAATTTTATATTTTATTCAAAAAAAAGAAGAATAGTATTATTGAATAACTGCATATAAGATTTTAATTGATAAGTTTAACTGATCAATTTATTATATATTGATCTTATGTCTTTAACTATACGCTCCATTAGAGCATCAAACACAGGTCTCGATGCAAAAATTTACCACCAGACATAAAAATGCCGGCTGAGAGGTCTAAGGAAACTTGAAAGGGACATAAGTGATGAAGTGTAAGGATTTCAGTGATAGTGCAATGGATGAATTAAGGTTAAGTAGTTTGTGGGGCATTTATCGTAGAATATATATATATATATATATATATATATATTTCTACAAAGGCCTAGTACACACATTACACTTTGTTATAAGACAAATCTAGATATCACTTGGGAGGTATGGAAAAGAAATATAACTGTTATTGATATTTTGTTCCGAGTTATTAGCATTTGTTTCCTCTTCATGTAAATAAAATAATTGATATCATTCTCTATATATATAATATTTGAGAAGTGAATTGGGAGGCTAGAAGCTATGTGAGCTATAGTTAAGAGGGAAAATCGTAATGTTGCCACTAATAAATGTGAACATACCAAGGATGTGGATTACTAGTGGTTTAGCATTTGGACTTGGTTCCATAGTGCCACTAGTTCAATTTCCTTTGAAAGGAGGGGCATTTCTAAAAGAAAATATGATATGCGAGTAAATTTTGGGCTGCCAATTTGGGTTTATATTTTTTCGTAAATCATTTGCATTATATTTTAACTAAATCCATCTACATCCAATAACATCCAAAATCATATCTCACCAACTAAGCCCATCAAAAATTTAATTCAATGACAATTAAAAAAACCCTAGTTTTAGACTGCATATTTCATTCTTACATATAGTGCATCTAGGTTTTTCACTTCTTCTTTGCGGCACAAATAAAAATGATTTCTACATATGCTCATCATGCTAGGTGTGTGGAAGCACCGTTGTGATTCGACAAAAAATGATCTCTAGATTTTTTTTTTTGTCAAATGGAAAGGTCATTTAACTTCTACTAATAATCTGTTTTGCTTATACATTGATAAGTTTTATAGACAAGGTTACTAACGTTGTAGTCGATCTCAGAAGCTAGAGGTGCTAGATACAGTTTCATCATGTGATTGGCTAATTTTTTTTATCAAATCCTAATCTGTTTGTATGGGTTTATATGTCTCAATAATTGGAATAAGCTAAGCTGTTTAGGTTACATGTCGGTTTGCTTGATGTGATCCTGCAGTAAATAAATGGCGTCCATGGTTTTACTTTTTTCGTGATGATCTCGAGACACTCATGATGTCTGAATCTGCGGGTGATTAGGTACACCAAGTAAGATAGATCACCAAGTTCCTTGAGTGAAAATTTCTCAACAAAAAGGTTCGTGACTCTAGTTATTTCCGCCATGGAAGAGCCCGTTATTATGATATCATCGACATAAACCAGAATGTAGACAAACGCGGTGCCCGTGCAGAGAACAAATAGAGAGGCATCTGCAAGAGAGTTCTTAAATCAAAAGCTAATAAGATAGTCCTTAAGCGCGTTATACCAAGCCCTCGGAGTTTGCTTAAGTCCATATACCACTTTCTTGAGGTGAAGAACGTGATTTGAAAAATCTTTGTCATTGAGGCCCGGTGGTTGCTGCATGTAGACTTCCTTTTTGAGAGGGCCTTGAAGAAATGCATTGTTAACGTCTAACTATTTCAACGGCCAGTTCCGACCAACCGCAGTACCAAGAATCAAGCATATTATGGCATGTTTGATGACTGGACTGAACGTGTCATGAACATCTATACCCGGTCTTTGATGAAAACCTTTGGCAACGATCTGTGCCTTGTACCTTTCAACACTACCATCAGGCAAACACTTTATCCGAAATACCCACTTTGATCCAACAATGTTCTTCGCTAAAGATCTGTCCACTAAGTCAAACGTATCATTCCGAGTAAACGCATCATATTCATCACTCATCGCAAGTCACCATACCTTGTCCTTTAATGCTTGAGTATGATTTGGTGGTTCGATCTCTTTGAGAATAGCAGTGAGATCATACTTTGGATTAGGCTTGACGATGTTGCTTTGCGAACATGTGGTCAATGAGTGTGTATTGACTGGTGGTGGCGCTTCAATGATTGGTGCAGTAGCTGTCATGGGGAGCAGGGTCAATGAAAAGTGCAGCTGGTTCTGTGACTGGAGCAATATCATTTTTTGTGTCGTTGGTGGCACTGTGATTAATTCAGGAGAAGGAGCTGGGCACGGTGTGACCTCAAGTGAACGATGAAATACAAGAGTTAGTGTGGATGTGACTGTTTCCGATGGAGAAACATTAGAGACTGAGTGGATGACTGTTTGGTGAGTTTAGAGAAAGGAAAAACTGACTCATGGAACTCTACATGTCGAGAAACGTAGAGCCTAGAAGTAACAACATCTAAGCACAAGAAGGCACTTTGACTTAAGGGGTGTGAGGAGGAGTTATGAAGTGGAAGATACCGCCTGTGGCAAGAAATTGTTTTAAAGCAATGAATTCACCACCATTGTCAGAATACAACGTTGTGATTCTTGCTTTAAACCTATTTTCGACAAGAGCTTTGAAGGTGGGAAAAATTTGGGCGACTTGAGACTTGGTTTTCAAAGGATAAAGCCAAGAGTATCTAGAAGTAGAGAATGGTAATTTGTAGCTTTTATTACTAGCACAAGAGTTGCAAATAAGAGAAGACGACAAAAAAGATTAAAGCGGTAAAGAAAAACTAGAAATCATATGACGAAGTGTTTGGGAATTTGGATGTCTCAAGTGAGAGTGCCATTCCGAGAGAGATGACTTTGAGCATGAAAAAGCAGAGATAGGTGAGGGATTGTATTTCATCGGCCATTCGTACACTCCCTCATTGGCCTTGCCGTTGAGTAGTGTTGTCCCCATGCTGAGATCTTTCACCTGAAAATCATAAGGACACAATTGAACCATGACATTATTTGCTTTGCACAACTTGTTGACAGATATTAAATTCTTTCGCATATCAGGAACACACAAAATATTATTGAGAAGAAGATTTCGTGTGTTTAAAGGAAGAGTAGCTGAACCCATATGTGTGATAGGAAGACCAGATCCGTTTCCAATGAGAACACTTTTGCCCCCGTTATTCGGAGCATGGAGTAATAAATTGCTTAAATCACTTGCGATGTGGTGTGAAGCTCCACTATCAAACAGCCATGACGAGATATCTGGAGTGTTGGCTGTCGTGTGATGAGCCTGTTGTTGCCATTGAGGTGAAAAAAGTAGAAGGTGAGGTGCAAGCCACGGTGAAGGACCACGATATTGAGAAGCTCTGTGAGGCATAAACTGAGGTGAAGCTGCTGGCTGTTGATATTGAGGACATTTCTTTGCTCCATGTCCCTGAGTTCCACATATTTGGCATCTACCGAGGTAAAGTCGTGAGGGACAAAAACCACCACGGTTAGAAGAACCACCCCGAGAACTAGAGTAATCACCATGAGCCATTTGGTTATGGTACTGCACCGTGTTTACTGTGACAGGGGCGGAGTCATGCGAAGCTTGCATGGAGTTTAGAGTGATTTCACGATTTATAAGTTTTTCGTGAAGTTCTTCAAGCGAGATTGGCATGTCTCTGCCATTAACCATCTCTATGATAGCTCTGTAATCTTCACCAAGACCTTCTTTTCATGTTCAAGTGCAGCACCAAGGAGAGCTAGTTGATCGGTCTTGTCGACAATAACTCGCATATATAAATTGATTGATTTGTTGCCTTTGGTGATTTGCTTGATTTGTTGCTTCAATTGTTTGATGTGCCCACGAGAGGGCTTGTCGTACGTGCGATGGATTATTTGCCAAATATCTCGAGAGGTCTTTGCTCTTACAACGATTGGTTGAACCGCAAGAGAAAGCGATCCAATTAGTGCGATGTATAACAACTTATCTTGCATTTTCCAGGCTGTAAAATCTGGGTTGGTTGTGGCCGTGCCTTCCTTTGGCCGTGGAAGAAGAAGAAGAAGAAGAATGAGTACATATTTGTGTAATGTACATATTTATACAAGGATGAGTTAAGTAACTCGCATCTTCTTACTTTGGGCTATATGAACTCAATTTTGATTTGAAGACCATGAAGAATGAGCTGGAATCAATTGAGAAAAACGGAACATGGAGCGGAAAAAATTAGAGTGAAGTGGGTCTATAAAACAAAGCTAAACGAGAAAGGAGAGGCAGAACCTACGGTATCAGAACCCAAGTTGGCCTCCTTTTCCAACACCATAGCTTTTGAACTCAGCACATCTGCCTCTTGGTTCTCCTTTAGTATACTCTCCCACCACATATTATCTCCATCCATTAGATCATTAATAAGCTTATTTTTTCCTCATCTTTGTTACATGGGATACTACTTTCACAAACATTATTGTTGTTGAGGCCGAGCCATGAAGGAACAACGTCAACTTCAGGATGGAAATTTAGATGGCTGCAATCTGAGAAGGATCGTGGTCGAGGCTTTCAGACATCAATTTTTTGGGCCGGTGTAGCAGAAGGGGATCAACAACTTTTTTTCTTTATTATCTTGGTCTTACAACAAAGTTCATGCTTCTTACTTAAATGGGTGTTCCAATAATTTTTTGATATCATTGGTCGTCCGATTAGGCAATCGACCAGCAGTCAAAGACCACTTTAGCATTGTGAAACAATATACATATAAATCATTAGTATTGAACTCATAGTCATCCATAATAAATAATATCATATAAATAGTACCTATTTCCTAGAACCTTATGAAGACGAAGAATAAGGTCAACTTCATCGGAGGCTTCGGAGCTAAGTTTTCCTCTTTTGATACTGGGCTTCAAATTGTTCAACCATCTTAGGGCCTGTTTGTTTCCTTATTCATTTGGATGGAGATGATAATTGATGTTTGTTTAGCACTAAAAAATTGCTCATTCAGATGCTTCATCTAGATGGACCATCTGAATGAGTTTTAAAATTTAGGCATAATTTTTAGAATCAATGGATGAACCAAATTAGATTATTTGGATGGAGATGATCCATCCAAAATAACAAATGACAAATATATCCCTAACTAATTTTATTTTCTTTGTTGGTTTAATTTGTTTAACAAATATTTACATCAACAACAATGTACAACATAAAATGAAAAATTTCATGGTTTTGGCAAAAAAATATAATTCTGAAATTTTGCGGGTTTGGTGGGAAAATACCATTTTGCGTTTTTACCAAAAGTTTTGGCAGGAAAATGTAATTCTGAGATTTCACGGTTTTGGCGGAAAATGTTATTCCAAGATTTCATGGTTTTGGCGGGAAATGTAATTCCGAGATTTTGTGTTTTTGATGGGAAAACACCATTTTGCGTTTTTACCAAAAGTTTTGGTGGGAAAATGAAATTCTGAGATTTCGTTGTTTTGGTGGAAAACGTAATTCCAAGATTTCACGGTTTTGGCGGGAAAATGAAATTCTGAGATATTGCGGTTTTGGCGGGAAAATGTCATTTTGCGTTTTTACCAAAAGTTTTGCCGGGAAAATGTAATTCTAAAATTTTGCGGTTTTGGCAAAAAACGTAATTCCGAGATTTCATGGTTTTGGCAGAAAAATATAATTTCGAGATTTTGCGGTTTTCGCAGGAAAATGTCATTTGCGATTTTTTAGATTTTAATTTATGTTTTTATGTGACCAATATCAATTTATAAATCTTCAAAATAATATTTTAAAAATTAAAATTAATATGGTTAAAATTAAGATTAAAAGATAGTTAGATTAAAACATGGACATTTTAATCATTTTCTTTGTAAAAACTAATTAAACAAACAAAAATTCATTGAGATGAATCATCGAGATGAAAAACCCTAAATGGTAACAAACAACCTTCAAATAGACTATTTAGATGGAGTATTTGAATGGATCATTTAAATGGAAATGGTAGATGAACAAACAAACAAACCATTAATCTACAAGTCTTCCTGCACCTATTTAGACCTACAGAACCAATATTATGGTATTATATTATGGTATTGGTACATTGTGTAATATTATGGTATTGGTACATTTTGTAATATTATTATATAAAATTAAATTACTAAATTAAATCTCTAAACCCTAAATTAAAGTTAAAATCCTAAATTAAATCTTTAAACCCTAAATTAAAGTTAAAACCCTAAATTATATCTTTAAACCCTAAACCCTAAAGCCTAAATCCTAAACCCTAAAAGTTAAACTCTAAACCCCAAATTTAAACTCGAAACCTCAAAGTTTTAGTTAAAATTCTAAATCCTAAGCTATAAAACATAAATACTTGAGTAAAAAAATATAAACCCCAAAGTTTAAACCCTAAACCCTAAACTATGCCTTAGTGTTTATGAACATAAAAGTTAGATAGTTGGAATACTAACCTATATTAATTGTTCTTAATTTTAAAATTTTATACTTCTAAGAAAAAATATTCTAAAAATTGAAATACTTATATTGAATTTTTTCATTAATAAACTATTTTAAAATTGAAATACTTATATTGAAATATTCTAAAAATTGAAATACTTATATTGAAAAATTCCCCAAATCGCTTAGAGTTTCAGAGCAGATTCATCTCCATCGTGACCAAATGGATAAGACGTGTATTTGGCTGCCAAGGTATACACTAAATTCTATCGAGCTTACTTATATTAACTGATTGAAAGAAATCTAAATTTTTTTCCAATTGACAATGTAGGAATAGTCTCGAGTACTCAGAAGGAGCAACGAACTTCGCCAATTCATCAGCAAGAAGATTGGGAAATCTGTCTGAAATGCTATGTCCATGTAGAGATTGCCGCAATTTTCGTTTTCATTTTCGTATTTTCTTTCATTTTTCATTGTTCATCACATTGGCTTTATTCCGCTCATTTATCATCCATAAAAACCCATAAAAACCATGTCTTGTTAAGTTGTTAGTTGTGTTGCATCTTAGTTACAGTCATTTAAAACTAAAAACCAAATAAAAATCGCATCTTGCATTCATTTTTTCATTTTCATCATTTTCGTTCATATCTCTTTCGGTAACAGTTGTCTTTGATGCATGATAATGGCTTCAGCTGGGTTTCGTGTTTATCAACATTGATAAAACTCGAGCTCTAAGGTTGAAGATAGAGATTTACTTTTGGTCAAACGCGTTTGAATCGTTGCATCATCACCATTCATCTAAAGCTAAATCCTAGGGTCATTAGCCGTAACTTAGATCGTGTGGTCATACCGTATCTACTTTATTTGTTTGGTCATAGGTTATGTGATGTGTCAGTTTGCTGTGGTGTCTACTTTTTGCCAATCATTAGCTGTCATTTTTGAAAAGATTCCCTAGACGTGCCTTTGTATTTAACACATTTAAAAAAAAACTTGACCTTATCCTTTCGTAAGATTAGAACGTGTGTCTTCTCCTTTACTTACTTTATTACCACGGTTAATATTTGAATAAGATTCCTCAAGGGTTTAAAATTTGAATTTCAGGTACTCATCAGACCGGAAATGATCCATCGAGAACCAACATCGGTCCACAGAACCGATTTCTCGAGTGCGATACGTACGGTTCTCGATAGCGATACGCGCCAGTCCCGATAGCGATATGAGCACTCCGCGTCAGCGATACGAGCATTCCGCATCAGCAATACGAGCATTTCCCGACGACAATACGTACTGTTCTGGATAGTGATATGCGTCATCCCCGATAGCGACTCGAGCAACCCCGACAGCGATACGGGTATTCCACCCGTGCCACCCGACCAACCCCCAGACACCTTTACCGCCGGCCACCTCCGACCTCCGGCGACCTACTCCAGCCACCGGCGACTAACTCCGACCATCGGTGACCTACCCGACTTCCGGTAGCCACCACCGACCACCACTGAGCTCCGCCGGCCACCGCCGCGCTCCACCAACTGTCTGGACCGTACTAATCCGTGCTCACCAACCATGGAGGTTCCACCGGTACCACTGGACATTGGAGGCATCCTCGGCGCCATCCAAACTCAACTCCAACAGCTCGGAGAACGAGTTCAAAGGATTGAAGCACCCCATCCTTAACCCGTTGCACGAATCCAACCCGAGGATGACATTCCACCGTTCCATGATCCGGAACAAGCCTTTGTACCTGAGGGAGAATGAGAACTCCCAATGCAACGAACGATGAGAGCAAGGCGAAGACTACATGATGAGGAACGCGAAGAACGAGTACCAAGGCCGCACATCCCTAGCCTCAATCTCACGGTGCCTACTTTCACCGGCAAGACCGATCCCGAGGCTTACCTTGATTAGGAACGGCATATGGACCACATCTTCGAGTGTTATGAATACGACGAAGGCCAGAAGCTCGCTTATGCCGCCGCACACTTTACCGACCACGCCCTCACATGGTGGGACCAAGACATGGCTGAGCGAAGACGAAACCGGGAAGGCCCCATTCTGACATAGGAAGTAATGAAGTTTGTCATGCAGAGGAGATACGTCCCGCCCTGTATCACCGAGAGCTCTAAAGGAGGTTCTGCTGAATCACCCAAGGAAGCAAGACCGTAGAAGTGTATTATGGGGAGTTCAATCATCTACGTAACCGGCTCCAACTAGACGAGACCGAGGAGGCCCTCATGGCCTAATTTCTTGATGGGTTGCAAGATCGGATCGTGAGAAAGGTCAAGGGACAAACCTACGGGAACTTTGAGGAATTGCTCCACCTTGCCATCCAAGTCGAGCAGCAAGTCAAGAGGAAGGCCTCCAGCCTCAACCGAAGCTGAGGTCAAGGCACCCCGATTTGGTCTCCGAACTCCTCACCAAGCCACCAAGCTAACCGAAGCCAAGACAAGTCCAAGCCGATCGTGGTCGATTCTCGATTCAAGCTAAGAGTTCAAGAGCAAGCCAAGGATAACCGGCAAGATCCTCGGAAGCCCTTAACACCACAAGGACCCGAGATATCATATGCTTCAAGTGCCAAAGACACTACCACTTTGCCCGGGATTGCCCTAACCAACGGGTAATGGTGATTACCCCTACCGGGGAATACGAATCTTAAGATGAAGGAGAGCCATCCGAGCACGAGAAAACCGAGGAGCTGGAAGAAGAAATCTTGTACTATTCACACACATAAATACATCTTCGTGCAGAAATTTCAATGAGTCAATTTTTTAAATAAAAGACAAACTAATTAATAAAAGAATTGAACGAGTTTATAGAGGCTGCTTTCAATATGATACTTCAAGAAAAATAAGTATATTTCTTTTAGTTTCATACAAAAAGTTTTCATGTAAGTAAACATAAATATGAACAGCATTAAGGATTTTCCATGAACCACCTGAAAAGGATGAAACAATAGTTTATTCATTAAGAAAAATAAGAACATTTATTTGTGCAGCCGCTCGTTAATTAATTAATTTTCCGAATATGAGACAGAGAGAAAGAAATATATTTTAAGAGTTTATTATTTATGTGTACATATATATATATCGAAAATCCTTGGAAGACTTATAGAGAGAGCGAGAGTGTCAGCAAATATATATATATATATATATATATATATATATATATATATTTGTGTGAGAGTGTTGCACTATGACCTACATTCAAGAAGTCAATTGCAGTTTATCCCATATTGGTCTGATTGGCAAAATATTAGAGTATTTCAATAGAAATTATAATTTTTTGGGTTTCACTAAAACTAGAGTAAATATTTGTTTTTCATCAAAGAATTTTTTTTTTTAGCGTACATTTGTACTCCACATCATAGTGGCGTAACATTTTTTCGCCTATTTTGGTGGGTTCCAATAAAAACTAGCTTACATTTGTACTCTATAATAACCTACCAATCAGACTGATTGTATTTTGGTGTACATTTTTTGTGTTACAAGACTCACCCTCTAACTATTTATAACTACACTTTCTTACATTTTTTACTGTCAGATTAAAGTAACGTTTTTAGATCTAATGAATGAGATTAAGTTTCATCTTCTCTCATCTCATTCCTTTCCTCACATATTCTCATATTCTTTCTTTTCATCTTCTTCTCTCGTCTCTTCATCTTCTATTCTGTGTATGTTTTCTGTTTTACAAACCAAATTTAAATTTGATTTTTCATACTTGACATCAAAAAAAAAAAAAAAATCACACACTATTGATATTCATTATCTATTTCACGTGAATCGTCCTAAACACTAATATGGGTTATCGTGAAAACCAATGTGCGTTAGAGTAAAAACTAAAATTGTGAATGTGTGTTAAAAGACAATAAATTCTCTCTTTTAATTATCACTAAGGGTTGCCCAGCGCTACGCACGGGTTATGTTTATGTTTGTTCCGTAATTACAATATGAAAGTGATTTTGTATATATGGATTTTAGGATGCAATATTTACCTGATAATAGCTAGTAAATCTCTATATAATTATTTGATCAATGTTAAAAGTAAAATAACTTTGCATTTACGTAGAATATTACAGCAAATGCCATTAGAAAATCTGTTTAATATTTTTAATCTTACTAATAATCATAATAATTTTCTATTTAGTTAATCAATTCTCTAATAAATAGCACAAAAATCGATATATAGATATTTTAAATTTAAATCTGTTTATTTTATTTAGTATCTCCTAAATAAATATATTTTTTTTAATTAGAGTATTTAATGTTTTAAAATAAAGTCATTAAGGATACAACAATAAAACTAATTATAGTATTGTGATTATTGTTGTATCCTTAATAAATTTATTTTAAAAAATTAAATATTATATTGTAAATAATATTTTAACAATTATTACTTTCCACAAAAAAATTGACTCACTTTATCTTTCTTATTAATTATGGACGAAAAATAAAATTAATATTTTTACCATCCAACTTTAAATCATCCGGATCTTCAAGTATTCTAATTTGTACAATAGGTAAGGACGGGTCAAGACGGATCAAGCCAAATCATGACAGATCTCACATCTTAGATCGAATTTCTAATCATTGATAAGAATTGATTATATATTTTTAATTAACACAACACAAGCCATATATAATAATAAATAAGATACTAAAAACATAAAATTAATCTAATTTAAAATACTAATAATAATCTATGAAAATATAAACTAACGAAATATGAAGTATATATTTTTCCGCGCCGGACAGCGTGGATTACTATCTAGTATGGTTTTTATAAGATAATTTGGCATTGTGAGTTCAAATCTGTATAATTCTTTTTCCCAAATGGAGCCCAATAAGATAATTGACTTCCCACTCTCTTTGCTAAGGAAATAGTCCTACAGCTACACGTCCAGCCGTCCATGCTTAATTCGCACATGTATACCAAAACACATGAGCAACAAGTTACTCTTGCATGATGTATCACTGTTCAAGTTTAGTAATAACTAATAAGCATTAAATCTGTAGTTTTAAAATTAGACCAAGGATTTGGTGCTCTTACACAAACGTTATAATTAAAACACTACTTCAATCATCAAGAGGAGGAAATTTGTTTTACTCTGTACTTTATATCTTCGATGACTTAGATCATAATTAAAAAAAAAAAAAAAAAAAAACCCAATAAAACTCATCACTCCAATCATAATCAAGTTTTACTCTGAGTTACTTATGTCTTCAATGACTCCAAGTAATCTCCTTTCTCATCAGAGCTACTCTTGAACACTTGCAAGAATGAGTAGAAACAGAACTAAAGAGATTAAACGAAACAGAGTTGTATAGTTCATAATTATGCAGCAATACCATGTTGGGGACCCTGACCTCAGAAGATGAACCTAATATTGCTAGTGAAAAAAAGATAAGCGTTGGCAAGTTAAGAGGGGTAAATAAACAGTAGTAGTCATTTAGAATTTTGAATGAGTTTGCGAGAACAAAGAAGCTTTGATGTGACTTGTTCTCACTTCTTTGTATTATTTTCACACCAAACTTAGAAAGATAGAATAACAATCTACCCCAACTTTGGAGTAACAAAAAAAGGTTAATAGAAAACAAAAAGATATAAAACTACAGAATCACTACTTTGTTTTTGCAGCGTGGAAGTGTGACGTACATAAATCAAAAGACCCAAGCTTTCTCTCTGTGATGAATACTTTCCCTCTCTGTTATTGTTTCTAGGAGCTGACGATTATCTGGTAAATAGCAAAGTCAGGTAAGAAGAGTAGACGATAAATGCAATGGGAGGATATGCAAACTGTTTGTAATCAAATTATTTCAAGAGTAAAAGATGACATAAAAGCTATGGCGAGTAAATGAAAGATACTCTTTGCCTCGTTTTGTTATCTCAAAGAATGAGACGACTGATAGGTACCACATGCACAAATAACAATGATAAATTCACATTAAAATGCTTAATTGTACATAGAAATATACCTGAGAGAGAGAGTGCTCTAATGGGGGACTTTCGGTAATTTAAAGTTTTCAATTTTTTAAACCTGAAATCATAATCACAATAATTATCTCGTTTAACACATATATAGCCTGCGGCAACTGACTGATTGTTTGAAGGCTAAAGAGTTCACCATCAACTTCTTCATCTTATGCTAAAGAGTTTAACGAATTTCAAATTTGTTAGCCGTAAAATCGAACAAAGCACAATTGAGGGATAAAAAACCTACCAGGAACGCTTGAAGTCAAACCAAGCATGTATTGTGTATGGTGGCCTCAGCCTTATCACCCTTAAGCAATCCTCATATATGGTTGGGAGAAACACGTCTCAGAAAACCCAGACCCAGTAACATATATGTGTCGAGTATGGCAATCCCCCTTTGACCAGTTAGTAGCTTCATCCTCCAGGTGAAGCTTCAATTTATTTTTTGCAATAATAATTTAAACCAACAACCTTGAGGCATGATTAAATATCAGAGAAACAATCCAACAAAATCAGATTACAGCATGTTTCTGCACTGGTGTTAAGCAAACATGTCAATCTAAAACGTACTCTTTTAAAAACTCAGTATGCTATCTAACCCCTAACTTGCAAGCGCTGGTGTTAAAACAACATTATCGTCTATTCTAGGTTTTCCTCGGGACAACCAAACATTACTACAGTATGCCACTCTTTCCAGTCCCAACCATGGAGTCACATGGTTTCGATTTTCCACATACAATATATAGTGTTAAAATGTATATAACAATCCTGGTTCTCAATCTCAAATTATCAGCTTAAACGTGTAAATCAATGTGAAGCGATGTACAATAAGATATAGTACCTGTTGGAACCATGGAAGCCTGTAGATACAATACAACATCATTATATTCTTATGATCCTTAAATATCTCTTGATTTGGTGCACTTATTTCTTTCTTTGTCCATGGGTCTTCTTCTTCTTCCTCTTTGTAGTCCCAACCTCTCTTTCTCCATACGGCATGTTTTTTTTTGGCGATTTCTTTACTTTCTTGATGAATTTTCGAGATTTGAAGTGGTGCTACGTGATTGAAACTGAGATCAACAGAATGATCAGATGCATGCTTTAAAAGCGTGGGAGTTGAGGGGAGAAGAAGAAGACAAAGATTAATGATCTAACCTTTGGATGATTGAATTTCCGGTTTTGCGTGTGAAGCTATGGAAACCTATTTGGTAAATCTGAGAAAGTTATTTGTGTAATAAGGAGACGGTGCTAGGGCCCTACCTCTAGAATCTCGTTGGATGGGTTCCTTGCGGTGATGAATGAAACTCCATTTGCATCTTTAGTTGTAGCAGAGAGAGGTGTTCCTTAATTATTCCGATCGAAATTAATATCTGATAAGGAAGAGGGTGATGAGATGGTAATAGCGTGTGGAGGGTTTCGTTTAAGAAGAAAATTTAGGTTTTGATGAAGCCAACTCATAAATCTAATTGGCCAGTGAATGTCGTAGTCGTTCCCTTTTTCATAAAATTGATATGACTGAGAAGTGAGTAATAGAGGGAGGAGGAAGAGAAGAAACAACAATAACAATGAAAAAGGAGGTTAACCAACCCTAAGGATTTTGCTTTGGACGATGGATAGACAAAACGTTTCAAGTTTTAAAGAGACAGAAGTAATGAAGTACTCAACTTTGCACACATGTTAAAACTCTGAGCTCTATATTAACATGTTAAAACTCTGAGCTCTATCATTGCACACATGTTAAAACACATGTTAAAACTCTGAGCTCTATCATTGGTTGTTTCTTTGTTTTGATGATGTGGCGGGTCTTAAGAATAATTATATAGTAGAGATTTTTGTAATCAGCTGATGTGGCTTATTATGAGGCTTTGTTATTTTGCTGATGTGGATTCATGGAGACGCCTCAAAATCCCCCCTTTATATAGTAGAAATTAGTTACTCATTAACAATTTTAGTTGCAAGAACAACCGAATTTCTATAGATCTCTGAAAAATAGTCTGGTTTCGACACTGAATTTCCCAGTTAACAAAAACAAAATTTAATGCTTAGCGGCGGATGGTTTCTGTGATTACGAGAGGATCAGTTTGATGCACAAGAAATAGAACAGAATAGGTAGTACGCTAGATGCAAAACAATAAGCTCTATTCGTATAGTTTAATTATTGAATAGTATTATTAAATAACTACATATAATATTTTAATTGATAAGTTTAGCTGATCAAATTTATTATATATTGATGGTAAGTCTTTAACTATACATGTTCCATTAGAGCAACTTCAACGTGACGTTATAACACCAAATTTGGTGTGTTTTTATCGTCAATAGGATTCTATATTTCACACCAAATAATTTCTTTTAGTTTTTTATGAATAATAGTGTGGTGTACGTAATACTATTCACAAAACATTAAGAAAATTTTTTATTATATACGTTTTTTAATTTTAGTAATGTAATTAAATTTAGTGTGACAATATTCACAAAACACTAAAAACAAACTATTATTATATTAGTTTTATAAATTTATTAATGTAATTAAATTTCTGTTCAGATAAATATACCATCAATTGTTTGTATATTTTTTATAATAATATAAAATTGTAATTTTAATTAATATAAAATTTAATATACTAATTCTGAACGTTTAAATATAAAACTTTAATATACAAAATATCGAAATTAATATACTAATTCTGAAAATTATTATGCTGTAATTGTTTGAACAAAAACAAAAATATACTGTAATTTATTTTCTGTTACTTTTAATTTATCGATTGCAATCATTTTTCTTATATATAAATTACTTAAAAAACTATTTAAAAAATCTTAAATCTAATAATATGATAATAGAAAATATATTTTTAATGTGAAATTTGGTGTTTTGGTTGGAGTTGCTCTTAGAACAATGAACGCAGGTCCTGATTTCAAAAATTACCACCAAAAATTTAAAAATGCTGAGATGGATCATCCCCTAAGAGTTCTAAGGAAACTTGGGAGGGACATAAGTGATGAAGTGTGAGGGTTTCAGTGATAGTGCAATGGATGAATTATGGTTAAGTGCTTTGTAGGGCATTTATCGTAGAAAACAATAAAGTATATAGATTTCCTTATCCGAAAAAACCTTTGGTCTTTTCTACGAAGACCTAGTTTACACTTTGTTAGAAGGAAAATCTAGATATCACGCGAGAGGTATGGAAAAGAAATATAGCTGTTATTTATATTTTTGTTCGAGTTATTAGCATGTGTTTATTATTCATTTAAATAAAATAATTAATATCTTTATTTACACTATATCTCTATATACTAATATTGGGGAAGTATATTTATAAAAATAATGAAGAATTATCTCATTGTCAAAATATCATTTAAAAAAAATTAAAATAAAATCATTAAGTATACAAATGTCAAATGAAAATCTCTACAATTTAATTAGTTTTCCAAAATAAAAATATTTTTTAAAAAATTAATGACCAGTCAAATTGAATAAGAAAGATTTGATATCCAAATATATTATGTTAATTACTTTTTAATCATTATATTTCACCTTTCACCTTTGTTTGATTTAATCTTTGTGACGAATTAAATCAACACATCATACATATTAATAAAAATGGTAGATTATTTTCCACACATGCTATGATTCAAATTTTTTAAACGAATATAAATTTATCAATCTATATCATCTGTCAGCATATGAGCTTCAATTACATACATAAACAAACTAATCATTGATTCAAATAAAACAAATTAAATTTTGTAATTGTTACATATATTAATCTTTAAAATATATTACAAAAATAAAAGGGAGAATTTTTATTTTGGACTCCTTCGAAATTTGTTTTTCAAACAGAATTCCCTGTGAAGGATTTTCAAATGGGTACAATTTTGGTAGTTTTTCCTAAATGAAATTATTTTAGATTTTAATCATAATATTGTTCTGTGTATAACACGAGTATTATCTACAATATAATATTTGAGAAGTATATTGCGAGGTTAGAACCTATGTGAGCTATAGTTGGGAGGGAAAATTATAATTTTTCCACTAAATGTGAACATAATCTTGCTTAGGAAGAGAATATGCTCTGCGAGTTTATTTTTGGCTGCCAATTTGGGTTTACAATTTTACTAAAATTATCTACATTATATTTTAACTAAACCAATCTACATCCAATAACGTCCATAATCATATCTCACCAACTAAGCCCAACTAATATTGAATTCAATAACAATTAAAAAAATCCTAGTTTTACACCATGCATTTCATTCTTATATATAGTGCATCTAGGTTTTCACTTCTTCTTTGCGGCGCAAATAAAAATGGTGTGTGGAAGCACCATTGTAATTCGACAAAAAAATATCTTGATTTTTTTTGTCAAATGGAAAGGTAATTTAACGTCTACTAATAATCTGTTTTGCTCATACATTGATAAGTTTTATAGAAAAGTTTACTAATGTTGTAGTCGATCTCAGAAGCTAGAGGTGGTAGATACTATTTCATCGTGTGATTACCTAAATTTTTATCAAATCCTAATATTTTTGTATGGGTTTATATGTCTCAATATTTGGAATATGCTAAGCTGTTTAGGTTAACTATCTGTTTGCTTCATTGATCCTACAGTAAATCAATGGTGCCCATGGTTTTACTTTTGTTCGTGATGATCTCGAGACACTCAATGATGTCTCAATCCGCGGGTGACTAGGTGCATTATTTTCTTCTCCTTCATTCCACCTTCCTAATTTGGATTATATGTAATCAAGTTTGATTTAATCTTACAACGTGCAGGTGCGGATATCGGAATTGCTACTTGGAAAGGTTCCTAAAGGCTTCATGTTTGCCCCGAGCACAAATCCAAAGCTTATGACCGAGCTGAAAGGCAGATTCAACCACATATTCTGTAAGATCAAAATCTCATCCAAAACATATATGAAACTATAATTGATATTAGGCCTGGACATATTATCCGAACCCAAATTTACCGATTTGAATCCGAGCCAAAATTTTAGGTTCGAATATACCATATTACCCGATCGGATGATGATATGAGATGAGTTCAGGTGTGGGTTTGGATCAGGTAAAATCTGAAATCCGTTTGAAGATCCGAAATACTTACATATATACATGATATACATATACATATTTCAGATTTTTTGAACTTTTCAGATTTATTTTCAAAAAGTTTGGATTTATTTTCGGAGTTCGGACTTTTTGGATTTATTTATTGGATTTTAAGAAACTGATGGGTTAAATGATTAACAATCAACCCATGGTTAAACATTTTTTTGTTTGTATGAATGTCAAAGTATATTCACCAAAAAAACTGGTTTACATCAAGTGCGATGTTAAAAACATAAGAATTTGAGATTTTTTAACGGTCATGTACAACATAACTAGGGCAGTTAGAAGCTACGGGTTTGGAACTAATAGCGAAGACCACCCTCATAAGCCGTGAACCCTTCATTTGGACTGTGCTTAGATGGTTGCAGACACTTTTATCTATAAAACCAGTGAGCTCTGCAGTCAGAGTTGGAGTATCGCCGTGGCGTCTTCCTTTCCTTTCCCTCCATATGCTATGAAGAGAGATCTGGAAAAATATCTGAGTACAAAGGAGTGAAGTAGTGGCTTCGAAGTATCTGAGAGTAGGGGAAAATAGAATCCCATCTTGTTGTAAAGCTGCGGCCAAGTAAACCTCTAGTGAGGGCTAACCAAACATGAGAGGTGTAGGAGAACGAGAAGAAGAGATTATCCCGAGTCTCTACTCTTTCACTACAAAGAACAAAACCACCTCTAGCTTCCGCATTCCATTTGATCTATCTATCACCCGTAGCCAGATGGCTATGAATATAATTCAAAGTAATGAATGAGTATTTAGGTGTGGAGTAAGGAAACCATACACCTTTATACTAGTCACATATCAGATTTGCTTGTCAAATCAAATGCCAAGTTTTTTGCGATGAAAATTTGTTTTTGAACGTTTCGTTCTTCTTTTTCCAAAGGGACTGATCTGCACCAGTCTGAAGAGCTCGAAGACGGAGAGCATCCAGCTCATCCTCAATCTAATTCAAAACTGTGAACAGATGCCTTCGTCTTCTATATATATCAAGAGCAGCAATAACAGTGCTATGAGACGAGATACCCATGTCAATGATACCTCTCGGCCCAAGTAAGTCATAGAGTTTCCCGAGTGGACACCATACATCATGCCAAAAGATGTGTCATGACCAAAGCAGATCTCTCTTTTATGGTCTCTGTATTTTTGAATTTTCTGCCACATCCAGAAGCCCAAGCTAGAATTTCACGAATTAACCATAGTGATCCACTCTGAATTTGATTTTTCCGAATCCATTTACCCATAAAGTTTTCCTGGCCACAAAAATCCTCCATATCAGTTTTAAAATACTCACTGTGTTCACTTCTGAAAGCAGTCTTATCCCTAGACCACCTTCCTATTTTGGTCTGTAAACATATGTGTAAGCAATTTTTGCATTTCTCGGATTGAGTTCTGGGCCGGACCACAAAAAGGCAGAAAATAAGCTTTCAATCTCCTTGATGCACTTACTTGGTAGTCTAAACGCTGATAGCCAGAAGCTCGCAAGACTAGAGAGGACATAATTTAATCAATTGTAGACGTCCAGTAAAAGAGAGAAATTGGCATTTCCATGATATGATACGTAATCTGATTTTCTCTAGCAGTGGGAAAATGCCAAGTTATCATAACCAATAATGACATGTGGAAAACGGAGTGATACACAAGAACACTGACCACATTTCTATAGATTACTCACCACTACAAGCCTACTTTCAAGATCTACATTATCAGCTAGAACTTTGAATAAGATTGCTCGAGTGCGGGATGCCTAGCAGTTGAATACCATGTCTTTCAAAGGACTTGTGTAGTTTTTGTTAGACTCTGCAGCTTTTTCATTCATATATACTTCAACTACCTGTCATAAGCATACAATTTTCATTAAAGATTTTCTACTTCTGGCAGGTAGGCAAAGTATATGAATGAAAAAGCTGCAAAGTTTGGCAAAAACTATACAAAATTTTGAAAGTTGTGGTATTCAACTACTGTGAGAGATCAAATATGGTTTATCCCGCGCTCGAATATTCTTATTCAAAGTTCGAGCTGATAGTGTAGGTCTTGAAAGTAGGCTTGTAGTGTTAGGTACTCTATAGAATCGTGGTCATTGATCTTGTGTACCACTTCATTTTCCACAAGTTATTTGTTCTGATAACTTGGAAATTAATTCGGTTAATTTTCTTGATCAGGGTTTTCCTAGTGATATGAGATCTTGTGCAAGTGTCGACTCATATGATTATATGTATGTTGTGGTTGTGGCATAAGCTGTGGAAATGATGGTCGCCCTTATGTGATCACCCGGTCAGCGAATACCTCTGTCAACCAACACAATTCATGCATGATGGAACCTCTCTTTTCCCTATGTTGAATTCATAACGCTGGGTTTGCGGTTGCTAGCGTTTTATAACAATTATAGGATCGCTCTATACTGCTTCAAATTGCTCAAAACCACTAGATTTCAAAAGCTCATTTCCGCAAGCATTTTCGGTTGTGGGCAATTGCAGTTGATTACAAAAATTATTTATTTTAATCAAGTTTGATATAAAATTAATTATAACATTTTACTAATCATTTTGTAACCTAATCTCCTAATTTGGCCTTTCTCAATTGAAATCATGGCTTTCAATCAAGTTAAATAAAACCTAGAAACGAATGTAAGAAATCATAAAAATTGTATTTACTTTTTTCGTTTATTAGTTATGTTAATATTTTAGATGTTATATTGTGCCTAATTACACTTGATTTTAGCCATAAAACGATATAACTAAAATATACACCATAAAAAAAAAAACTCAAAAACCAAGAACTAAGCCAAAATCCAAAAACTAAAAACCATTTAAAAAAAAAAATACAACACATAAAACACACGTAACAGATGTCGACAAATCACAAAGCACATATATATATAAAGTGATCACCATGCCATGAACGTAACAGATACAGATGTTGACGAATTTATATGGAATCTAATATGTCTATGCACAAAACTTATAATAAACTCCAGAGTTATAAGTTATCAATTATCAATAGTTAGGCATAATATATGAGAACTTTTATGTCATGAATGTTTGAGATTTTTTAAATGATTTTTAGGGGTTGTTATTGGTTAGATAATTTTTAAAGAATTGTAAGTTTTTAAGACTTTGGTGTTATTCAATTTTGAATTACAAAGACTCTTCTAAAATTATGTATTATTGGTTCTATATTTATAAAAAGTGGTTAAAAGTCATGCGTTATTGGATTAATAAAAATTTTAACTAATTTTCAAATTATATTAAAATTTATTACAGTTAAGTGTTATTGGTTGATTGATTTTAAAGTTTTTTGTTCATCTGAAACAACTTTTAAAGACTTTCAAAATATTCTCAGAAACTTTTGGTGAGAATATGTGAATGTTTTAAATACACTCTGAATTTTTTTTAATTCTCCAATCCTAATAAACATTACAATTATACATAAATCTCAAACCAATAATACCCCTTAATTTTATTTTATTTTTGTCTTTTGATTTTTAGTTTTTGAGTTTTGTTTTGAGTTTTTGATTTTTTGTGTTGATTTTAGTTCTATGGCTTTATTGGTTATATGGCTAAACCCAGCTAAAATATTAACATAACTAAAAATTTTTAAAAAAGAAGTAACGAAGATTTTTAGGATTCCTTACATTCGTTTTTGGGTTTTCTTTAGCTTGATTGAAAGCCATGATTTCAATGGAGAAATGACAAATTAGGAGAGTAGGTTAGATAATGATTAGGGAAATGTTATAAGTTTATATCAAACTTGATTAATTTTTTTTTAATCAACATCAATCGTCCACAACCGCAAACGCTTGCTGAAAAAAGCTTTCACAATCTAGCGGTTTTGAGCTATTTGAAGTTGTATAAAATGATCCTATGATTGTTATAAAATGCTAGCAATCGCAAACCCATCGTTTGCGAGTGGTTGCAGAAGAACTAATCAAACCATAAATTTGTAATCAAAACGCAATATCTTGATGCAATCGTAAAATTAATCCAAAATCATTTAAAACTTTGATGAGTTTAAATGGTGCATTTAGATGTAAATGTTGTGTCTAGAAATTGCAAATATATATCTAAAATATTCTTATTTACAATTATAGCTCTACTTATGTTGATTTGCAATAGATTCATCATTTTAATTAAATTAAATTACAAATTTTCATTAGAATTACAGAATAAACAATTTCGCCAAAACCCAAAAATAACATAATATTCCTTTAATACCCGTAAAATCGTGGAAGTACTATATCCCGCCAAAACTGCAAAATCGCAAAACTGCATTTTTCTGCTAAATCAATGAAATCGTGCTTTTGGCGGCAACCATCTGATAATGCTCAAATTACCCCTTCAAGCTAACTCTCTCAAATTAAGAGATCGCAGTAGTATTTAGAGATCGAATCCAGAAAGACTCAACGGTTTCACGATAGATCTTTTCGTTTCAAATTCAGCTAAGCAAAATAAGAATTAAATTAAAAGACAATGCAAATTAATTAAAATCGGTTGTTTATCAAGATGGGAAAGCATTAGGTTCAGGAAATTTCTCAGGAAATCAAGTAATGATGTTCAATAAATTATATTAGGATCGAATTAATATCAAGTTCTAGAACTCAAACACAATGATTATATAAACTAGCTCTCGCTGCGAGAATTTACTATGAATAAAACCTAAGAAACCAAATCTCTTTGTGAATCTTTAAGTCTAAGCAAGCATTAAGCACAAGTTGATTTGTTCACAAATTATCTAATCCAAATCTCTTTGCAATTATCTAATTTGCTCACTCTAGGTTTTATCTAGTTTCAATCCACACTCTTGTGTCATTTTGTCAACCTAAGAACAAGTTTCTAAGTGATCAATCTAGAAAAAGCTTTAAACACACCATATGTGAAGAACTACCAAGTTTGAATCCTAGTAAATTAATTAATACATCATTCCATGAAATCCCTTATGAGAATCCTCAAACCTAATTAGAGATCTACTCAGACATATCAATAGAAAATAAAGACATGAATAATATAGATATCATAAAAGAACAGAGTAAATAAGAATAGGGGTTCGAAATCTTCTCTCAAAGTAAAACAAATAAGATCAGCCCCAAACTCTCGAAAACTCTCCTAAAGCAAGATGAAGATCCAAAATCTCAGAACTAAAGATGTTCTTTTAAAACAAAGTCTAAAACCCTAATTATAGGCCTAAACACGAACATGGGTTATATTGTAAATATATAAAACTTTTGGGCAAAGTTGCAAATCTCCTTAAGTTGTTATCTCCACGTGGGGAAATAAAATCAGAATGTGTGTTGGTCAACACAGAAATCGTGTTGCCCAACACAGTTGAACTTCAAAGACGCCAACTGCGATTCCTTAGCTACAATGCTCCATGAATGCTCCAAAAACGTTCAATTGATCCCCAAACATGTGTAAACCTGTAAAAGACTCGATAGGGACTCGAAAGACACATAAAAGATTCAATTATATACATATATTATGGCTTTAAAACCGGTAAAAACCATGATATATCACCATCCAAACCATGGTATTAAGTTTTCTCCCCAAAATCACAAAATCTCATAATTGCATTATCTCGCCAAAACATAAAAATCTTGCATTGGAATTGTTTTTTCCTACAAAAATTGCAAAATTGCGGGAATTGTTTATTAATTTTTTTTCCAAAATCTTTGAACAATATTTTAAGCCAAAAATGTGAAATCGCTCTTTTGGCAGAAAAAATGTGAATTGTGATTATCAATCAAAAGCCACAAAATCATGGCATTACAATTTCTCACCAAAAACCGTTAATCCCATATTAACGTCAAAACCCTGAAATCATGATTTAGGCAAAAAATCTCAATATGACATTTTCTGCAAAAGAAATCGCAAGATTTCCGAATTACGGTTTTACACCAAATCCATGAAATCACAAATTTGACAGAAAATTACGAGATACCATATTCTCACCAAAATAATAACATTACAGAATTATGATCTCCACAAAATCTGTGAATCACGGTATCTGCAGGAAAATTGGATTTTCCACCAAATCCAAAAACCCTCAGAATTATGTTTGAATCTAAAGCATAAAATCCTGATTTTTGTAAAATTTTGCATAATATTTGTTTACACCAGAATGACTAATATTGTAAAATTATGTTTTTCACCAAATCTATGAAGTAGCAATTTTAGTGGAAAAACATAATTTAGTGATTTTTGATTTTGACGGAGAAACGCAGTTTCACGATTTTGTCGGCTTAGTGGAAAAATAAAATTTTGCAATTTTAGCTAAATAATCTAATTTCACCGTTATAAACTGTTTAAAAGTAATTTTGATATAAAAATTATTTAATGAATTTTAACTATATATTTATTCTAAATATTACTTAGATCATTAAAAAAATTATTAATACACAAGTCTAACCTGTTTAATAATTTGGTTATTAAATGCATGTAGACCATTTTTCTGGACCATGTTCTTTATAGTTTTGGACAAAAGTACATAGAAAATACAAAAATCGTAGAAACATCAAAAACTAAAAAACAAGCAAACTACAATAAGCAAACCGAAAAAAAAAACAACAAGAAAGGACAACTTGGTGGGGGAAGACAATGAACGGAGAAGTCTTCATATTTTTCGTGAGCTACCGTGATCCATGGCCAGTCCTCAAACATAGATCGAGCGGCTCTTGAACCTTCATTCAGAAAAGTCTCAACATAATCTTACAAAACTGAGAAAAAATCTCGGGAGCCTCATCAGAAGATGCATTCATCAAACCAACAACTTCACCAAAAGCTTTGGAAGTTGAGCTGAAAAGCTGACACCTTGCCTGGAAGCAAAAAGGCAAAAAGAACCGCCAAGCCTCCAGATCAGCTCCCTCAGGGAGAAAGAAGATTAGACAAAGCACTCCCTAAACCACAAAATCTCCCTCTAGTAACATCTACCACCTTGACGATACCTGACTGACTATGTCCATGCAAGAAAACCATTTATTACCAAACACACCCGAAGCGCAAAGAAACTCCACCACCGAAGGAAAACAGAGAACACCACAAGCAAAGCCTCCAAGCCAAAGAAACCTTGCCCACGCTGCCAAACAAACCCATCCTAGAGACCATGTCCACACCAAGAGGTGCCGATTCCAAGATCTCAACCCACCGGAAAATGCGCAAACAGAGACCGGAGATCTCGCCCATAGCAGAGCAGTCACTCTGCCATGGACTCGCTACCAAAATGAGGTGAAGAGAAATTGTGCAACCACAAGGAGAGGAGAAACAACAATGCAAAAGATATGGGAAACCGAGGAAAGATGGAGATCAGATGTTAGAGGACCAGAGCCGTTCTTCATCAATTATTTTTATGTAAAAATATAATTTGCAAAAATCGTTAAAAGATTTAGCCATCAAGAGAGAAATAGCATCCTCTTGCTTTCATAGCGGAGATGGCTGGCTTCAGTCTAGCAGCATCCAGCTCCTATTACTGGTGTTGGCTAGCTTTTCTTCCAGCATGGATGCTCCCTAAGAATATTCGGCCGGCTATCATCTAGATATCTCACTTTTCACTTCCGGCCGGCGAGCTTATCTTTCTCCCAAAGTTTCTTCTGGTTTTCTTTGTTTTCTATTCGTCTCACTCAATTCATTTTGGTTTGGGTTAAATTTCTCTTGCTTGATCTCCTTTCTTAGATCTAGTTGTGTAATTATCCAAGCCTCCAGTCTCTAAGGGGATTAATTCGAGTTTCATGCTTATTGGGTTTCTAATTTTTTAGTTTCGATATAGTTGCGGATTGGAGTTTCTATTGGTGCCTTTGGTTTTATTTCTTAGCAATTGAAGTTCCGAGGATGTTTGGATCGATCGAGCTTTTTTTGGTTTTAGTGCTGTTTCTTTAAAGGCGGAAGCCTCCGAGTCTTAGTCGGATCTTTTCAATTTTAAGATTTTCTTATCACAGGTTCTGGAAGAGGAAGATCTTGGAGCTCAGAAGCGAAGCATGTTGAATTGTTATTTCAAGAAGTTTTTGGCAATTATGAGCTTTTCTCAGGCAAAAAATCAACCAGCGTAATTGGCGATCGTCCATGTTCTTTTTCTTCATTATACGTGTCTTTGGTTTCGATATTTGTGTGATGCGTGTTCTTGGAGTTGGATGCTGAATTAACTCAATTATTCTCCAGCGGATTATATTGTTTTGAACTTGGTTTAGGCTTTCGTTGGACTCTTTTCTTAGCTTTAGTTTTTCTTATGTCATTAATAAGATGAGATGAAGAAAAAGAAACAAATCGTTAGGTTTTTCAAGATACTTTCAAAAAATATCTAGGCCTCTTTACTAATAATTATTGGACCATTTTTTTAGTAGACATGAATCTTTATGTCATTGCATCTCTATCCACCCTATTTGGACCGGGCTGCTCACTATTAATTTCTTTCAAACTGCAATAATTTAACTAATTCCCAAAAGAGTATTTTCTGGACATGAAACTAAATAATTATTGGGTGTCTCTGAGAATTGGTAGTTTTAAGTATTTTTAGTGAATTTGGGTAGTTTTAAATTTTAATTTGCAAAATAGGTAGTTATTTTCAGTTTTTTTTTTCTTTTAACTAGAATCAGATATAACTTTGATAAATATGAAATATATGGAATTTCAATCAGGAACAAAGCGCGAAGTTTTGGTTCGGTCCGATACTGAAAGTATCAGGATCGGACTTGGATATACTGTATAAAGCTCATTTAAGATACAAAATTGTTCACACTCAAAAGTAACCAATATGATTTAGATTTTTAGTCAAAGAGTTTGTTTTAAGGATTTAATCTTTTTAAAATAATAAGAATTTATAATATGTTGAAGCCTTTTTTTATATATAAAAATGTTAGTTGAATCCTATTCGAATGCTGATTCTACTACGTACCTAGATTTAAAGTAATCTGATTTTGTATTTTATTTGGATTTAAATTGTTTCTTTTAAGCTAAATTGGATTTAGTGAAAATATATTGGTTGTTATTTTAACCTCGAATTGTATTGGAAGTATTTCATGAAAATGTAAAGTTCCCATACAAATGTTCCTTTGTGGCTTTCTAATCAAATTTGGTAATTTAATTTACGGCAGAAAGAATGCTGAGCTTTAACAAATGCATGTCTTTAACAAGTTCGTCACTTTCTAGACAAGCTCAGCTAAGAGTCTAATCTTTTTATGTTTGCTCAGTTTTTCTCTGGACCAGTTTTAAGTTTCTGTAGAAAGTGATACTTTGGTAGTTGTGAAATGTATACTTCGCGAGTGTTTTTTTTTCCCTTAAGTTTTTCTATTACAAGCATGAGAAGAAGAAAACAAGGATGCCTTGTGGCTCTATTACACACTCTAGAACATAATCTTGTCATATTGACTTGTAAATGCAATTGGCCCAATGATGCTCATCTTCTCGATGAGAGTAGAGAAGGTTGAGAGAGCGAGAGAAATAGCTCGATGAGATATGAAGTGCCGTCAACGATCAATATCATCACACAGTCGTTGAGAACCACATCAATATTCTCAAACATTGGTCTATCCATTTTAGGATCCTTAACTTAAATCATTATTAATGAGAAATTTTTTGAGTAAATATTATTGCATAATGTAACAAAGTGTTTTATGAAGATGATAATTTGGTTGTATAAACGTTTTAAAGTCCTTGAAAATTTTATGGTTTGGTATCAAACGGCTTGTCTTTTAATGTAGATCGATCGACATAGGCACCTGACTTAGAACTGGCTTTGGGTTGGGGTATTTCAGAAATCCTTATACATATTAGTGAACCCTCTAAGGAACAAAGACGTTGGAGACCTTTTTAATAAATGCCGTAAGGATTTTACAGATAGAGGACTCGTTTGCCACATTAGAGTATGTGGTCGAAAATAGTAGAACAAGTTTGCTGTCTATAAATAGTGCGTGTTCTTTTGTCGATGAAAATTTTTCTGAATAAGACACAATCTCATAAAGGCGGTACATTATTGAGTCGTCTTTGTCGTTCAAAAACCAAGTCCCTATTTTGTCCCTTTTTTAATAATGGCTTTGAGGTGATTTTTTACAAATTATTAAAAATAAGTTCTAAATTTCAAAATCAGTTGCGTTTTTCACTATAACCAACAAATATTTTTGGTTCCTTCTTAATATTTCTTTTAATAAAAATGTGTCATTTTTCTTTAATTTTTGGTATGAAAAAACAAAAATAATATTTTTGGGCTTTTTTAATGTTTAAAAAACAAAAATGGAGCATTTTACTTTAAAAACTTTAAAAAAATAAAATTAGGCACATGAGCGGTTGCACTAATATCCTGCCCATTTGGGTTAGGCATGTGTACATCATTTGATATCACATACCTGCATTTATTATTATCAGAGGCATGCCTATGAAGGAGAAAAAAAGACATTCGCCTTAAGCCCCCAAATATTAAACATTTTTTAGGGTCCTTAAATTTTTAAAAATTTATTAGATATATTTGTAAAATATATATATTAGTGTTATCTTTTTGAATTTAATGTTTTATTTCATATATTAAAAATAGTGTTAATCATATCTAATATTTTACAAAATTTATTCTAAATTTTAGTATTTTATAGATTAAAAATAGTGTTAACTAAAAATAGAATACAAAAATAGTATAAAACTATTTTATACCTTAAAAATAATACAAATTTTATTTTCATAGATTAAAAATAGTGTTTATTATTTTTAATTTATCACAAAAAAATTATTTATATGTTTTTTTTGTTACATTTTAGTTATAGAAAATATTTTAAGAAAAAAAAATATAAATAATTTTTGTTTATTCACCTAAAGTCTCAAAAACTCTAGGCACGGCCCTAATTATTATGATACAAAAATACTACATCAAAAATATTTATTTAAAAGGTAACTCATAAAGTTTTTATTTTTAAGCATAAATTCGCATTTATGGCAAGATATAAACTAGTATATTATGTATATATATAAGAGGCAAAAAGTTTCAACATTTGATATAATAAACATATATTTCTATATAAGCTTTAAACAAGTATTAAGAAAATAGATTTCTACCAAAATCTAAACCATCATATCAAATACCCCACGCGTAATTTGGGATAGTATTAGTGAATCAGAATTGTACAATATCAGATGGATCCTTGACAACATTTTGTGGGCCTGCATAGATAATGTCTTTATTTACTAGGTGCAAATATTTCAAAATATATAATAAATATAAAACTATCATCCTAGTCTAACCTATCCAACAAGAAACATCTATAAGAGTTTTCTTTCAAATATATCTAACTTGTTTTTATGAAAAAGAAAAAAAACAATTTTCCAAAAAAATTGTAATTCTACGAAAATCATATATGCAGTATAATGAGAGAGTTCTCTCTCCATTTAAAATGTCAACAATCATCAAGCTAAATTTAATGATATAACTAATTAAATTATTACATGCTCTTTCAATAAAAATTAAGTTATATAAATATTTATGCACACTAATCACTATTATTTCTACTAAATCGTTATGTTAATATACGTTAATGCATATTCATTTGTTCGTCATTGTTTCTATGTTGTGCATGTCTTGGCAGTTTTTGCTTATGTTTTACATTTTCTTTTTCTTTATTGTAAAGAATATAAAGAGTTACATTTTTTAAATGATTACACTTTTAATTAATAATTTAATATTAATATTTATAAATAATTTTCGAAAATCAACAATTAAATATTGGAATTCTGCGTAATGCATGGTGTAGTAATCTAGTGAAAATAATTAAAGGGCAACTTACACATTTTACACGCCAACAGCGACTTTTTGGGTTAAATCCAAATATATATACTTTGTCACTTGATTAAAAATGAATTGATTTTTGATAGAAAATAAGTTTAATCCCAAGTACAATTGTAAGTGCACAATAGTCACTTGTAGTGGGTATCGAATCCACATGGAGAATATAGCTAACACACTAAAATTGTGAGGTTTTTTCTAATCCCTAAAAAGAATTAAGCAATTAATTGAAATTTAACACAAAAGGAAACTAAACGAGACTAAAAACTAAGATTAAACAAGATGATATATAAACGATAATGAAGCAATGTGTCAAGAGCTTAGCGGTTGATTAAAATGAAATGACAGTTACTAATGATGCTTAGAACAAGCAATAAACACAATCCTACGACATGAATCACTAATCAAGACTAATCAACCTTCATGATACTAATCACATCACTTATCACCTTAATCAAGTAAAATTCCATACTAATCAAGAAATCGATGAGCATTAACAATTAAGTCCAATCAATTCACTAATTATCCAAACATCAATTTTCATTGGCTAAAAAATAAGCTCATTTAGATTTGGTTCAAACATTTCATTAAACACTTTCTGAGCATAAAACCTCTATGATCTAGATTCAAGTGATCAAGTCAAATCTAACATTAAGAACAACTTAAATGAAGGATAAACAAAGGATATAGTCTCTTAGAATCATTAATCAATCATCAAAACACCATAATCTACTAAGCTCCTAAGTCATAATTAGATGACTACTCACACATAACTTATGATGAAAAATAACTAAGCAAGATGAAGAATGCATACTGAAAGAGATAAGAGAGGGATGAATGAAAATAATCACTAATTTCCAAGAGTCATCAAGATCCAATACAAGTTGATGTTCTAGATCCAAAAGAGACAAAATGATTTTATAAAAAGAGTCTTTCCCTACAAAAAAAAAAGTAGGTCTAAAATGTATTTCTAATTAGAAAAATGCATAACGGGTTGACCCGAAACAAACCGGATCGGATCCAAAATGATCTAACTCCACTCTAAGTTTTACTATAAAATAGAGTAATGAAAATATTACTATATATTTGGAGTAATACTGTTCATTCATTTATTATAGAATGAAACTTTTTAATTTATAAAATATTTTTTTATTTTTTATTTTTTTATTAAATAATATTAGCTCATTTTGCATTTAAAATGCATTAAATGATCATTTGTAGAAAAAAATACTCATTATTATGCTTAAAAAATCTATTAGCTTTTATTGTGTTTGTTATCTTTTATGCTGTATAAGTAATTTTATTTATGTAATAAATTTTTTATTTCAATGATATCTTAATTTTATGGAATTTTGGTTTTAAATAAAATAAGTGAGTCAAATTTACAATTTTGATAAATATTGGATGTTTTCTAGAAATAATAGAGGAGTGAGTTGGAGTAAAATACACTCTATTGTTGTATTTTTTATTTTAGAGTAAAAAATAAAGAAATGAGTTGGAGATGTTTTTAATCTGTGGCTATAACTGAAAATTTAGTTGACATGATTGTGACCCAGTCTTGGCTATAGGAAGCGGCGGATGTAAGGTTTTGGAGGGTGGTGCATGTGCTACATACGATTGTTTTTTAGCTAATGTATAAAATTTAACAAGCTCTTTTCAATTCTATTGAGTTATGCCCCCTGCAAAAAATTAATTGGATCCGCCAGTATCCAACGTCCATATCATGGCCATTTTACTCGTTGTCACACCATGGCCTAATAACATATTTGTGGCAAATTCGTAGTTATTTTCTTCATAATGATCATGGGCTGATTTGTAACAATCATAAATAGTTTGTTTTCGTCTGTATTCATTAATTTCCTAGAAATTTTGGCTCTATCTTGATGGATAACTAATGGCCACATTTGATCATATCCCTTATTTTGTCCCTTTCATCTTCTACATCTCTTTGCTACTCATATTCTAAAATAATAGCTCGTGTACGGTCGGGATATAATATTGAATTAGTAGTTAAGTTTAGCAGATACGTAGAGTTCCAATTCTACTAGACCTCAATCTGTAAATTGGCTTGAGATTTAATTAATTTGGAAATTTTTTCGAGTTTATGAACCTTAGACAAGTCTAGAAAAATTAATTATGGGGTTGAAGTAATTAATTTAGATTTATTCCTAGGATGTCATAAATTGTTTCAAAAGTTGTAGGGTTTTTCTCGATCAAATGGCAAAAGTCAATTTGGCTTTCTCTTCTTACTTCTTTTCCTTCCTTGGTCGCAATTTTTTGTTGTGGGAGAGAAAGAGAGTTCTTGAGCTTGTGAGGTAAGAGAAAGAAGAGAGAAGAAGAAGAGAAAGACTTGGTGACCTTGTGAAAAGCTTGGATCTTGCGAGATCAAGGGTATGTGAAGCTTGTGGAGCTTGGGAAAAGGAGTGGGTTGGAGCTAAGGTTTGGGCGTGGGGCTTGGAGGAGAAGGAGAGATCTTCTTGATCTTGGAGAGTCCATCTAAGCATAGATCCATCCATTCTAACGTGAGTTGTGACCAAAGATTAACATTAGGCCTTGATTGGGGGCTTGTGGGGTTTTGTTAAGCATTGTGGGGTTGCTAGGATGCTTAGAAGCCTTGTGGTCATGTGTGGAGCTTTAGCTAGAATTTGCTAAGCTTGTGGTGGTTAGAGAACCATGGAATTGTTGTTGTTTTGCCTTGAAAACTTGATTGTGTTCATGTGCTTGCTTGGTGGTTTTGTGTGTGATGTGGTTTCTTGGTGATTCCATGGCTTGTTGGGAGTATTTTTCCTTGTTGCTTGGTGTGTGGTATTGCCTTGCTTGATGTGTGTTTTGGTTGTGGTTTAGAGGTTTGGCCTTAGGGTTGTGTCAAGGTTAAGTTGTGAAATTTAGGAAAATCGGGTGCCTATCAACCAGGTGTGGTCGATAGAGCAAGGTCGATAGGGTGTATCGACTAGGGCAGGTCGATAGAGTGAGGTCGATAAATCCTGCTGGATGTTTTTCCTAGTGCTTATCGACCAGGTGTGGTCGACATAGCGTGGTCGATAGGGTGTATCGACTGGGTTGATCGATACGTATGTCGATGAATTCTTCGGATGGATTTTAGGATGGCTATCGACTAGGTATGGTCGATAGAGCATGGTCGATAGTGTGTATTGACCAGGTGTGGTCGATAGGGGGTATCGACGGTGTTGGTCGATAGGTTGTGGTCGATTGACCTTGTTGTTCTGTGATTTATGTTTTTAGCATTTTTTGATGTTGTGAATTGCTAGGTGGATAGTCATAGATGCTATTGATTGCCTTTTCATGGGTTGATGATTAGGAATTGATAGGGTTGTGGTCGTAGATTATTTTCATGCGTGAATTTGATCGAGTAGAAATTAATGCGTGGTGTGTTTGATTTCTGATTGTTGTGGTTGTTTGAAATTACGTGTGGCATTCATATAACCTGTTGTTGGGAAGATCAATCTCACTCAGCGTTTTGTTTACCAAATATTGATGCATCACTTTTGTCGATGTAGGTAAAGATAAAGTGTGATCGTGGAATCGAGGCAGTGAGGAGGGAATGACTAGGACTAGGTAGTTTTATGGTTTTTGTAGCTTTCGTAGAATTGCTAGAACCGGTAGAACTATTGACCTTCGTAATCGTTTGTGTAATTGATTGTCGTATGGTTTTGAATATTTAATGTATGAGAATTAGTTAATTATTTCCATGTGAAAAAGAGCGGTCGTTTCAATGTTCATCCTTAGTCTCTATGAAAGTTGATGTGATTCGAATCAATTGAGAAAGAGAAAAAACTAATGCATGTTAGTAATCGATTCAAAGTGTAAAAAGAATCCCATAATGAGAGTGAGATGTGGCCTAACTTAATATTTGGAAGGATATGATCCAATGTACTTATCGTTAATTTATTTTGAATTAGAAGTTCATAATATTTAATATGGTTTCAGAGTTCGATTTTTATGCAAAGCTCGTTTTTTATCCAAATTGGGTGGACCAAGTATGATATGTTGTTGATCATAAATTGATTAGTTTGAGATAGACCCAGAAATCTATAATTGCTATGGAGACTATTAGATTTTATACATTGATGGATGAGATGGCACATAGAGTTAGGAATAAGAGACATAAATGAATTAATTTATAGCCAATTAGTTTTGACTTTTGAGCATAAAACTCCTAAATATTAACATGGTATCAAAATTAGTGTTAGACCAAGTAACTAGGGTGGCTACAAAGAGAAAATTTGTTTAGAATGGGATTCAACTCTAGATGCTAAAAAAAACCATCATCTTGACAAGACGTGTTAGAAATCCTTCATCGAAAATGAAATGAAACGTAGATCTGTAATATTTAATCAATATTAACCAATGCACTCATTTCTATTTGAGTCAAGATCCACATAATATCTTATTTGGATCGATAAAGACCCAACCCATACCTCAAACTGTAGATGTGGATCTTTAACCACTTGACTACATATATTTTTCTAGTTATTTTCTTCTTTCAGTTTTATTAATTTCCTTAATAAAATGAAATCTTTAACCATTTGGAGAATACAATTCTGACTTTCTGAGATGTAGATAATAAGATAACTAAAGTGTGGCTGATAAACAAAATAGTAAAAGACAAAACAAAATTATGATGTAAATAGTTAACAACCAAGTGACAACACATTTGATGGCACAGATCAATTCTTACTAGATGATATCTCTTTTGCCACTGTTTTCACATAGTGACTCTAAGTAAGAGTAGTCGGGATTTCCATCTGTAAACTGCATATTATAAAAGAAAGAAAAAAAAGATTACTAAAAAAGTTTTAATCAAACTTTACATAATCATTGAGTAATAACCACCTAACCAACCTCTCCATTAATATCTTCATTGAACATACTCCAAAGTTGTTCAACGTCATACGTCAAAGACATTGAGTCAATCAAAGAACTATATGTCTCATCAGTCGTAGTCGCTATGAGACTTACTGCATTAGTGTCTTGGCTCTCTTCCAACAAATTCTCCCGTGAAACAGTCTCTTTATCCATTAGATTGTCGAAAAATTCACATTTCTCCTCATATTTGTTACCTGTGATACTACCATCTTTGTTGCTTATTTTGCCAAGGCCAACTTCATGTAGACCCTTGTTACCGGAGAAGGAGCGAGGTTGAGGCTTTAGGGCCGGTATGTTAGCTGGGAAAGTAATTCCTCTCTTTCCCAAATGTGTGTTCCAGTAATTCTTGACATCATTAGCGGTCCGACCAGGCAATCTTCCAGCAATCAGTGACCACCTAAACATGCATTTGAACGATTTTTATATGATTTAGTATTGGGTCATTATATACATTATATAAATAATTTAGATATTTGTATGAAGAATATAAACCTGTTTCCTAGAAGTTTGTGAAGACGAAGGAGAAGATCAACTTCGTCTAAGTTAAATTTTCCTTTTTTGATACTTGGGCTTAAGTAGTTCAACCATCTTAGTCTACAGCTCTTCCTGCATCGGTTTAACCCTAAATAACAAATAATTGAGATCAACTGTATTAAGCAAACTTACATGCGTCGGTTTTTTCACACATACATGGTCGTATACAAAGTTTGATCACTTTTTACTACATTTTCCTTTTTTGATAAAAAAAATGTTTTACTACAATTACTAAAAGAAAAACCAATAATAGTGTTTTGCCGACTTGAAAATACAAGATATTATTCACCAACGTCAATAAAATTGAATTAAAAAATACTTTTTATCTTTAGTGTTTTTTTTTATGAATATGTTTTTATCTTTAGTGTTAAAAATACTTTTTTTTATTAGTTCACCATCTATGTGGACAACAAAAAGGATTTTTCATTGTGCCATACGTATTACGATATATATATTGTTAAGGGTTTCATATGAATATGCAAATATATATTCTTCATATATAGCCTTTGCATAGATATCTTAGGAATCCTATCGGAAAACCCTCTCATGTGTTTGTGTAAATACTTTCGTTTAAGCTCGTTAATAAATCGAACCAGTTTAATATCTAATTCAATATGATATATATACTTATTTTTCTTTTTCTTTTTTGGGCAAAATATGGTATATATGCTTAAAACACAAAAGACCTAGATTTTTTTTTCTTCATCAAGATGATTACGACTGTGTCAAAACTAATTAAAGATACAGTGGTCGACGACAAAAGAAGCGAGAGACGTATATAGTTGGT
Organism: Cardamine occulta; assembly: GCA_028015245.1. Taxonomy (NCBI): domain Eukaryota; kingdom Viridiplantae; phylum Streptophyta; class Magnoliopsida; order Brassicales; family Brassicaceae; genus Cardamine; species Cardamine occulta. Next base: position 5,601,649 of record CM051366.1, read on the forward strand.
CTCATCGTACTCCGTACACGCTTTAGACTGTTCCGGAGCAATTAAAAGCCAGAGATTCTCAATGCACTTGAAGCAAGCCAGTTTACTATATCTAATTTTACACATACCTTAAAACATGAAAAAAAAAATGTACATCCCCTTGTTAATGAAATTTTGATTTTATAGTTGTTGAATAATTCGAGAGATATATAAATATAATCGTAATAATTCAATAACTTATACCAGCTCTTCGAGGAACTTGGTGCCATTTGCCTTCTCCATACTTATCAATGCATTGCTTCAAGAGACTATCTTCTTCAGCAGACCATGCACCTTTTCTCAACCCATTGGAACAACCCTCCATGGAACTAAAGTTAAACAATGAAATTATCTAACCAAAATTATGTGGAAGTAAAAATGCTCGAGGAAGAGTATGTGTTGTGGCTTATCCACTCCTTTGGAAGCATATATAGAATGATATGAGTGTAATCGTGTGTGTGCACAGGTTAGTGTAATATAGAGATGTGAGCGGATTATAGGAAAGTGACTTGCATGTATGATGTCCACATTTGTATTTTCTTTTTGCCAAAATTAGGTTTAAGAGTGATTAGGACACTAGAGAATAACATCTCTAGACTCTACCAAAGATATTTCAAAAACATTGTTATTAAATAAAATATCTATGCATAGAGGATATAAATTCGAAGGTAGTTATCTTTATGATATTTTAAATTAAGTGAAATTTTGACCTTATAAATTCAAATAATAGAAACTGATTTTATCAAGTGACACAGGTAAATATGACGAAAAACTACAGTACTCGATTCATGGAGAATTCTATTGTTTTAAAATAAACTCACTGAAAAAAACGATTTACTACAAAAAAAATGGATTAAAGTTATCACTGATTCTATATTATATCAAAATTTAGTGTTATTGAGAAATGAATTATTTACAATTATATTCATAAAATGCAAGTTTCAAAAGACTATGAGGATTTTTATAGAATACTGTTGACATATTTTTTAAGTATACAATTGTTTTTTTTATCCAAATTATGTAAATCTAAATAACAAAAGTGTTGAATTCCATTTTATTCGAACTTGACAATCAATTAGAATATTTTTATTATTTAGAAGTAACTTTAAAATTAAACTAAAAATCCATTTTATTTAAATGTTAGTTATACAAATAAAAAACGAATCAGTTAATTTAAATGTGTTGCAATCTAATTAATTAGAATCTTCTATAAATCGAATTCGAGAACAAAACTTTATATCATTGTTTCTATTTATTTGTTGTCTTCTTCTGTTCCATTTTTTTGTGTTTTGCTTCTAAAACTTTTTTTTTATGAGCTTCAAAACTTTTATTTCAACATCAAGACTAATGAAATTTTCTCGTCCACATAGTTAACATATCTTGTTCTGTCTTCCGTATCTTAAAATTATGTTCTATCCAAATCATGTAACTTTTTCTATATGACAATTGTATCGTAAAGTTTATACCTATCTATATCCATATATATATATATATATATTATTTAAGCAGTGATTTGTACATGTGTCGGCTCTTCAGCCAAATTTAGTTATAAAAACCGTCACATCAAATTGCCTAGACTTAAAAAAATATCCAACTTGTCATGTTTCTATTCGTCGATTTGTCACATGTACATGTCATGTGCCTTACTTTTTTTATGGACCGAACCCTAATCATAGCCCATTATATATTTTAAATTTTTGATTAATTTCTGCCTTATAAGGTTATAAGTCGGTTTAAGTTTTAACCTAGTTTTGGTCTAAATTTAAAACCCTGGACTATGTTCTGTATCTCTTATAAATATTGGATTTAAATTGTTCAAAAACGATAATAAACCCTAGATAGAAAATGACGACGATGATGGTAAATATTTGTGGATGTGTTTTTCTTTGTTCTTTCTAATTATTTTAGTTAAGAAGCTATGTTCTTCGGTGGCGGAATGATATGGTTTGGTGCGAGATGGGTATTATTGAAGTGATCTGTATTGGATTTCATATTAGGAGTAGAAAGTAGTACAACTGGTCTACCATCTACCTTAGTGTTCAGCGGATTGCTGGGATCAACAATTTTTGGAACAATATTATCATTAGAGTTTGCAAATATTGGGCATGATACAGAAGTTGTATGCCTATCCTTTTGACTGCCTGGTTCAGGAATGTAGCCCTTTCCATCCAGTGATACTCTGTGAATAGAGATAGACGTTGCACACCACCACAATTCTGAGCTAAATCAGTGGAGCTTGACCGTGTTGGATCCTGATTTATCTTTGATCTATTCATACGAGCATACAGGCGAAAGATGGCAGAATCTTCTGTATCTTTGATATTTTGGTTGGTGTTTGCTTTTGAAGAACGTTATGACTCAAAAGTTCTATTTTGCTTTTTAGGATATTTCAAATTTCTTATTAGAAGATTAGATGAATATTTGGTCTAGTTAATATGAGATACAATATCATATATGTATTGAATAGATTCGATTTGATAAAATCCTGAGGGATATGCTATGAGTTGTATATAAACAATGGTTTGATGAATGTAATCGACAAGAGTTTCTTCTCCATTTGTTATGGTATCAGAGCAGGAAAACTATTTCTAAACTGTTTTTCTTTCATTTTTTTCTTTCCCCAAACTCTTCTTTATTTGTTGAGATCAACCTCTGTTGGAAGACAAACCAATATCCCACATCGGAAGATTAGAAAATAATGATCTAATATATTAGTGAAGTCAATCACCAATTAGTATGAGACCTTTTGGGAAAGAGCCCAAAAACAAATCCATGTGGGCTTAGCCAGTTGGCCAAAAGTGGACAATATCATACTAATAAGGGAGTTGATTTGGGCTTGCAGAAGCTCAACAATTGATATCAGAGCCTAGGTCAAAAACTGTGGACCTATGGAAGTAGGTGTGGGCTGCATGCGACAAAGTTTCTCTCGAGGGGAGGCTAATGTTCGTGGTCTATGGTTTGAGGGGAGGATTGTTGGGAGACAAACCAATGTCCCACGTTGGAAGATTATAAAATAATGATCTAATATATAAGTTAACTCAATCACCAATTAGTATGAGGCCTTTTGGGAAGGAGCCCAAAAACAAATTCATGCGGGCTTGGCCAGTTGGCCCAAAGTGGACAATATTATACTAATGAGGGAGTTGATTTGGGCTTACAGAAGCTCAACAACCTCTGTTTCTCAAATCTTCATACAATGGGATCTAAACCTGATTCTGGAAAAACTTCCGATGGGAGTTTGGTTTCTCCTTACTACTCGCACCCTTCTGATAATACGTGGTAAGCTCAAACACCAATTCTCTTGAATGGTTACAATTACGAACGATGGGCGAAACTCATGATGAATTAGCTCCAAACGAAGAGAAAAGTGGGTTTTCTCGATGGATCTTTGAAGAAACCATCTTCTGATTTGGTGGAAGCTAAACAATGGGACATGGTGAATTCAATGATCATTGGATGGATTTACAGCAGTATTGAGCCTAAGTTGCGATCTTTTGTCTCACTTGTTGACAGCGCAAAGCTCATGTGGGATGGTTTTCGAAGATGTTTCTCTGTAAGTGACAGTACCCGATACCATCAATTGCGAGCTGACTTGGCAGAGTGTAAGCAGGATGGTCAATCGGTGGAATCTTATTTTGGAAAGCTAAAGGTGTTGGGGGACGATCTGGCTGATCTTGAGTCAGGTTTTATGTGTTGTTGTGGGAATGGTTCATGTGATGCTATGGTCAAATATGAGCGGCAGTGTGAGAAAATCAGGGTACATCAATTTCTAATGGGCCTTGATAGTTCTCGCTTTGGGACTTCTCGCTCAAATTTTCTCAGCCGTGAATAAGATCTTAACCTCGACAAGGTGTATTCTCAAATTTTTCAAGAAGAACATCATCTACATGCTACTTGGGCTATGGATGATCACAGTGGAGCAGTTGGGCTACCAGCTTCCACCCCGGTCTCCGCCGCGGCACTTCGTTCTCCAAACAAGCACATGGAGTGCACTCACTACAATAAAACAGGGCATGACGTGAGTACGTGCTTTCAACTGACTGGGTTCCCTGAGTGGTAGAATGAGAAAACCACTCCAGGTCATGGCAGAGTGAGAGGCGGTACGCCACAACGCGCGTATCATGCTCAGGCAGCTGGTGAAGCGGCTCCAGGCATCCCAAACTTCACGACGGAACAATGGAAGTCTCTGGCTCAGTTTATGAATTCCCAGAAATCTGGTACTTGTGACAAAATTTCTGATAAGAAAGACACTCTACTCATTATGGGAAAACAAAGTCGATTTAATGTCATAATAGATTCAGGAGCATCGCACCACATGATTGGTAATGATACACTCTTGATTGATTTGTATTCCATTGCACTATGTTCTATTAAGTTACCTGATGGAAGAATTAGTTGGGCCATTCGTTGTGGCACTATGAATCTTGGTGGAAAACATGTGTTGCATAATGTTTTTCTTGCACCAAACCTTGATATTCCACTCATCTCTTTCGCACAGTGGCTTCGTGAACTTGCTGATTTTGTCTTATTTACTACACGGTTTTGTGTGATTCAGGACCACAATTCGAAGACTTTGATTGGTGCGGGTGAGGAGCGTGATGGGGTGTATCATTATATCAGTGTTATTGAAGTTCAAGCTGGAAGTGCTACAAAGTTGCAGTGTCGAGATTTGTGGCATCGAAGGTTAGGCCATCCATCGTCTAGAGTTTTATCTTTTCTTTCCGATATTGGGGGTTTTACGAATAATGTGGGAGTCCTGGACAAGTCGTGTGACATTTGTGTTAGAGCCAAGCAAACACGTGATAAGTTTAATGATAGTTTGAATAAAGCTGAAGCACATTTTTCCTTGATTCATTGCGATCTTTGGGGGCCTTATAGAACCTGCTCTACTTGTGGTGCTTACTTTTTTCTGACCATTGTTGATGATTTTTCAAGAGCGGTTTGGACCTTACTCCTTCTTGAAAAATTTGAAGTGCCAAAATTGCTAAAGATCTTCATTTCTTTTGTTGAAAGACAGTTTGGCAAACAAGTAAAAAAATTTCATAGCGATAATGGCACCGAGGATACTTGTTTACGTCAATACTTTAAAGAACTGGGTATCGTTCACCAGACTTCTTGTGTGGCTACTCCTCAACAGAATGGTCGGGTTGAGAGGAAGCATCGTCACATCTTCAATGTGGCAAGAGCATTACTATTTGAAGCACACTTACCAGTTAAATTCTGGGGCGAAAGCATTCTAGCTGCGACATATCTAATTAATAGAACACCTTCTTATATTCTACATGGAAAAACTTTGTACGAAATGCTTTATGGATCTCCACCAGACTTTACACAGCTTCGAGTCTTCGGCTCTTTATGTTTTCCTTGTCGGGTTCAACGTGATAAGGACAAATTTCAAGAGAGGAGTATCCGGTGTATTTTCTTGAGTTATGAACAGGGAAAGAAAGTCTGGATTGTGTTTGATTTGGACAAACAAGTGAAGTTTGTTTCTTGGGATGTTCTCTTTCGAGAAGATATTTTTCCTTTTGCACCCGGTGCAGTCATTGGTGAAGGTGATACCTCTGTGGTACATCGCAGTTTACATCTTGCCGTTTTTGATGATCAAATTGAGGCCCTGGGCATTTCTTCTGTCTCGGAGACTGAAGAAATAGCAGTCATACTGGAAATAAGGGGAGTTTTGCCTAACACAGGCGCACTAGAAACAGGGGGAGTTTTACCTGCTTCACCTCTTGATACAGAGAACTCGCCTTCTATGGATGCTGAAAATATCACCGCAGGTGAGGATAGAGTTGCTCCAGAAGTAGTCTTACCTATACCAGTTTCAGTGAATGATGTTACAGAACTTGAGCATGTTGTCGAAGCTCAAGGTTCTCCATATGCTGCTCGAGTTGTTGAAACTCATGATTCTGGTTCAGAGAATGCGGTGTCTTCGTCCGAAGAGGAAGTTACTGACAATGACGAACTGGGACGTGGAAAACGTCGCAAGCAAAGATCTGTCTTGCTCAAACCATATGTGACATACTCAGCTCAGACACTTGATACACCCCACCAAGACACAACATCACGTTCCTCGCTCAATCCATCTCCACAGTCTTCAAGTAAGTCCCTTTATCCACTAACTGATTATTATCGTATGAGTGTTTCTCACCGTCTCAACAGGCATTTATGGCCTCTATGACTGCAGATATTGAACCGAGAACATTCCTGGAAGCTGTTCGTGATAAGCGATAGAATAAAGCTATGGGGTCCGAGGCAGGGCCGGCCCGGAACATAAGCAGGGTAAGTCACCGCTTTGGGCCACCAATTTTTTTAAAATTTTAAGAGCCACATAATTTTTATAATATGTATTTAGTCCATAATTTAAAACTCATAATATTTTAAAAAGGCCACATATTTTTTTCTAAACTTTTTTTCCTTATTTTCATTGCTTCTACGTAATGTCTTTTTTGTTTTTATTATTTTTCTACTAAAATTAATTTAGCTAAACTTAAACAAATAAAAAAGGAAAATAAACTTATTAGAAATTTAGTTATTAAAACCCTAATGACCACAGAACTAGAAGTCTCAGTTCTTTTTTTCCAGTTGACGACTTAAGCAATTCTCCAAATTATCATTATATTTGCTTCATATATTTACTAAGTAGGATTTTTTTAATAATATTTTTCAATTATAATATATATTGGATATTTTTATTAAATTATGAAAGAGGCCACATTTTTGTTTCCATTTTGGGCCACCAAAAGTGTTAGACCGGCCCTGGTCCGAGGTGGATGCATTGGAGATCAGTCGGACATGGGATATTACAACGCTTCCTCCTGATAAACATGCAATTGGTTCCCAATGGGTGTATAAAATCAAGTTCAACTCAGATGGCACAGTTGAGCGATACAAAGCCAGACTTGTGGCTCAAGGTAATAGGCAGCAAGAGGGTTTGTATTTTACCGAGACTTTTGCTCCAGTAGTCAAGATGAAAACGGTTTGAATTTTGATGAAAGTGGCGGCAGTTAAAGGATGGGAACTCCATCAGATGGATGTGTATAATGCCTTTCTCCACAGTGATTTTGAGGAAGAAGTATATATGAGACTACCGCCTGGTTTTAAAGCCACGAGTCCAAATCAAGTGTGTAAGCTTCGCAAGTGACTATACGGTCTACGTTAAGCCCCTCGGTGTTGGTTTGCTAAACTTTCAACGGCCTTGCTACAATTCGGCTTCCATCAGGATAAAGCAGATTATTCTCTGTTTACATACATGGGTGGTGGCTCAGTTTTGTATGTCCTGGTTAATGTCGATGACTTAGTCATTGGTGGCAGTGATCCCAAACTTACGGAGAGATTTAAGGCCTACTTAAGTGAGTGTTTTCACATGAAGGACCTTGGTCCTATGAAATATTTCCTTGGACTGGAAGTTTCAAGAGGATGCAGGGAATTTATCTATGTCAACGTAAATATGCCTTGGATGTTATCTCAGAATGTGGTTTACTTGGAGCACAACCAGTTGATTTTCCCATCGAGAAAAATCACAACTTAGCTAACGATGATGGTGAATTTTATCCTCATCCCGAAAAATACAGAAGATTGGTTGGTCGCTTGGTATATTTGGTGATCACTCGCCCAAACTGAGCTATGCCGTTCATACATGGGCTCAGTTTATGCAAACTCTGCGCACACGTCACTGGGAAGCTGCTTTGCGTGTCGTTCTCTATCTCAACGGCAGTCCAGGTCGTGGTCTACCGATCTGTCTCTTTCTTCCTTTTGTGATTCAGATTATGCATCTTGCCCACTTACGCGATGATCATTAACGGGATACGTTGTGATGCTTGGAGGTTCGATTGTCTCATGGAAAACAAAGAAACAACAAACTGTGTCTCGATCCTCAGCTGAAGCTGAATACCGGGCGATGGCTATGACATTTAGTGAGTTGACTTGTGTAATTTCTGTTTTGAAAACCTTTGGAGTTAAACAGCAAAGTCCGATTCTGTTTTTTTGTGATAATCAGGCAGCATTACACATTGCTAATAATCCTATTTTCATGAAAGAACAAAGCATATTGAAGTGGATTGTCATTATGTTCGAGATGGGGTTCAAGCGAAGATTATAGCCACTAAGTATATTAAGACAACAGAGCAGCTTGCTGACATCTTTACAAAAGCTCTGGGTCGCCAACAATATTATTATCTTCTTGGCAAGTTGGGAGTCCGTGCTCTCCATTCACCAACTTGAGGGGGAGTATTAGAAGATTATATGAATATTTGGTCTAGTTAATATGAGATACGATATGATATACGTATTGAATATATTCGATTTGATCAAATCCCAAGGGATATGCTATGAGTTGTATATAAACTATGGTTTGATGAATGTAATCGACAAGAGTTTCTTCTCCATTTGTTATTTCTTTCTCCTTCAACTGACTTGTTTTCAGAATCAAACAGTAAGAGATTATCTGCTGTATTAGGTTCAGAAATTTTAGGAACTCCAGGTCTACCACAGAGTCTCCATGTGGTGAGGCAGTAAGGGCAAAACTATCCTTGACTTCATTGTGCTAAAAAAATTTTCTTCCATCTAATTTGTGTTTTTTTTCTAGCTGATAAATATGAAACCTTGTGTTGTGATATTAAATATTCTAATGTCTTTTGTTTTGTATTGAATTTATGTAGTGTCGTGATCGTGGGCACCTAGATATCTTTGTTGAATATTTGATGTAATTCCTAGATATGATTGGAACTTATTTTCTTGATCACTTGATGGATCTGGGGTTAGAGTTTATGTTACGTAGTTTTGCAAAACATTTTGAATGTTTAAACATTTTTTTTTTGCGACCAAAGTACAAAAGAAGAATGAAGAATTATTTTTTCTTTTTCTTTGGAGAGATACTCAGTTTCTTTGAATGTCATCAATCATCATCGCCAGGTTTTGAATTATGTAAGGTTTGTGTCGATTTTCTGTTTATTGCATAACCAAAGCCTTTTTTTGTTTCATGTGTTTCTTTGGGTTGTAGAGGTTACTATACCTTGGTGATTCTGACAGACAATGTCGATGATGATGCAAAATACTCCCGGCATTGTACCACTCTGGAGCTTTAATGTTTTATTGGTTTTTTATTTATGTGATGTCTACATACCGTGCAATCACATCTCTTTACTTTATACGCTTTTATACTTGGAGAAATTTTCTATCCTTATGGGGTTTTTATTTGTGTTTCTTTGATTTTGGATTGATCTCAAGAGTTTTTAGGGTTCGTGTAGTATGAAGAGAGGGAGAGATGCTGACGTGTACAGCTCATAAGAGCAGAGCAGTCTCTTATGTCTTCTCTGAGTTCTCATTGTAACTTTTCATACTAGCTCGCTTTAGACTCAATCTGCGGCTATGGAAGAAAAATATATTATCACCCATGGTATTTGTATCTGATTCTTTTAGCCACTCTGATTATCTGTATAACGCCCCGACTGCCACCGTCAATGGACGCCCCCACATCCTCTAGGCCCGTGGGCTCCACCTTCTTCCGACGGCCACGGCCGGTTCGTTATCTCTCGAGGCTCTAAAGACTTGTTACTATCCCTACAAATCACCACATGATCTTTTTCCGTGTTTTGGCCTCACTCACACGGTACCGACAATCATTTCCCCTGTAGGTCACCATTTCTAGTGCTACTCCAGCCTAAGCACGCTTAACTCTGGAGTAATAACTAGAGGAGTGATGGAAAAGATAAGTGCACTTTGGTGATATAGGTAACTAAATCAAATTTCTTAAGCTTTCTTCATGCACCACTATACCAGAAATCGGGATGTTACAATCTGATTCTAACTTTGAGTTTCTGTTGGAGGATCTCCTCATAACTATGAGGTTGGATACTGATCCAAAAGATGATGAAGTGGCGTTTCTATTTGAAAACATCCGTAAGTGTTGTTTAAATTCTTTCTTATCAATTTCATTTCATCTTTTTTCTTCTTTGTTAATTTAGGTGCAAGTTAATGCAATTGTTTGCCAATCTTTTTCATGTATATAAATCGAACCATTAGCCACAGATCTGAACGTAAAAAGTTACTGAAACTTGAGATTTTGAGAATTTGAAACTTTTATTTGCAAATGAGAAAAGCTAATTAACCAGAAATCGTTGGAAAAATGGAGAACAATGTTTTGACTTGATATCAGTTCTTCTGCTCAGGTACTTCCAAGGCTGTGGAATACATGAGAATCGAAGATATACATCAAGGTCTGTTTCCTGTGTCTAATCTAATTTTTGTTATGTTGAGATTATCACTGTAATGAAGTTGTACAGAATTTGTTACTTTGCTATTGATTGGTTTCAGGATTTCATAGTGCAACGTGGGGATCCTACATTAACAGGAAGAGGCGGTGAATTCATTTACGGGTATGTCTCTTTCTTTAATCCATGTTAGTTTTACTGGGTGATTCCATGAATGTGTTAGTAAACGAATCTGGGATCAGAATTAGATAGGGATAAGCTCTGATTTTTTTTTCCGGTGGGGATAAAATCAAGCCATGTAGAAAAAGATCCATTAGGTAACGTTTTGTGTATATTCATTGGAAACAAATTTCTTTTTTTGTATATTCGTTTGATCTTCACTCAAAACTGACTGAGATTTTGAAATTGGGTAAAACCTAATTCAAAACTTCTGATCATGATTTGTATGATATTTTCATGTTGCATATTTTTAGCATTTGTCATATGGGGGTTTAACCTTTTGCCTTTTCATAGGTCGAAGTTTGAGGACGAGACAAAGCCAGAGTTGAAGCTCACACGTGAGCTGGAATTTTATCAATGGCAAACGCTGGTCCAAATACAAAGGGGAGTCAGTTCTTCATCACTTTAGCACCAGCACCGTCCTTTGATGGTAAAAACACTTACATCCCTGGTTTTAATGCGCTATGCGATCCTTTCCATGCTTTTTTTTTGTTTGGTAAAATATCCTTTTTCCATGTTTATTAAGAGAATTATCACTTACTCTTACTCTTGAAGAAGCTGAGCATTGGACATGCTCTTGATGCTAAAAAAATGATTTTTTAAGGATTAAATACCAAAAATGAATTCTTTTAAAAATTTATTTTCAAACAGGACCCACTCTAGTTAAAAAAATTATTCACCGGAGACCCCGTTTGGAAATAAATTTTCACAAGGGTCTATTTTAGATAATGTCTCTTTTCTTTATCCAGCTGGTTGGGTTATATAGGGGAGAACGGTATTTTCGTTGGTGGTGGTTGCACTCTGCTCTGGCTTTCATCCAAGGTTGATGCCATCGAGGGTACCCTTGAAAGAAAATGATGAAGAAAAGGTAATCTCGGCGAAATCAAGACTTTCCAAGACCTGTGATTCCTGCAATTTGCTTTGCTCTGACTGCATTTAAAACTATTTCCCACCTCTAGGTTAGAGCAGAAATAGTTAAAACAGCACAGAATTACCCTGTGAAATTGATAGCTAATAATGATGTTGTCAGTGGAAGTGTTGTCAGTGAGAAGGTTTGTATAACGACATAAAATCTCCATTCTTATTATGCTCTTGATCTAAGTATATTGCTTAAGAACTACATTAATTCATTGCAGGTGCTAGCTAACGATAATGTGAAATTTGGATACAATGCTGCAACCGGCATGTATGAAGATCTGAGGCTGCACGAATCATTAACCCAATAAAGGTTAGTTTCTTACATATGTCTCTCTGTTTTGGTAAACCATCTGATGGAAATTATTCAATGAACATGAGTGGAATTTTGCATTCAGGTTGTGAGATGTTGCTTGAAACATCCAGCCTCGGTTGCAAAGACATTATTGATGTTTATTCATCTCTGAATCTCTTAGCTCTACGTTTGCAATTCTCTCATCAGATTTTGGGGCTATTCTCTTAAGAAAGCGTACAAACGCAAAACCACAGTCCAACAAATATAATACCAACCACGTCTGCATGTATAATTAATGTTGCGTAATCTGAATATTAACTGTAACTCTGTACGAGCTTAGTTATTGGAAAGCAAATGATATATGAATATAATATAAGGTTTGGCCACTTGGTAAATGATCCATTCTAACAGATGATGCTTATGCGCTACAAGAAAACACGCTAGAACAGACGGAAAAATCCGTCAGAAATCCGTCGGAATTGGCCTATTCCGATGGATTTTTCCGTCTGTTCTATCTCGTCGGAAATCCGTCAAAAATTGTAACGGATTTCCGACCAACACATTCCGACGGACATATTTCAGATGGATTTCCGACGGATTTCTGACGAATATATAATTTTATTAATAATATTAATAATATTTAATTTATTGTAATTAATTATAATTAATATATAACAATAATTTGGAATAATTAATTCTGCTTCTTCTTTCTTCTCATTTTTTTTTCTTTTAAAATGAGAAATGAATTCGCTGAGAAGAAAAAGTGATATATAAAAACAGAATTCGATTTTATGGTTTCTTTGGAGCTGCATATGGCACAGAGGAAAAGAACCAGAGTTTAACAATAAGTGTCTATTGCATGTGATGGAGCTCATCATTAGAAATAAGGATTTAGTGAGCAACCTTCGACATTTTGGCTTATGTACTAATATTTTGATCATATAAACAAGTCTTCTGAGATGTAAAATTTGGCTTATGTATGCCATGTAAAAAGAAACGTTGGGAATTTTACATTTTCTATATTCAAACCTCTCAGCAATTTTACTCAGAAAGGATATTATAGACGACCTCTAATAAAATACTATAAAGTGACAACGAAGCTTCTAATTTAGGCCCAATAAGTATACATAGTGCACAATTCCACACACGAATATTATATGGAGCTCCCAGAAATATGATGACAAGATTACATTGAAAGATGCAAAGATATCAACAGATGCAAAAACTTGCTCCCCCTCCCAAACAGCAGGTCCCGCATTTCCTCCTTAGGTTCTCTGATCTTCTTCTCGAAAAATATAAACAGAGAGACTAATTACTATCTACAAATAAAATGGATGAGTAATAGACAACTCTCTTAACGGGGTATGACTCAAGCTATCGACTGAAGATTTCCTCCGATTTGAGATAGAATTAGAAGGAAGAAACACAGTTGGTTGGAGAATCGGTATCCAGGTACAATACCAAATATAAATCTACAAAGCTTCATCGAGTAGAAACCATAAGGAGAACAAGTGGTTACAATGATTCTGATCCATATATTGAGGCGATTTTATTACTGGTTCAATCTCTATGAAAACATCATCTAACAATTTTAAATACTATCTAGAACACTTCCATAGTCTCTATCAATAACGGTCCTAAAGGTCATCAAGTAACAATCCAAGCAGGAGATGTTTAGGTGAAAAAAAAGATCACAAACAAAAAACATCAAATCTTCTAAAATACCTGAAGAAGAAGTCAACAATGGTTTACATATATTTTAAATCTCTGTGCTGTTTTATTTTGACAGGATCAAACCAAAATATAAAGAACTATCGAGTTTAGACATCATCAGAGCAAGGCATGATCTGAAACCCACTAGAAAATTCCAGAAACTTGGACCGATTTCGTCTATATTATAGATAACAATGAGAGTGTTTTCAGTTCCTTGAACTCTTCTGCTATTTTGGCGCATCATGTTGGTGTGTTTGGATCAAGGGATTTAGACCATCCCCATCAAGGGGGTCTTACAAAGGTTCTAAAATATATAATAATGAAAAAAATAAAAAGTGATGGAGAGAGAGAACTGATAGTGTCTCTAGGTAGATCTTTGAGAGACGGATCAAATAAAAGGTTCTCCAGCTATTATAATTTTATTAGTGTTGGGCAATTAATTTAATTAAATAATAAAGTAATAATAAAAATAATATATATATATATATATATATATATTTAAGAAAGAACTTTGAGACACTATGAGCAATGAGATGCTCTTAGGGCATCCTTATTGGACAGAGAGGAGAGAGGGTGTCTCCCGAAAAAAAAAACAATATATATATATATATATTTTTTTTTAACTTTAAAAAAAAAAAAAAGATTTTTTTTTGTTTCGACCAATAACGCCGTGACACGTGGCGAGTGAGGGGGAGAGATCGTGTCTTCGCAGAGACACGGAAGGCACGCTTTGAAGACATTTCCGCGGGCCCCATGCCGGAAGACTCTCTTTTTTATGACCAATGGAGATGCCCTTAGTTATTGTTTGGAATAAGTCAATGACCTTTATCTCATTTTTGGGTTTTGGTTAACATTTTTTTTAGGAACGAGCACATTAATACAGCTATCAAAATGGGCTGTCCATTCCATTTGAACCCATTCAATATTGACCATTTTGATTGTGAAAAAAGTAGTGATCATGTCCATTAACGACCATGCTTATTAACAATTATGTCCAAATGGGTAGTCCATCGGTAAAAATAGAACATATTGTGTAAACAATAAAAATAATTTTATTTTTATTAACACGCTTTCTCACCAAAAAAAGAATGAGGAATATTTCAAAATTTTAACAATTATTTGAAAAAGTATTTTTCGAGTTTTTGTGGGAAAACATGTTTCCCCATTTTTAGCGGAAAAACGTGTTTTTAAGTTTTTGGCTGAAAAATGTGTTTTCACATTTTTGCGAGAAAATATGTTTTCCTATTTTGAGGGAAAAATATGTTATAGCGTTTATGGCGGAAAAATGTATTTCCACATTTTTTAGTGGGAAAATATGTTTTCGTGTTCTGAGAGAAAAATGTGTTTTCACGTTTGGCAGGAAAATGTGTTTTCGCGTTTAGGCGTGAATTGTGTTTTAGCGTTTTTGGCTGGAAAATACGTTGCAATGAAGCCATGAAGACATGGAAGAAGATTGAAGGAAATCACGGGAAAAATCACCAGATAATGTCTACTCAAACATTTATTTGACTTTGTTCAATCTTTATGGTACACATTATATATTAAGTCTCTTAAACAGTTAATACTGTTTTGTTTTATTATAGTGAGCGAAGAGGATTAATGGCTAATATATCCTTGTGGATACTAAAAATTTTCTGTATGCCCTTTCTTAATCTTTATATCCTTCCATAAGTTGAGTTACATTTTTGACCTTCTTTCCTTTTATTACTTCTATTAAATTTAATCAAACAAACAAAATAAAGTTAGGTTTATGATTGGTGAGAATTAAATGACAAAATTAAATGTGGACCAATCAAAAAGAAGTAAAAATTCATCTTCTTCTTCTTGTTGCCTAGACCAACCGGACAAACCTCCATAGCCAAATTTGAAGCTTTATTTGAGGTGATTATTTTCCCATTCCTTTTATATTATTGTTATATTAATGAATTTTTGTTGTATTGGGTGATTTTTAACCCAGATCGGAGATTTAAATTCAAAGTTTAAGGTTGGCAAATTTATAGATTTCAAATGTTCTTGTAGATTTTAAATTTTTTTTTGTTTTGTTTGCACATTGGAAGATAAAACTCGTTTTCTTGATCAATTAGTTAGTTAGTAACAATCGTATCAGTTGATAGTGGTGAAATTATAGTGAATCGTAGGTAGAAAGAAATAAAATTCGAACACGACTGTAAACTAGAAATCTAAAACTTACCCAAAAATAAGTGCAACTGGTACAACTATGTAAATAGAGTAAAACTAGTACGACTTGATACGACTAGGTACAACTTGGTACAACTACGACTTGGTACGACTAGGTACAACTACGACTACTAATATTAATACTAATATTCAATTTTGATTTTTATTATTTTCAGGGGGAAATGAATATGAAGCGATGCATAATCATATATTTTGATTATGGAAGGTATTATTCAAATACCGGAGGAGGTTACATGGAATGGATTCAAAACTAAGATCGAATTTACACTTTGATGATGAAGACATCGGTAGAGGATGTAACTTATTCAGAGTTGGTTCATAGCATATGCAAGAAGATGAAGAGAGATGAAGATGCGACAAGGCTGAAACTTAGTTACACTCCGAAGGCGGATCATAAGCATAGACCATCAATAGTCGAGGATGATGAAGACTTGCGTGTCTATATTATGACATGTCCTTATGATCAAAGTGGGAGTATTTTGCATGTTGAGCCTTTGGAAGATGTTGCACAAAATATGGAGTTTGAAGAAGTAGTAAGAAATGAAAGTGCAGCTTGTGTTAATGATGGTTTACTTAGTATTTACGGAGAAGAACGAATGGAACATGGGTTGGAGAACACATGTGAAAATGATGCACTTGATGATGAAGAATTCGTGAACTTGGAGGAATACTATCAGCTTGGAGATGTTGTAGAAGAAGGAGAAACTGGAGGAGAAATAGGGGAAAATGAGGATGGACGAGAAATAGGAGGGAATAGAGACGGAAATGTTGCATGGGAAGATGATATAAATGTAGTCTTGGATCAAAAGTTTCAGAGTAAGGTAGAAATACAAGATATAGTTGAAATTACTGCACATAAAAAATGTTTCGAGTTTGATATTATGAAATCGGATAAAGAGAGATATGTGGTCAAATGTCGTGAACGACTTAGCGGTTGCAAGTGGAATTTATGGGCTGCAATACTTATGGGTGCAAGTTGTTTCTCAATAACTTACGGGCCTCATCAGTCTCAGTGGGTTATTCCCCCCCCCCCCCTCCCCGAGGTCCAAGAGATGTATGCTGAACCTCCAAACTATAAAAAGAAAAAAGGGAGAAATGAAAAAGCAAGGCACACATCAGTTGGAGAACATGGCAATAGATGCCGAGGTTCTACTAGTGTTGGAGAAAGATCAAGTCAAAGTGGACAAGGTTCAAGTCAGAGTGGCCGAGGATCAAGTCAAAGAGGTAGAGGATGGTTTTACGGTAGTGGAGGTACAACAAATGTCCCTTAGTCTCTATGCGGAAGATGTTGTTGTTGTTGTTATGTGATGTTGATTATGATGTTGTTGTTGTTATGTGGTTTTGCATTACAAAAACTTGTCTATGATTATTTTTGTTAATGTATAACTAGGAAATACTTGTTTAAAAAGTGGTTATTTGTAAACTCTAGACTAAGGTTGTGGTACTTTTATTTAATTTAATATCAATATAATCTATATAACTAAAAAAAATATGCATAACACTAGATTTTTACAAACATATCTCTTATACTCTTATGGTTTCTTTGGATGGGAAGGACTTCAATTATTGAGAATTAGGAAAAATGTTATTTACTACATTTTTGTTTATGACATTATAGGAAATCAACATTATTAATCCATTGTTACTAGTGCAACTAAAATTTATGACGTTTAAGTATAGTACAACTAATTTAAGATTAAACAACCAAAGTACAACTATGCAGTTTTGGTACAACTATATTACAACTGTGGTACAACTATGGAACAATGGTTTATCTCGAGTACAACATAGTTTTGTCTTATCTGACGTACTCTTTGTCGGTCTCAGGTACTTTTTCTGACTATATACTTTTGTCTATACTAGATACTTTTGTCTTCTTTTATATCTGTCTGATCCTAGGAATAATAATCAAATAAATGTAATTTATATTGAAATTATATAATTTAAAATTTAAAATTAAATTTAAAATATAGAATTAAATATAAAATTTAAAATTAAATTTAAAATTTAAAATTAAATTTATATGTAAATTTATAACGATACAACTATGAAAACTAACGTACAACTAAGTACAAAATATATATATATATATATATATATACAATAAACTAACAAGATTTTTAGTGATGTTGCATGAAGTAGTCTGAAAATTCTTAGTCAACCAAATCACATCAAACTTTGTAAAACTTAGCCACTTGCAAATTTCTGCTTAAGGGATAAACCATATAATTGATTCAATTTACTGTCAACATAGCATATATAATTCCCGAGACATCGATCCACTCAAGCTGAAGCTTGACCTCCCCACACTCAACGTTCTGTAGCCTGAGGAACATATTCTGAACTATCTTTCCTTTATGACACACAATCTTGCTCTCTTCTGACAGACAGTTCTGTCTATTTGCTTGTATCTTCATTATTATCCCATCGGGAAGTCCTCCGAGCTTGTTTTGGATCTCGATGGCTTCGAGGAACGGATCAATGTTGAAAACTGCATCTCCCATCTTATCATCCCTTGAGAACCAGTCCCTATCGTATACCATCTGTATCATCATAACGAAAACACACACTTCCTTGTTATTTTCTGTATTTTACAAATTTTATAAGATCAAGAATTCAATATGGTCTATTGCATGACGTTTGATTGGGTTTTTTTTAATGTAGGAATCACTTACGATCTTGATGGGAAGAATTGGATTAGTAACAGAAAGTGTCAAGTCTTCGTTCCATTCTGGATTCAAATTCTTTTTAATCACTCGGGTGCATACCTTCTGCGTTAAAGAAGAAAAAAAAATATGAAAGCAAGTAAGATTTTACAAATAAGAAATCGAAAATTTGTAACCATAACTACTATTTTAATTAATATATCAAATCCTAAGAAATTCTCATTAATTAGCCTTTATAAAATATCTGTAAAGTGCGTCAAACTCGAACAATCCAAAGATAGAATATGCATCAAACCTATAATTGAAAATTTGAAAGTATGTTTCTATTTCATTTTAACACATAAAAATTAGAGATCCTGGTGATTGATTCTAATGGAAATGTTTCAACAAAACCAGCATTTCACTACTATATTTCAAACGACTCATTGAGCTAAAGCAAGACTTTTAATTTTTTTTAATTTTTTATTTTTAGAGACGTTTTATTTATTTATTGTGAAGATCAACTAATCAATAAAAAAAATACTATCATTATCTCATTGAATATTTACCTCAAAATCTCTGAGAAGCATAACAAGATTCATGACCAAAGATCCATTAATTTCAAAACAAGAAAAAGTTATAGATTATAAGAAACAAGGGAAGCTAGAAGCAATTAAACAAATTACTTGAGAACCTAAATCAAGAACTCGAAAACAAAAGCTAAATTGGAAGAGAACGATGAAAAATTAGTTTACCTGTTTTCCCATGCGAACAATGACGTAAGGATCGCTGCTGCGAGAATCTCTAATGGCAAGATTAACACCTCTATAATCACATGAAGTCGTAGAAGACCTAACAGATTCTCCATTTTCTCTCTTTCTTTAGATCAAATGACTTTTCTCAAATGCAAAATTTTATTTAGATCAAAGGAATTCGGTGTGTAGGAAAAATTTGTGATGAAGTGACTTCTCAACCTCTAAAGTGATTTTGTCTATTATAAGGACCTGAAAATTCAGTCAAAACCAAAGAGAAAAAGTCTCGTGTTTCTTTAGGAAATTACTCGTGTCGTCTTCAAGTAAATGTAATATTAATATTTCCGTTTCAACATAGATTTCGTTCCTTTTATGGTCGGAAATAAGAGCCTAAAATTTATATGGTAATTATTATTTTCCAGAAACAATACTATTGAAAACGTTGCATCTTTTCTTCCAATTGACTTTATGTCATTGATGTTTTGATATAACGCGGGTTCGACGCGTCATTAGTTCATATAGGTTTCATTATGGGAAAAAAAAAACAAAACCTTACTAACACAATATAATAAGATTGAAAGAATGTTAAAGCCAAAAAAATAAAAATTAAGAAATGGTCTGTTAAAAAAACAAATCTTTAACCTGCAAAGAAAATTCTCTCTTTTTACCTAAAATATTTAACATATCTTAAAAACATAGTATATTCCTTCTCAAAAGATGGTTGGGAATCCATTTGTCCTTCTCAACCACCTGTCACTTGAACGCCCCTAATCTGGCACAAAACCATGACTCCAAAAGATGCTACTAATGCTTTGGCTACAGATAGCCTGGCTTCTTGGGTTCTCGATGCAGAGGTTTTCCGTCTTCTTTGCGGCTCCTTTGGAGGAGTCTCGTAACCACCTTTTCTTTGAGTATTCTTTTAGACTTTTACTTAACTGATCTGGTCTAGTCTTACCCTAAGGCTTGGTCTATCAAACACACCTTCTTCTTGGCATATCCGTTTCAGGCCCTATACAGTATGGGCATTTGCCTATGGCCCATGTCAAATTAAAAAAAAATTAACAAAAAGGTCCAAAAAAAAAATTATTGTGAAAAAGGCTGAGCAAATTTAATTTTCCTAAGGTCTAAATTTTTTTGAAACAGGCCTGCTTGTTGGGACTCTGTTCTCAATTCTCAATTGGCTCCCCAATGCCACTTCACAAAGGGCCACCTCTATTGTGCTTCTTCAATGTTGGCAAGCTTTTATCTACGAAGTCTAGAAGGAACGAAACAGGCGCTATCACGATGGTGTCTCAGCTCCTCACTTTACTATTCTACGCAAAATCCTCACTCTTCTAAAGAACAAGGCGATTGCTATGGAAAACTTGGAATCAAAGCACATATAGTGAAGCTTTGCTCTTTTGTTGGTCATCACGATGACTGATCCTCTCTTGTTGATTTGTGTTGTAATGGCTGCTTATTGCATCATTTTCCCCTTTCTCTAACTCTTTTTGGTTCTATTTCGATTCTTGTAATCCTAGAATATCATTTTTGAGGAACAAAGGGAGTGTTAAATATTTTCAACGATTATTTATTATTAACTAATTTCATAAAATTAAATAAATTATAGAATCATAATTTTAAAAAAAAACTAGAAAAATTCCTGCGCTATGCCGCGGGGTCTTTTTAAAAAAAAAATTTATATACAGTATTTACGTTTAACAAACTGATTTTTATGGGCAATTGAAAAATATCAATCTTGCCGAGTAGAATTTTACTAAGATTTTTAGGCAAATTTGTATTCCTTACTACTAATATTTATACATCAGATAAAATCACCTCCAACCACAAAACACAAAATATACATGCCATGGAAGTTCTTACAAAATAGCTTTGATCTTATTAGTCTGAAAATACATGCATCAGTTTTTCCAAAACATCTCATCTCGTTCAAGCTTGACTATTACAGCGGTGTCTCAGTCTTCCACCAATACTATCTAGGATTGGTTCAAAACACATTTTCCCTTGTTTCTTGTTTCTCAATCCTCTTATTTTGCAGAGTTAGCCCTTCTCTCGCTTTCATTGCATTGGGCCTCAACATCGATGATCATATAGTTTGTTGGATCTATCTCAATTACATCTAATGGCTTAAGATCACCTAGAACATCAACATCAACCAGTGAAGACTGTCCCAAGGCCATGTAAGTTTATAATACCTGCTTTTCTTTATCTACGCGATTTCATTGGATTTAGAGGATTTATTCAACACCACAGCAAAATCTGTTAATCGTTTTCAGACTTTCACTACAGCATGATTCAGATCAAAACCAATATAAGGCCATCCCACAAGATCATTATATGAGACCAATGGCGTTGACAAAAAATTGGCCAGTACCTGCAAAATCATATCGAATCGATAAGAAAACCCCTTATAGCACAACTTCTCCAGGGAAAAAAAAAAGCAGAAGATAAGTTTCAGCTGACCCATTTGTCCAAATATGATGAAAACTGATTCACTAACGTCGTAGTTCACAACTTCTTCATTTAATTTCTGCAGAATTGTCGATAGATTTGTTAGATACTACAATCTTATTTTTCATATAGCAGTAAAAAAAATTTTAAGTTACCTCTTTGAGATGAAGTTTCTCATCAAGAAAGTCGGCAGATCTTCTTCCCAGTTGGTTAGGCGTAGGTGTTAATGCCATAGACGATAATGAGCAGCTTGTTCAGCTCATTTGGAAGCACACATAGCCAGCACATATAATTGTAGCAATCCCAGTTTAATGAAATGCTTTTGATCTTTTGAGCAGTAATATTAGCAGTTAGAGAAAAACATGTTGGCCAGAAAGAACACGGCAAATTCGAATTCCCCTCCGTGAGAAAGAAGAAAACCGATTCTTACACATTCTTGTAATGTGAGGCCAACTCGGGGACCAATTGCAGATATAATCAGTGTTTTGATCACAATCAGACCCTCCAAGAGTGAGAGGACCTTTGGTTGTTGTCTGAACTAACCTTTGGCTCCTGGATTTCATATTTGGTCATCTCCAAAACTGCCATACTCTCTAGAGATTGTAGCTGCAAAGAAATAGAAAAGGTCTCAAACATAGATTCTACCAAGACCTACCAATATGACTAAGCCGCGTGTTCATAATCTGTCAAAAATAATATATAAAGATACTATAGATCTGAAAACAAAACAATTGAATCTCGTACGTCAAACTCAATTGAGATAATCCTCAACACCGAATGAATCATCTGAAGAACACAAAAAACTATGCAAACTGATCGGAGAAAATGAAATCAAGACACAGTTACCTTCTTGGAATGATTGATGATGCATTATGCATAAGACATTAATGCGTAATTGGAACTGATTTGAAAATCAAGGGAATTGAAGGGTGTCAAATTGGTTATATATAATTGGCACAATATAACAAATTGGTTAAGAAGTTGAATAATGTTTTAGGTTTACGACTAAAAAAATAGCACATCTATTCGACAGATAAATTGAAAGAAATATTTTTTCCATAGAAGAGACAGAGTAAATAAATGATATTTTCCAAAATGAAGTCATATTTGTTTTCTCCCAAAGTGAAAAAAGTCAAAAGTCAAAACAAGAGACGAAGATCCGCTTAAAGAGAGTTAATTATGTCGGAACCAATTTTTATACATAAATTTAGATCCGGAAGAGGGAAGAATGAAGTGGGGCTTCTACTCAAGGTTGAAGATGATGGTGTGGATGGAAATCCAAAGGCGGAAAAGAAATGAAGCATCAAAAACCAATTTTTTCAGAAATATAGCATCTAACATGAATACAAAAAACAAGATCTGGTGACGTAAAGGTCAAGATAGAGCCTAGAGGATGTTGTCAAAAAACGTCAGGAGACAAGGAATGCAAAAGATTTTTGCGAGTGAAAGTGCAAGAGGGCAAATATATTCGATTGGTAACTGAGATAAGATATGAACCAGAAGAGAAATGAGCATCTGGAGACGGGAGGAAGTCGGTGGGACTTCTGCTAGAAATTAAAGATAAAAGTGGATGGGAATCAGAAAGAGGAAATTAAAGGAAGCAACAAAAACATCTTATGCAGAAATAATGCTTGAGATAGAAAACAAATTGAGAGATGGCGACGGAAGGCAAATCGAGCACAAAGAATGCAAGTGAAGACAAATCGAGCACAAAAAAGGCAAGTGAAGGTTCAAGAGGTAAAATATATTTGGTTGTAAATCTATATAATATCTGAACCAGAAGAAATTAGAGGGACAATGGAAATATTGCCGGGAGAATGTCTCCCCAGATATGAACGAGAACATAGTCACCGGTCATCAAATTCATTTTTCATACCTCAAACGGTGATAAAAGAAATAAACGATAATATAAAACCAAACAATATTGGATGCGATCTAAATTTTAATATGTTTCTAATGAAATTGTAATATAGTAATTTAAATTAATTTCGTAATGTAGAAAAACAAACTTACATATATAAAAAAAAAATATCATATATAACTTTTTTCTCTAATGAAATATGCTTTGTTGTTTTCCTAAAACAATTTCAAAATATATTATTAGCAATAAAATTTTAATCTAATAATTTTACTTAAATATAATTTATTTTAAAATTTAAAAAGTCATCAATCGGATGGGTTCTAACCTAGTATACTATATATGACATTGAGCAATCTACTTATTCATAACTAATCTTTAGCTGAAAATCCATAAAATTTAATAATTTAAAAAACCAAAAACAGGTAGATCCAACTCGAACCAAAATTAATCCAATCGGAAATCGATTTGATCGAACCAACCCTATATTCATCCTATAATAAGACTTCATAATAGATAAACCAATTTTAATAATAAGACTTCATAATAGACTCCAGATGGGGACTTATACCCACATCCAAAGTTTTTAACTTTTTATCGTATGAACTGTAATGTTTAAAATTGTATGTAGAAATTTTTAGAAAGTGATGGTGGTTCAAAGTCCGAAGACAAATATCTTAGTTTATAAAAGAAAAAATTGTTGAGAGTATTAGTTCTATAGCAAAATCTTTATATATGTTAGTTTTGGATTAAACTATCTTTTAAATCATTTCAAAAATATTTTAATAAAAATTATCCAGATTTTATTAAAAAAATGTCATGACATTTACATACAAATACTATTTGTAATTGTTAAAAATATAAAAAGTTTTTGCTACCATACACGCTCAGAATTTTGTTTTTGTTTTTTGTGTTATTTTTGCAAATATCCGGAAGGGTTACGTCCATGCAAAGCTTTCCTACAGGCTACAGCTAAGGAGTTTGGTCAACTCTAAAATACATCTGAACAAATCTAGATATAACATTATACTCTTTTTTCTTTTTCAATTAAATTTTAAAATAGAAGCAAGGTAAAAATAATTATGTCCGACCACTAAAATTTCCGTTTCTAAAATGCAATTCAAAGGGGAAAAAAATATTGTGGCCAAAGAGTTCTTACACTGACAATGAAATTATGGTAGGGAAAACAAATTATAGGATGTTGAGATACTTAGGGTTTGGAACTCATAATTTAATATTGAGATATGAAAATTTGATAATTGAAATGAGAAATATGTGGTGTATATACGTGATAAAACATGTAAAAGTTTCGAAGAACATGTGACAAATTTTAGAAAACGTATAAAATTTTATCAAAAAAAATTTATATCAATAACGTCAAAAGAAAAGAAAAGATTTTGATTTTTTTTTTCAAAAACGTATATCAAAATCCCCAACTTTTATCAAAAACAAAACTGTGACAAAACTTTAGAAAACGTATGAAAATTTCTGATATTTTTTTAAAAATATATTTTTACAGTAGTGTAAACATATTTATATTACCAAAATAATTTTGGTCATAAGAATATGTTTGGAAATTTCTGAAAACTTGTTAAATTTGAAAAATTGTAAAAGTTTCCAAAAAATGTAGATATTTATATAAACTTCCACAAGTTTATGATAAGTTCACCAAAATTTTGTTTGAAATCATTATGAAATTGTAAATAGTTTTAAACGAGATATATATTTACTTTTTATAAGAATTATCGGTTCAAAATCAACTATTTCACCATCTTTAACATTATAATCTGTGTTATAAATAGTGACCACAAACTATATTTTGATCTATGAATATAGTTCATTTTTTATTTAGATATTATAATATCTTGAATAATTAAGAGACTAGCTATCAACATATTAGTTTTTACCATGATTGATATCACTAATCAATACTTCAAATTGATAAATATTTTTTTTAAAAAGTGAATTCATCTAAATTCTGTAAAGTTATATCGCCATAATGTAGTGTCGAATTTAACTTGCTATTTTTCTAAAAAATTATTTGCCAGAAACAAGATTGCAAGATTGATCACAGCAATACTATTACTATGTAATATATATTGTCTAAACTAGTGTGCTTAAATTTCATGGTAAAATCTCATATCATATAGTAATAGTATATGTATTAGTTCACTCATTAATTATGATAGAATCATCATTTTTTTAATTCAAATATTTTCTAAAATCATTTTCTTTAAAGAGATATATACAAGCGATACAAAATATCGTTAGTTCGAGTGGAAAATATCTTAGGCAAAGCATAAAGTTCAAGAGATCAAGTGACGATTGAGACGAAACTAAAATTGCATGTTGTGGTTTCAAGTATAAAAGGATTACAGGCTTCGGCCCAAAACTTTCTGATAATTCAAAATATATATATATATATATATATATAAGCGATTACAAGAATGCCTATGCGTCCATATGGCGGTGGATCTAACTAAATCAACGTCAAAAGAGAACAAATACATATTAAACACACCACTGTCCTCCTTAATTAGGGAGATAATGACTTCTTAACCAATCAAATTTAAAAGTCATTTGGTCTTAGGAATATGCTCAAAAGAACTTGATGAGTGGTTCATGTCATGACGCATTTGTCCATCACTATCATCTTATATATCATTATTGTTGGCATTTCTAATTAATCTAATGATATATCATAATATATCATTAGATTAATTATGATATATGTTATTAGAAATCCATCTAAATTCTTAACAAAAGTTGTGTACTAAGTAGTAGATCGTCTGTGATTGTGTCAAGATAATGCTTTAAGGATTTTGATCGAATATCTTACACGGTCGAAAATAAAGAGAGTTGATGCATGCACTTTATATCATAACTATGGACACCTTCAACCAAATTTTAATAGATCAAGAACACCTCTTTAATCACCACAATAAGCTCCAATAAACATCATAATTGTGATAATGCTATTGCAAATGTCGTTACTAAATCACCAGCGGTTCAAAAACACTTCAATCATCTCTAATGCTGTCTACAGACCTAATTAATCAAATATCTTCTTATAATACTATAGTTTATTGTCTTTCATCATTGAAAATGATGGTGCACTTCATTCTTCCACAGATGGTAACCTCTCTTATCCATACATTTTTACTTCTATTTATCACACATATGCTTTTGGAACATTGCAATATATATTATTTTCCTAACATTGCAATAATTAAAATGCCAAGATTATAAAATTTAGAACAACATCGTACGTTTACTGATTACTCTTATTTTTGTCAATTTTCTTGACTCCTCCAAATTGTTTTAAAAGATCCATCACTCTTCTAGTATGATAAAAATGATTTTTTTGTTATTTCTTTCATTTCAGTTTAACAAATATTGTAAGTTCTCTTTTTCATGACTGTGCCTATTCATTAAAAAAACAAATCACCATTTAGGATTTTTAATCAATTCGATGATTGGAATTGATAAATCGATCAACAAACTCTATTTTCTATTTTCTAGAGACGAACGTCCAATCATCTCCAATTTTACCTACTCATTTCCTATAATAATGTCACCCACATATGCTCCTCATGTCATAATTCCTTTTTAAATATTTACTCTTTTCGAGAAAAATAAAGTATTCCACACATTGTCAAACTTTTCATCTCGTCAAACAAAAACATTTATTTTTCCATTCTTTAAATCATGTTGTTCATTTGGATATTTAAGGTCTCTTTTCAATCACTTATTTTGATTTTTTTATATTTCTTAACTCTTGTAGATTATTGTTCAAGGATCACATGTTTTTCTAATATACAATGATGTTTATCATGTTTTTCCTCCATTTGTTAACTTAATAGAAAGTTGATCTTCTTCTAATTAAACTTAAATTTAATTTTTAGGTCGATTCTAAGCAAAATTTTTATTTTTAATAAAAAATTATATAATTATATATTTTGATATAAAAACATTTATTTTAAATTAAAATATTTTTTTAAAACTTACTAAGCTTATATTCATTTGAAATGATGTTTAAATACTATACATTTATCGAATCTTATAATATAAATTTTGATTGTTCTCACGAGAAGCTAATACATGTCTAAATTATACTTTTTCTATTCGTAAAAAATTGATGTTCTAGCACTTTTAGTTTGTTTCACAATGATTGATTTTTTACCTTTTTATTTTATTTTTATTGATAAATTGTAAACTCCAAGATGTATTGATTGAAAATAATTATTTTTACTATATTATTATTGGTTCAAACTATTAAAATAATTTTTTTGGTGAGAGAAAGTAAAGTATTTAGAAATAATAATCATTGTTTTTCTTAATGTGTGTAAAAACTTCTAGACATCAATATTTTAAGAGCAGTAGTAATTAACAAGATCATGATATGTGTTGGTTGATCGATTATTGTGATACGTGTAAAAAAAAATATTTCCTTAATAAAAAAAAACAATCAAATAAATAATTTTTACTTTCTATTTTTTACATATTGTTTCCTTAATAAAAAGAAAAACAAATAAAAAAGAAAAATAAATAAATAATTAAATAGATAATATTTCTTTTCTATTTTTTACGTATATAATTTTGAACATGTTTTAAAACAAATTTATATTATTTTATATATATATTTATAAGAATATGTTATCCTTTTAAGTCCCGTCTAAACACGTGTGTATACGGTTAGGCGATAGGTATTCATCCACCTTATAATGAACATCTAGCACGTTTTTAAACACTGGTTTTAAGACAACACAACTACGGTTTTAATGACATTATTTTAAGACAACAATTCTAATTTTCAACTAATTAGTGGTTCAAGACGACACAAATATATAACTTAGACTGTCATTTGCTCATGACAAACTCAAATGACATATAGTGGCGTATGGCCTCTACAATATTCATTAAAAAAAATTCCACCTCGTTAATCATTAATTTAAGGTTCAGAACCTTTTTTCTTAATAAACTAATAAATAGTGGGCTAAAAATGTTTTTACTTTGTCAGTACAGTACCGTTCTGTTACCGTCTATTGTAATTTTATGCACATCACAGAAATTTAAGTAATGCATTTTTTAACCAAAAATAAAATTTCTTGAAAAATAAATCAATAGGAGCACGAGCGGCCATTAAATTGAATTCATTGGCCTGACCTCTAAAAGACAATAGGCTTATTTGTGAGAGGTCTCCAAGCAATAAAAATAAAACAAGTAAACAAAAAAAGTTGGAATTTCTAAAAACGTGGGACTTAATGACTTATATCATCAATGCAATAAACTATATAGCACAAATTTTTTCACTTCCCATTATTTATTTTATTCCACGCGATTGATTCGCCACGCAGAAGTGGCAATAAGTGGCCGAGTTTGCCATCCAAGCAACAAACAACCTTCATTCTCCTCAACATTGTATCCATCAGCTCCGGCATAAAGTGCCAACAACATACTCGCTTGCTTATACGCATTTGAACCGATATTAACCGGTTCAAATCCTCCTAAACCAAACCGGTTTCTCCATTGGTTTAGCGTCTCGTGCCTCTCAACTCTGTCTTCCCCTTCGCATGCTACTAGGTTTAGTATCTGCCGTCCTAGGAATAGCTCGGACATCACTCGATCTTGGCTTGGTGGGCCATCGAGCGAGTCGAATAAGCTCGAGTAGTAATGAAGAGATTCGGTGAACCGGTCGAGAAAAACAGAGCCGTTGTGGTTTGCTTCTTGCTCAACCACGGTCATGATGTTTGGTCGGATTGATCTAACTGTGGACATAACGTTATCAATCGAACCGGGATGTGCCAAGAGACGATGGAGCTCGAAAACCGAGTTAACCGCAACTGTTTCTGAACCGGAACCGGATTGAATATCTAGCATTTCCGGTTTAAGATCAGATAAATTACTCAAAGCAATGCTCTTGAATTCGAAATTCACACCAATTGTATTCGCAAGCTGACCAAGTTTCCAACCAGCTTCTTGAATTTCGGTTAACGAAGAACCGATTCCGGTTAACCGAAAATCTGGTGGACCATTAGGACGAAGAGCAAGAGCTTGAATTAAAGCCGGCCATTGCAAACCATGATGAAGCCCTAAATCAATAACATGAACCTTCTCCGCCGTAGCAAAGGCCTCAAGTATCGCTTGATTCGCCGTGAAATGAGCAAATTTGAGATACGGACAAGACTCGTAGAAATGAATCTGAAGAGTGTCCGAAAACGAAGTCAAACCAACGTCACCTCGAGGGTAAATTCGGTAAATTCTCCTCGCAAGTCCTTCAGCGAAGTAAGTGGCAACTTTCCTCATAGCTCCAGCTTGAGAAGACGCGAGTAGCCCCACGTGCTTAACAAGCGCGTCAGCTAACTTCAAATTATTCTGTTGAACCGCTTCAGCACACGCTAGAAGCGCGTGAACTAAACGCACTCCAGTTTCTTGAGAATCCAAAACCACCACAGAGCGCGTGGACGAGTCCGATTCCATTCTCGTTCTCTTGCTTCGACGAGTCACGTGCTCGTCACGTGGGTACACTGCAGGGCCAGGGATAGCCCTAAGATCGTACTCGGAGTCGGGTTTTTCTTGAATCCGGGTCGGGTCAAGATCCGTAAGCATGCTTTCGACCCAACCTGAGAGATCAGAAGGGTTGTAATGAACAGTGTCATCAGAAAGATTCGAGATTCCATCGCCAAGAACCATCTCTAACTGCTCTAGCTTGTGTGCCACGTCAGCCATGTCGGAAGATCGAACCTTATAACCTAAAACAATCAAAAGCTCGTCAACTCCGGCGGCTTCTTCTTTACTTGAACTTCCAACTTCTCCGGTGGAAGATTCACGGTGGTTATGCTCTCTCTTCATCTTCAAAAAAAAAAAAGAATAATCTCACTTTAAGTTTTGAGTTGTTTTAATAATTTACAGTTTTAAAAGATGGATTTCTTAAGCATAGAAGAGAGAGAGAAGAAGAAGAAGATGATGATGATGAGAGGAGATTATGAACACGGGAGTGTCGTAATAATTGAAGAAGATAAATATAAAAATAGATTCTATTTTTTTTTTAATAATGATATGATTTTATTATTTTATGCTAAAATAAAATAAAAATTTGGGATTTCGGGCCAGCTTTTAATTGGAGTATATGAAATTTAGTACCGGCAAGTTCTTAAAAGCAAGAGCAGAGCCGTGGTACAACCGCAATCTAAAACAATTATAAAAGGAAATTTATTTACCTCTTTTGTTTTCCTATTTATATATAAACTGTAATAATAGATTCCTCTCATCTTTTTCTGCGAATTTGTTTTTTTTTTTTTCAAAATATGCTCCTCGAGAAAATGCAATTTGATTGATGTAAACCTGATATCATTATTTAAACGAGATATTCGAAATAATATTGTATTGTATCACAATTATTTAGGTTAGGAGAATGAAGACTAGTTACTATAGAGTGAATTAACAACTATGATTTGGAAATTGTATAGTAGAGAAATAATTTAGGTTAAAATGTCCAATTTCTAAAGCCAACTACCACCCTTTTTTCAATTACAAAGACATCCATTGTATCTTATTTTGTTGGTGATTACGAAACTTCCTTTTTTTTTTGTTATGTTGTGATTATCGCTTTTAACCTTTTACATGGTCAGGAGAATTTAATTTTACTACAATTAAAATTTGTATTGGGTTTATTAGCAAATTTCTACTTCGTAAAGAATGTTGTCAAATATTTTTAATGCAAAACGATAGTACTAGTAGCTGTTGCACGTTTCACATTTCCGATGTTGAAATTTTAAATCAAATTTCTGACGTACTTTTTTATTTAAAACTGGATCGATCTAATTTAAAGAGGATTAACCTAAACTAGCTAACCGATCTGGCTTCTGAATTATTGGATTAAATTTAAAGTATGGCATGGATATCGAATCTTTCGTACTACCTTGACAAAGCTATAGAGTTTCGTAAAGTTTAACAAATTTTTGGTTAGACTTTAGTTTTATATGATACATTTATATGTGCATAATATATACATGTATTCTAAACATTATTTTTTTAATAAAGGTGGAAGTCTTATAATTTAATTAATATTTTAATGAAATTGGTTTAAAACGAGTCACAGTTTTTACTTTTTTACTAGCATAAAAAATTCCCTCCCTAAATATAACGGAAGCCAATAATATTCAATGATAAGAATAGTTAATAGTTGATTGACAAAAAAAGAAAAGAAAAAAAGAAAAGAAAAAGAATAGTTAATTATTATCCTTCAATGTGATTGATAGCTGTTTGGGTTAAAACTGTCACTCAAACTTATATGAAACAATTAGACCAATAAGAGAGTGATATATTTAGGAGTGATTATAATTCAAATTTCAAAACGATGCAGTTTGGAAATTGTGAAAACGATTCAAAAGCGGTTAATAATCTTATACTTTAATGAAAAAGTGATTTGTCTTATGTTTGAAACATAAATTGGTAAAGAGACATTACCTTCATTGTTTTAGTTTAGATTCTTTAATTTACTTAACTAATTTTGATTGTCCAAGAAAAAACAGCGAGTCATTTTTTTCTGCCAAAATAACTTCGTGATTTCAAAGATAAAAACATGGTTCTACAATTTTCAAAATTTTTTTTGAATAAAACGTGATTCCACGATTTCTAGATTAAAAAACACAATTTCTTGTGGCAAAGATTAACGAATCATGTATAGATGGAAAGATTTGATTACTAATTTAGGTAGGAAAATGCAGTTTGGCGATAAATTAACTAATCATTTTCGTGTTTTCAGTTAAAAATACTTACATTTTTCCGCCAAAAATATGATTCTATGGTTCATGCGATAAAATAGTTCCAAATGGAGTTGCATTTTATTGCGGTATCACATACAATATTCAGTTGGAAAATATGATTTATTTACAAAAAAGGTTATGACATCTTGGTTTTTTTTGCTGAAAACGCGGTATACTATTTATTGTAGTAAAACACGGTTTAGAGAAATTTTAGAAATTTTATTTTAGTGAAAACGTGGTTTGATGATAGTTTTGGAATTGTGGTTTGGGAGGCAATTCTTCAACTTTTGTCATAGGTCTATCTAGTCCAACTTTCTTACCAAAATACTATGAGTAATTTTTTGAAAAGATATAGGGAAAAAATTTAGTGAAGATCAACATGAAGATCTTTTATAAACCTTTTATTGAAGATCAACATATCTTATCTTGATGAAATAGTGAAAGATTTATAATCTCCCACTCTTTCATTGTTGGACAGTTAGATTATTGGTTATGTTAGATTAGGATAAATTAGTGGTTGGATGTTGATTGATGTTTAGGGCCAAATCTTGCTAAATCCTTCAATTAGATTGCTACTATTGCTAGATTGGATTTGATTATTCTGATTTAATTCATTGACTTTTTATTGCCTCAATCTATTTGTGGAAATGTCTAAATCAAACTTAAAGAGCATTTATTTCCTAACCAAAGAAAATTAAATTTAAAGTGATTTGCGAGCATAATGATTTTATTTTTTAAAATTAAGGTTGTTGATGGTTAGTGCCTTGGAATTCAAAGGAATAGTCATAACTAAATGATCAATACTCTCGGATTGTGCCTAATTCAACTTCTTTCATTATTATTTCATCTTTGATCCATGCTTATCTTAATTAAACCCTTTATCTAACACTATCTTACTATCGAGGTTTATAATTTTAACTACAGTCTAATTGCTCTTTTTGACCTTATTGCTTTTCCATGGACAATGGCTCATTTAGTTATGATTTGTTTTCATGTGATTTAGCAATCTAGAAAGCTAAGAAGTAAACCAAAAAATGTATCGCTCTATATTACTTCTAATATCGCCTTTTAGTTTTCGATTGTTTGGTCGTTGTGCATTGGATCTCGTGTATATTATGGTGCAACTAATACATGTACTTGTAGTTAATTATTTTGGGTTTTAAAGTCGACCTATCAGTAACATGTAATAAATGTTTCCTAAACAAGTGGGCAAAAACCATGCCAATATTTCAAGCCATCTTATTCTTAAATATTTTCCGAACGACTTGAAATAAAATAAAAATAAAAACTATAATATGTACGAAATGATATGGTTAATGGTGGATTCATAAGGGGTCATGTGCATTGTCAAGATTTTGACTTAAAATAGAAAAAGGCTATTGTGAAGTAGCCGTTGTTGTACTAAGAAGGAATTAAAGTGGTTGGATTGTTATGGTGGGGCAAAAAAGAGGCCAATAATTCCATAGCCAATTTCGGAAAATTAATTCAATTGGTTACCAAATAAATATAAATAGAAAGGAATTAAATTTACGATTTTACCCTTAATCAAGGTCCACAATGCTTTCTTTTTGATGATTTTGGCCCTTCACATTCATACGTATGACACCAATTCATGTTGGTGTGGGGACTTTTGTTTTGCTGTATAATATGATCGGTCGTTCCATGTGACTCACGTTCCTTGTCGCTCTCACATTTTGCCCCATCTCCGATCAATTATCATCACTCACAAGCTTTTCAATATTTTTGTTCTTCTTCTCCAAAAGTAATCTTAAAAGCGTGTGGTCCCCTATATATGATAATTATTTATATACCTGAAGTGAATTATAAGTTGTAAATTTTAGGAATGGAATGAAAGAACTAAGTCTTTTTGCTTAATTAAGATTGTGTTTTCTTGTGATAAACAAGTAGTAATTACGCGAGAAATCTTATGAGAAGTATAAAGATAAGGGTTTGCATGGTACAAATAATCAAATCATATAGTGTGAGGTTTTTTTTTCTATTGATTAGCATTTTTTTGTCTATTGATAATTTGCGCAAAAACATGTGATTATGTGTTGCTGAAAATTATTGGAAGAAGTTGAAAATAAAAAAAATCTTGGCAAAAGGAAAACAAAGACAAGAAGTGTCACCAAGAAAGCATAATTTGGAGGTAATATTAGTCTTTTATGGTTTGTTATAGTGTGTGGTAAATCGCTTTTCATCAATAAAATTGAATGTTCAACCAATCATGATTCATAAGATTTATTAGAAGACCCTACATTTTCCAGAAAGCTCATCACAAAATTTGTATAACTTACAATCACAAGACCAAAAATATATTTTGCAGTAAACAAGTTGAGTCACTATAGGTCCTCCACCAATGACAGGACAATTGCTAACGACCAATATGTGTAATTAAAAAGGGATCCAATCACATTCATTTCATTTTAGATATGTTTCATTCGATAATGGCTTTTTGGAAATTACAAAGGGAATCCATCACATTTACTTCATTTTATTTAAGTTTCATTTGATACTTGACAGTAATTATTTATATTTTTTGAAGAACGTTATCTATAATAGACTGATACTTGGTGGACTCCATAAATTTTCAACACGATCGTTTTTTCTGCATGGGTTACACATGCATCGACGGTACAATAATAATTACATGTCACATTCTTTTTAAAAAGTCTAATTAGATGCTACATACGGGAAAATGCCAGTTTCAACATCAACAATTTTCATGATACATTTTCATACACGAAATAAGATGTAATGCTATTTTCAACTTCAACTTAGTAATTTTTTGAAAAATCTACATAAACTTTAATATATGTGCCGAAATCAATCTTGAATTTACACCGGAAAAGTGCTCTCATCCATTTTCTTCCGCTCATCGTTACAAAAACATGAGAAGCTTCGGAGTTAGAGAAACAACAATAGTTTAGGGCTCAAAACTGAAGTGCAGGCAGGCTATAAAACGTTAAAATTATAGGTATTTTAATATTTAATGAGTTTAGATATTTGTTTAGAATAGTAAGAATGTACATGTGACAACTTTTGAGATGTTGATGTAGTGATGTATCATCCTAGAGAAACCACTTGTATCATAGATTCATATTAAATATTTCATTGAGAATTCGGTTTTTTCTCGTTAAGAAATTGTAAATAAGCGATATTCACCAGCTCTGTCTATTATATTTAAATAATAATACTAAGAACAATAATTCCTTAAAATACTAATATTTTTTATTCAAAAAAAAAAAGAAAGCAAAAAAACTACTAATTTTTCTGATTAAAAACTACATTTTTTATTTTTGATATAAATTAATCTATCAATGTACATACTAATTCGTTAAGACTATTTAGAAATCATGTAAACAAAACACCACATCTGTAACGTATGTGTCCCGGGAATTAATTATCGGTTAATTAATTGGGATGTCCTTTCGAGTTTATGAACCGGAGACGAGTTTTGAGGAAGTCACGTTTGGGTTAAAATGTCCTTTTTGATTTGTTCCGGGGGTGTCATAAATTGTTTCGGAAGTTTTAGGGTTTTTCTCATAATTTGGAAAGTTTGGCTGACTTTTTCTTCCTTTCTTCTTCTTCTCGTGATATGCCATTTTTGGCTGAAGCTTGGAAGCTGGTTTGGCGAGAGAGAGAAGAGGAAAAGAAGTAGAGAAAGTGGTTTGTAAGCTTGGTGAAGCTTAGTTCTTGTGAGAAGCTTGTTCCTTGTGTTTTCCTTGTGTGTGTGAGCTTGTGAGCTTGGAGGAAAAGAGTGGCTGAAGCTTGTAGAGCTTGGCATGAGCTTGGGAGAGTTGGTGTGAGCTTGCCGTGAGCTAAGGGAGCAAGAGAAAGGGTTCTAGGGAGTTCTTGAGCTCGGATCTGTTGTGGTGAGCTTGGGAGAAGCTTGTAAGGGGAGATCTTGGAGCTTGGTGTTGGCGGAAAGGCTAGGGAAGAAGGAGGAGTCTTTTTGAGCTTGGGGAGTTCAATCCAGGCTTGTTTTCCATCCATCTATAAGGTGAGTTGTGACCAAAGTTGGCTTAGACCTTGTTTGGGGGCTTGTGGAGTTTAGACAAGCATTGAGGTTGTGCTTAGGTTGCTTAGAGGCTTTGTGGTCTTGTTGTTAAGCTTAATCTAGTGTGTTTAAGATTGTGTATTGATTGTGAAGCTTGTTTATTGTGCTTGGTGCTTGTTAAGCTTGATCTAAGTCAAGTTTAGGGGTTCTGTGGGTTCCATCGAGGTGTGAAATGAATTTCCTAGGGGTTAGATCCATCGGTCGGACCGAATGGGTTGTGTTCTAATGTTCTCGGTATTTGCATGAGGATACTTGCAGCGGTTAAACGAATGACTTAATCGGTTAGAGTCCATCGGTCGAGACAAACCGATGGGTCTTGGGGAGTGTTCTCGGCATTTTAAGGACACTCGTGTCAGATCGGGGACTGGGATCAGGTCCATCGGTCGGAGTTAGGCCGATGAGTTGGTTATAGCGTTTTCGATAATTTGCCAAGATAGTTTTTTGCGGTCGAGGCACGATGGGGTTCATCGGTCAGGTCCATCGGTCAGGTTGGACCGATGGCCGTCCTTATGTGGTTGTCTTGTGTGTCTCCTGGTTAGCTTTCGTGTGTGTCGAATTGCTATGGTGCTAGACATGTTTTGCTATTGATTGCCTTGCATGTGAGTTTTCGCTACCTGTTGTTGGGAGGATCAATCTCACTCAGCGTTTGGTTTTCCAAATGTTGATGCATCACTTTTGTCGATGCAGATAAAGATAAGGTGTGATCGTGGAATCGAAGGTTCGGAGGGAGAGGATGATTAGGACCCGGGGTTGTTTGCTTTACCGTGTTGTTTTGTATTTTCCGCTGTATGGTAGAATTACGTATTCTATGCTTGGTATTGTATTGTTGTTTTTGTGTAAGTACTTGCCGAGTATTAAAAATGTATGAGCATTTTAATACTAAGTATTTATGTTTGTTAGTTTAAAAAAAAAAAAAATCGGGTCGTCACAGTTTGGTATCAGAGCCTAAACGGTTCTAGGAGCCCGAGTGGCTCAGGGTTAGTTGGGTATTGCATGGGGTCTTAGAATCATCCTCTTCGAGCCTTGTGCGATTCCACAGTAACTTATCTTTATTGTGATGATTGTGTTTTAGTGTCTTTAGTCTTTGTTCTTGCGAGTGCAGATGGCTAGAGGGTGTGGTAGAGGCCGTGGCCGTGGCCGGGGTCGTGTTGTGGAGGACCGGGTCGAGGATTAAGCTTTGAGTCGGTGGGGTCTGACGGTGTGTCTGGCATGCTTTGGAGTGGCTGGTGCTGTGGGTATACTGTGGGTATAGCAGAGTCTTGTGAGTGGCGCGGGTGATGTTCGAGGCTCTTATTGATCGCTTGGCTAATCTCTTGTCGGTGTTGTTAGAGTGGTTACCGAGAGGTCCGGCTCAGGCTCCTGTGGCTCCGGTGGGTGTTGAGGTTCAGCCTCGGTAGCATTGTGGTTCTTGAGGAGCTCCCATCCTACCTTAGGATGATGGAGCGAATCTGAGAGGATAGGCGGGGTTTTTCCTCGGAGGTGCTAATCCCGAGGGACTGATGCGTGGTTGAGGAGGTTAGAGAGGAATTTCCTCTCGAGTAGGTGTCTGCTGGGATACCAAGTGGACATTCGGTCCATTATCTATAGGGTGATCGCATCTCCGGTGGAGGGTGTGGCGGCCGGAGGAGTTCAGTCGAGATGGCTTGGGCGGATTTTGTGGAGGAGTTTAACTCCAAGTTTTTCCCTTAGAAGGCTTTCAACCGGTTAGAGTCGAGGCTTGCGAGATTGACTCAGGGGGATCGATCGGTACGCGAGTATGAGGTGGAGTTCAACCGGCTCGGGTCGTATGTTAGACGAGCGGTTGAGAGTGAGTCGATCCGTGTGCAGAGATTCTTGATGGGTCTTAGGGTTGACTTGCGGAACCGTTGCATGGTTAGGTCTTTTTGCATGGTTGATGAGTTGGTTCAGACTGCGGTGTTACTGGAGGAGGGTCTGAAGGATGAGGTGGTATCGGTTACCCCGAGTCTTCAGGCGAGATCCGTCTTGATCGTTCGAAAAGCGGTAGGCCGATGCAAGGACAGAAGAGGAGGCGTAATGGCGCTTCGAGTGGTAGCCGAGGTGGTCCAGGTTGCTTCGGGTGTGGAAGCACGGATCACAGAGTGGCGAGCTGCCCTAGGAAGGGCGGAGTACGAGTAGATTCTCGGGTGTGCTTTCACTGCAAGGAGGCGGGGCACATTAGACCTCAGTGTCCCAAGCTGCGGCAGAGTGAGGCCACAGTGGTGCAGCCCGCTAGGCTGGTGGCAGCAGTGCCTCGAGCGTATTCCATCGTCGAGTCCGGAGAGCCGAGTTTCAGGCCGATCACAGGTATTTTTCTTAGACTTATCTAAGTTCAATTCTGTGTGTTGGGGAATTTTGGTTGCTTGTTAGGTGTTAAGGTTCTAGGCACATGTATATGTACAGGGACCTTGTGTGTTGGGGGTGTTGAGTGTCATGTGTTGTTTGACACGGGAGCATCTTATTGCTTCGTTACTCCGGAATTAGCCGAGAAGGCTAATGTTTGAAGCGAGCCTGGTGTGAGTTTGAGTTTCGTGGAGGTTGCTAGAGGGAAGCTCCTGATGATTCACGGTCAGGTTAAAGACGTGGATGTTCAGGTAGCGGGTGAGTCTATGCCTGCCGATTTGATTATCTGCTCTGTGGAGCTGTACGATGTCATTTTGGGCATGGATTGGCTCGGGAAGTTCAGAGCGCATCTGGATTGTCACCGAGGGCGTGTCGAGTTCGACAGAGGCAAGGGGAGGTTGGTGTATCAGGGGGTAAGACCGACTTCCAGGAGTCTCATGATCTCGGTTATGCAGGCCGAGCGTATGATCGAGAGAGGTTGTGAGGTGTATTTAGCTACCATTTCTTTGTCGGAGGCCGTTGGAGAGGTTAAGGTAGGGGATATTTGAGTGGTTCGGGAGTTCCCGGATGTGTTCCAGTCGTTGCAAGGGTTGCCACCGTCTAGGTTGGATCCTTTCACGATTGAGTTGGAACCAGGGATGGCATCGATATCCAGGGCACCTTATAGGATGGCTCCTGCAGAGATGGCAGTGTTGAAGAAGCAGCTGGAGGTGTTGCTGAGTAAAGGGCTTATTCGCCCAAGTACTTCACCGTGGGGAGCACCGGTGTTGTTTGTGAAGAAAAAGGACGGGAGTTTTCGGTTGTGCGTTAATTACCGAGGACTTAACCGAGTCACAGTGAAGAACATGTATCCTCTTCCTCGGATTGATGAGTTGTTGGATCAGTTGAGAGGGGATACTTGGTTCTCCAAGATTGACTTGGCGTCGGGGTATCATCAGATTCCTATCGATGAGGGAGATATCCGGAAGACGGCTTTCAGATCTCGTTATGGCCACTACGAGTTTGTGGTGATGCCCTTTGGGTTGACAAATGCACGTGCTGCATTTATGAGATTGATGAACAGTGTTTTCCAGGAGTATCTGGACGAGTTTGTTATCATCTTTATCGATGACATCTTGGTGTTTTCGAAGAGCGTGGAGGAGCACGAGGTGCATCTTCGTGTTGTTCTTGCGAAGCTGCGGGAGCATAAGTTGTTTACTAAGTTGAGCAAGTGCAACTTCTGACAGCGAGAGATCGGTTTTCTAGGTCACGTTATCTCGGCGGAGGGGGTTTCGGTGGACCTTGAGAAGGTTCGGGCCATTAGTGCTTGGCCGAGGCCGAGGAATGCCACCGAGATTAGGAGTTTTCTCGGATTGGCAAGTTATTACTGGCGGTTTGTTAAGGGTTTCGCGAGTTTGGCTAAGTCTATGACGAAGCTGACGGGAAAGGATGTTCCTTTCGTGTGGTCCTCGGAGTGTGAGGAGAGTTTTCTGGCCGAAGGCCTTGCTGACCAAGATACTCAAAGATTGGCGTTGCCTGATCCGGGCGAGCCTTACGTGGTGTATACCAATGCGTCGGGAGTTGGTCTTGGTTGTGTGTTAATGCAGCAGGGAAAGGTTATTGCCTATGCTTCGCGGCACCTGCAGAAGCATGAGTGCAACTATCCTACCCATGATCTTGAGATGGCTGCGGTGGTTTTCGCTTTAAAGATTTGGAGATCTTATCTTTATGGAGAAAAGGTGCAGGTATTCACAGATCATAAGAGCCTGAAGTACATTTTCACTCAGCCT
The DNA here is from genome assembly GCA_028015245.1 of Cardamine occulta. Taxonomy (NCBI): domain Eukaryota; kingdom Viridiplantae; phylum Streptophyta; class Magnoliopsida; order Brassicales; family Brassicaceae; genus Cardamine; species Cardamine occulta. Next base: position 5,641,859 of record CM051366.1, read on the forward strand.
GAGTTGAATTTGAGGCGGTATTTGGATGGAGCTAGTGGCCGATTATGATCTAGAGATAGCTTACCATCTCGGTAAAATTAATCTGATTCTTGAATCGTTGAGTCGAAAGCGGGTGGCTTTGGCTCGAAAGCATGAGATTGAGTTTTTGGTGAGCGAGATTAGCACATTGCATTTGTGTGTGGTATCTCAGGAACCGTTGGGATTAGAGGTAGCTAATCAGGCGGATCTTTTGAGCAGAGTTCGGCTGGCTCAGGAAAAAGATGAGGGCTTGGTTAAGGCTTCGAGAGAATCGGGTTCTGAGTATCAGGTATCTCCGAATGGCATTATCCTTGTGAGTGGGAGGGTATGCGTACCTTTGGATGAGGATTTGAGGCGTGAGATTCTGAGTGAGGCTCATGCGAGTATGTTTTCGATTCATCCAGGAGCGACTTAGATGTACTGGGATCTTAAGCGGTATTATCATTAGGTCAGGATGAAGAAGGATGTTGCTAACTGGGTTCTGGCGTGCAACGTGTGCCAGTTAGTGAAGGCAGAACATCAGGTTCCGAGTGGTTTGTTGCGGAGTTTGCCCATTCCAGAGTGGAAGTGGGATATGATCACGATGGATTTCGTGGTGAGATTACCAGTTTCTCGGACCAAGGATGTTATCTGGGTCATCGTTGATCGATTGACTAAGTGTGCACGTTTTCTGGCCATTAAGAAGACCGATGGGTTTGCAGTTTTGGCTAGGAAGTATGTGCAGGAGATTGTGAGACTGTATGGAGTACCGGTGAGCATTGTCTCGGACTGGGATCCTAAGTTCACATCTGAGTTCTGGAATGCGTTTCAGACGGAAATGGGCACGAGGGTGCACATGAGTACGGCTTATCATCCTCAGACAGATGGGCAGTCCGAGAGGACCATCCAGACTCTGGAGGATTTGTTGAGAGCTTGGCGTCTTTGGATTGGGGTGGTCATTGGGTGGATCACTTGAGCTTGGTAGAGTTTGCATATAACAATAGCTACCGGCGAGTATTGGGATAGCTCCATCTGACGCCTCAGTATGGGAGGCCATGTCGTACACCTTTGTGTTGGACTCGAGTGGGGAAAGGAGCACATTGGGTGCGAGTTTTGTTCGAGAAACCACGGAGAGGATCCAGGTTTTGAAGTTGAACATGAAAGAGGCCCGGGATCGTGAAAAAGAGTTATACTGATAAGAGGCGGAAAGAGCTTGTGTTTGAGGTGGGAGATAGAGTGTATCTCAAGATGGACTTTCTGAGAGGTCGAACAGGTCCATTCTTGTGACTAAGTTGAGTCCGAGGTATATGGGGCCGTTCCGGATTGTAGAGCGTGTTGGACCGGTAGCGTATCGGTTGGAGTTACCCGAGATTATGCATGCATTTCATAAGGTATTCCATGTGTCGATGCTGAAGAAGTGTTTGCATAGGGGTGACGAGGTATTGGGTGAGATTCCGTCAGATCTCCAGCCCAATATGACCGTTGAGGTGAGGCCTTTGAGAGTTCTCGAGCGGAGGGTCAAGGAGCTTCGTCGGAAGAAGATTCCGATGATCCGAGTTCATGGGGCTATGTGACGGGTGCGAGGAGGAAACTTGGGAGCCAGAGGCTCGGATGGAAGTGCGGTTCCGGAAGTGGTTCCAGAAGTAGGCTTCGGCTTGAGATCGATCGAGTGGTTCCAGTTTCAGTTTGTACCTGTATGCTATGTGTATTTTCATTTTGTATTGTCATTATGTATGACGATGTTACATTATGATGTTTAATAATAAGATGTGAGTTTTCCTTATTATTATTTGACTTGCTAGTCTTGGATTGCTTTCGTTTTAGTGTTAAAAAGCGTTAAAGCATGTGAGTAATAAGACTGTGGTTCTTATTGGTAATGGCACGAGTGCCATGGAAAAGTTTTTAAGAGAGTTAAAAGCTTGGTACATAATCGGAAAAAGATTATGTGGTGCCGAAGTGTTGGGTACCGGTGCCTTGGTTGGTTATGCACGACATATATTCTGGGTGTGGAATATGGGTGATACCAGTGTTGCCTTGCAAGGATACACGAATCACGGGAGGTAGATCAGTCGGAGGTGCTTATAGATATGTGGCATATTGCTCAGTGAGAGGACTAGTTCCTCTAGTGCCGTTAACTCGAGGGACTGCGGGCCTAAGAGTGTAACTGGCAATGTATCCAGACTCGTGTGGAGTATAACCTAGAGTGATATGAGATATCGTGGATTCGGAGGGTATATAACCAAGAGGGATATACGATACCGTGGATTCGTAAGGTGTATAACCTAGACGTAGGTTATATTGCCCAGAATTGAGGGGTAAAAGTATATCGGAGACTCAAGAAGGTTATATGGCCTAGAATTGAGAGGTATGTGATATCGGAGACTCATGAGGGTTATATTGCCCCGAGGAGAGTGGTACGGTAGATACCTAGAACTCGGAGATGCTGCGGTGTCTTGGGTGCTGTGGTATGGGTTATACCTTGCGAGGTATAGAGGATATCCTGCGGGGTATGTTAGAGCCTAGAGTTCGGAGATGCTGCGGTGTCTTAAGCCCTGGGATGAGCAATAAGTACATATGATGTTGCGGTGTCATAAGCATAGAGAGACTTAGTGGGAAACCTTGGAGGTTAGTTATAGGCCTCGTGTGTACATGCGTGTACCTGTGTGTGTGTTGGCCGGGTTGGCCAAGGTTTGCGTAATCGTTGCGACGATTTGGGTTCATTGGAGATGAACGGTAACGTAGATTCGAGGTCGAATCTATGTTAGTGGGGGAGAATTGTAACTCCCGTGTCCTGGGAATTAATTATCGGTTAATTAATTGGGATGTCCTTTCGAGTTTATGAACCGGAGACGAGTCTTGAGGAAGTCACGTTTGGGTTAAAATGTCCTTTTTGATTTGTTCCGGGGGTGTCATAAATTGTTTTGGAAGTTTTGGGGTTTTTCTCATAATTTGGAAAGTTTGGCTGACTTTTTCTTCCTTTCTTCTTCTTCTCGTGATATGCCATTTTTGGCTGAAGCTTGGGAGCTGGTTTGGCGAGAGAGAGAAGAGGAAAAGGAGTAGAGAAAGTGGTTTGTAAGCTTGGTGAAGCTTAGTTCTTGTGAGAAGCTTGTTCCTTGTGTGTTTCCTTGTGTGTGTGAGCTTGTGAGCTTGGAGGACAAGAGTGGCTGAAGCTTGTAGAGCTTGGCGTGAGCTTGGGAGAGTTGGTGTGAGCTTGCCGTGAGCTTAGGGAGCAAGAGGAAGGGTTCTAGGGAGTTCTTGAGCTCGGATCTGTTGTGGTGAGCTTGGGAGAAGCTTGTAAGGGGAGATCTTGGAGCTTGGTGTTGGCGTAAAGGCTAGGGAAGAAGGAGGAGTCTTCTTGAGCTTGGGGAGTTCAATCCAGGCTTGTTTTCCATCCATCTATAAGGTGAGTTGTGACCAAAGGTGGCTTAGGCCTTGTTTGGGGGCTTGTGGGGTTTAGACAAGCATTGAGGTTGTGCCTAGGTTGCTTAGAGGCTTTGTGGTCTTGTTGTTAAGCTTAATCTAGTGTGTTTAAGCTTGTGTATTGATTGTGAAGCTTGGTTATTGTGCTTGGTGCTTGTTAAGCTTGATCTAAGTCAAGTTTAGGGGTTCTGTGGGTTCCATCGGTCGTGCGGGCCGATGGAAGTGCCTTGGCACCTTAGCAGTTAGGTCCATCGGTCGGGACGGGCCGATGGGTTGTGTTCAATGTTCTCGGCATTTCGCAAGGACACTTGCAGCGGTTAAAGCAGACCGATGGGGTTCATCGATTAGGTCCATCGGTCGGAGACGACCGATGGGTCGTGGGGAGTGTTCTGGCATTTCGCAAGGACACTCGTGTGATCGAGACAGACGCTGGGACCTATGATCAGGTCCATCGGTCGAGTTGGACCGATGAGTTGGTTATAGCGTTTCCGGCAATTTGCGAAAGCGATTCGTGATCGGGACCGATGGGGTTTCATCGGTCCAGTCCGTCGAGTTAGGCCGATGGCCGTCCTATGTGGTTGTCTTGTGTGTCTCTGGTTAGCTTTTGTGTGTGTCGAATTGCTTATGGTGCTAGACATATTTTGCTATTGATTGCCTTGCGTGTGTTGATGTTAGGAATTGATAGGGCCTTTGTGGTGAATCTTGTTCAATGCGTGAATTGTGATTGAGATTGTATGCCTTGCTTGTGGGTTTTCGCTACTGTTGTTGGGAGGATCAATCTCACCGGCGTTTGGTTTTCGAATGTTGATCACTTTATCGATCACGAGTAAAGATAAGGTGTGATCGTGGAATCGAAGGTTCGGAGGGAGAGGATGATTAGGACCCGGGGTTGTTTGCTTTACCGTGTTGTTTTGGATTTTTCACTGTATGGTAGAATTGCGTATTCTATGCTTGGTATTGTATTGTTATTTTTGTGTAAGTACTTGGCGAGTATTAAAAATGTATGGACATTTTAATACTAAATATTTATATTTGTTAGTTTTAAAAAAAAAAAAATCAGGTCGTCACAACATCTCTCTATTTTTTTTTTTCGTCACCACTTCTCTCTAGAGAGGAGATAAGAGGCTTTAGAACAATAAGGGAATAAAGAAAAATAAACTTTAAGGACCATTAAAACTGTTGTCTAACCAAAACAAAATATAACATGCCTTTCCATGTGACATATATGGTGGTGGGGATGAAATTTATATACTCGAATAAAGAATCCTATACAACTTTTACATATACATATGATATCTATCATCTAAATATTTACCAATAGATTTTCTTTTTCGAACTCATTTTTTCTTAATATATCATAGTAATATCTACTTTTTTGTATTTAACTTTCTCAAAAGTCAGATTTTTTTTGGACGTCTATAGAAGATGATAAATAAAAAGTTTCTAGGGTAATACCATTTTATGGTAGAGAAAATAAGTTTATTAGTTATCTCACATAAGGAGAATATATATTATATCTACACCATATTAGGATCCCATTATATATATATATATATATATATTTTTTTTTTTTTTTGACGGCAATAGGACCATTGTATCTCTGTATCAAGAAATGTTTATATTAACATGACTACGAATTAATTCAACTAACATATTATTTACATGATAATGATATTTTGTGCCAAGTTCCAACTCAAAATCAATTGTAAATAGTGAATTGGCCCATATCCTTTATATACTAGTGTTAGTGTCTTTATATAACCGATGTGAGATTCTAATACGTCCCCTCGAGATGATGTCTCTTATCAGTCCATCTCGAACCGAATTCCACTTCTTTATGACTGATAATAAATCCTTATTGGACCACTCTACTTAGGTTAACAAACGATGCTCTGATACCATGTTAAGTTCTATAGGCTTCCAACTCAAAACCAATTGACAATGAGTAGATTAACTCATATCCCTTATATACTAGTGCTAGTCCTTTTATATAACGGATGCGGGATTCTAACACGCTTCTTCGAGATGATGGCTCTTATCAGCCAATCTCAAACCAAATCTCACTTTATAACCGATAATAAACCATTATTGGGCCACCCTACTTAGATCAACAAACGAGACTCTGATATCATGTTAAGTTTTGTGGGTTTCCAATTCAAAACCAATTGGTAATGAGTGTATTGGTTAATATCTCTTATATACTAGTGCTAACCCCTTTATATATCCGATGTGAGCTCTAAAAAAATACAATTATTATCAAAATAATAACAAATAATACTATTTAATATTCTTATATCTAAATACAAAATAAACGATATAACCAAAAAATATGTGTATCAAACATTCTATCATGCTAAATAAAAAGTTAAACGTGTATCTACATACTTGATTTTTTAATTAATATATTAACTTGTTTCTAAAATATATGACTAGTTACAAGAAACTTTAACTTTTTAGTAAATTTTGTATATTGCTAATTTTTTATATAATATGTTATCAAAAGTTCGTACTAAACATATACAAAATATATTAATTATTTTTATTATGACAATGTACTAAAGAATTAAAACAATATTTATGTTTATATAGTGTTAGAATTTATTTAAAATGATACAAACAACTAACCATATTTTGATAATATTATCGATAAAAAATAATATATATCGTGCTAAGAAAATAAATAACCATCTAAAACTATAACTGATTCTCGTCGGATATCTCATGGAGTTGTCGGTGTAATCTATCTCTTCTTCGAGATGTCAAAATTAAGATATATATATTACGTTAAATTTTTTTTGGCGTCATATATCATGTTAATAAAATAATTAAACTTTTAAAAGTAAGCTGATCGTCCCAAATTTTTAGTCTTTAAAAATTAATTAACCAATAACATTATGATAATGGACTAATGAATTAATGATATTTTAGTGAGACAAAATATATGAAAAAGAGAACTAATTAATTGAAAACCATTACCATATTTTTAATTATTTCATTATCTATTACCATAAATATTATTGAACCCAAGTTTTTATGTACATGCAAAATTTTCCATTATAATTTTTTTTATTTATATAAAACAACAGTGATCTCATAAAATTAACCAAAATTTGTTTTTTGTAACCTTTGCTCGTATATAAGTTTAACGTTGTATGTTGAATAACATAATATATAATAGCATAGATGTTGCTCACACCAGATTGGTTAAAACATTTTCCACTTGGTATTCTTTTAAGGGAAAATTGAAAATAAAAGAGCTCTAATTATATTTTTTTATCTAAACTTTTTTTTTAATTTCTTATTTTTTCCTAAACTACCCATGCTACTAGATTAATAATTTTAAAAAAAAACCAGATAAGTATGTAGTTACACAACTATAAAGAAGATTTGAAGAATAAACTTTTTGATTTTAGACAATTTTACTTTTAAGTTGGTGTTTAGCTTGTTGAAAGTTGTTCTAAAAAATTTAGAATATGTTTTCTAATATTCAGATTACGTATTCTAACAGTTATACATGTTCTACAAAATTTAGACTATGTATTCTATAACTTGTACATGCTCTAAGAAATTTAGAATAAAATTTTAGAATACATATTCTAAAAAATTTAGATTTTGACTTCTACGAAATACAAAATACGTATTCTAACAGTTTTTCAAGTTCTAAAACATTTAGAATATGTTTTCTAAAAATTAGAATATGTATTCTACAAGTTGTTCATGTTCTAAAATATTTAGAATATGTATTCTAATCTAATTAGAATACATATTCTAAATTTTTGGAAATATAGTTAAAGATGGAAATTGAATCTAAAAATTCAGAAAATAAAATAGTTTTGTGAAATTATCGATATATATATATATATATTTTCGATTATATATATATTTGTAAAAAAAATTATTAACCCTAGATATTATATGATTTTACGTAAACCTATAATTATAAAAAAAATATTAAAAAAATAATTATTAACCCTAGAAACTAAAATTTTCAACGTCATCTTCTTCCTTTGTTTCACGCCATCTTCTTCCTTTTAGTTTCAGAGTTTCTTCTTTGTCTTCTTTCCACGATTTTTTATTATTTTTCTTGATTATGATGCAAATTTACGTGATGTGTGGAGCATAGAGATTGCTTGAGAGGAAAGAGTGGAGATTGATTGTTGATGAGGAAAAACGAGGGAAAATACTTATTTTGCAATCAACTACATCACTTGAACAGTTGAGAGTGATAGTTTTAGAAGATTATGGAATAGAAGATAGTATGGTGATGTGGAATCCAGTTATTTTTAATAAACCATAATTTTTAAATAAGATTAATTTTAATATAATAGTTTAATAAATATATTTTATCTAAAATTATAATTTATCAAATAATATATATAAGTATATATAAATATATTATTTTATATTTATTAATTATAATTTATTGGTATATTATTTTAACTAATGATAAATACTAATTAAATATATATATATATATATCTTATCTAACTAAATAAATTAATTATATAAATTATTTTTTTTGAGAAGATGTACTGTAACGACCATGCATTTGTATTGCATGCTAGCTTATACTCAATATCATATAAATATGACTAAGCTCAAAGTTATACTAAATAGTAATTTTTATAGTGGAATTCTAAATATTACTAAACTCTATATAATTTATCAATATGGAAAATCTTATATATAGAGGGTGATTGGTAAAGAGTTTAAAAACTTTAGATTTAATTTAAAATTTTAAAAGCAAAATATTTACCAATCAGACTTTTATGACTTTAATATTTTTAAAAGTTTTTAAAGTCTAACTGTTCACTTTCACCAAAGTCACATACAATTTTTTTAAGGTGAAGTTATTGAATATTGTACTTTAATTAAGTTGAGTGCATTTTAAATTCAAAGAGAAATCTAATATTATTCAATTGTGTATTTGAAAAAGTACAATAAAATTATATATTATTGGATACAACATTTGTTTAATGTATTTAAAATATATTAAAAACACATGTTATTAAACATGGATATTATTTTATTATATTTTAATAAAGATGGACTTTGATGTAATATTTTAACTAAACCATGAGTAAATAAAATACCACATCTTATCCTACTATTTCTAATATCTTTCATATCACTTCATACTCTCCCAATTGCTTCCAGATATTTTCACAATATCATATTAAATTTTAATTTTTTTAATTTAAGATAATTATAAAATGTTGACTATGTGGAAATTGAGTATCGTTGGAAATATAATAGATTTCATTTTCAGATTTTTTTGTTTTGAATTTATAATAATCAGATATTTTACATGTTCTATCTATGAACAAGATAATTGGTCAACAGTTAGAAGATCGAGTATTTTGGTTGACCGAACAAATATTTTTGTTACCTAATAATAAAAACTAGATATCAAAATAAAGTTTTTAGTTTTTTTTTTAAGATAATTTTGTATTGAAATTTATGGATTTTTCCTTATATATAAATTTTATATTTTGTTAACTATTTTGAAAATATTAGATAGTTATTTTATTTTCAATAATTTCCAAATACAAAGTAATCCATACAAAAAGTTTAATAATAGATTTAAGAACCCAGGTTTGAATATTATCATTTCATCAAAATCCACTAATTAGATTTTAGAATAACTGTAACTTTAACTACATTAAAATCAAGTAAAAATTTAATCTAATAACAGCCCCTAAAATCACAAATATGAGATTTTGTGAACTGTAGTAAATAAATAGAAAAATAAACTCTGATATTCTTCTCTTTTTTCTTCCCCACAATAATTGTAAAACATTTTCTCATTGTATGTGTAATTTATCACAAATATATTTTGATAATTAACAATAATCTTTTTATTTCTGTTTTTTAGATGCATTTTTCATAAAAATATTTGCATCAACTACATTAGGCTCTATGATTAAGTATCAACCTCTTCTTCCTAATGCCCAAGTACTACTATAGGAGACAATCTTTCTAACCCTAGTTTCTGTGGGATTAGGAGTCAAACCACCATATTCCTTATGTGATAATGTCGGTCACAACATTTGGGGACACCAAGTCAATACCAAAATTTTGCGTTGATCTTATGATCTATTATTTTGTCGAATATGAGTTTCTTTTCCTAAAACATTTTGGATTTATTGATTTGTGTTAGACTTGGTTCAATGAAGCCAAATGATACAATAATATCTAATAGCGCGTCTCCAATATATAATAAAATTGCTTAGCATCTACGTTCTATTCTTCCTTAACATTATGACGTTTTTTTTTCATGAATTGAAATGCTTATATATGTGAACATTTCGACATATATATTTTCTTATAACCATGGTGATCACCAAATTGATTAGAAGTACTAGATGGTTGATCCATACATTAATTAATAAAATCTGTTTCATGCAAAACCAAACATAATAATTGAATGTTAATCCTTTTTTTAAAAAAATGTTATTGATGGTTCCACATTGATTCGATGTTCAAAATTTTCTTATTCATGCAATATTTACATGGATATAATTTCATTTTAATTACTAAGAAATTATGGGCTCAGACTATTATATTCTCTGAGACCAAAACATGTAATATGATTCTTTCCCAAATGTTATTCGAACATGTGACTTCTAGATTTTAACGACACATGATCATAATGCATAATGCATAATGCATATTGCATGAATTGCTCGAACCTAGCCATACACTCTCTGGCAATTGCTTCACTCTTTGAAATTTTGGACCTATACATGTATTGTCGCTATTCAAAAACATTTGGATCGGAAGACATGGATATTTTCATATGTGAATTTTGCTTTAAAATATCTCACAATTGGATTTTATAGACATAACATTAACAAGTATTTATCGACGACTTTAGCGATTAACAAATATTCACTGTTATTAACGAAGATTTTTTTACAGACATCTTAGGCGTTGATATACAATAGATTAGCGAGCAAAAATTATGTCGGTATTAACAAAAAAAAAACTATAGTAAAAAATGATTACATTATTTTTAATGTATAGTATGTTCAGTAATTCGTCGAAAACATAATGGTAGACTTGAAAGTCAAACAAAACCTAGATTTTTCTAATAACACTGGACATAAATCTCTTGTTTCTTTTAATTTGTCTTGAATAAACTTGATTTCATATATATATATATATATATATATGTCCTTAATTAAAAACTACTATATTATTTTACAAAATTTTAAATAATAAAATTAGAACTTTATACCATAATATCTAAATTTTTAATTACAATATTCTAAAATTTCCATAAGCTTTTAAGTTTTAAGGAGCTGAAATTCCAATATATGTTTAAAGAAACTCTAGAAGTTGAATTTCATTTCTGATGTTGTCCGATAAATCATTGTTCGATCAATTAATCAAGTTTAATTTCAATATTTAGCTGCGTGGAGCTTAACTTAAAATCATCCAAAACATACTTAAACCACCGGGTTTAAATCATCTAATTAAAATCATCTCATCATAAACTCTATCAGCATTCGTTTTATCACCAGCTTTTTGAAATGCATTAACCAATGCATCATATATATCTGCATTAGGCTCTATCAACCTCTTCTTCATAATTCTCAAGTACTTTTCTCCAGCTTCAACTTTACCACAAGCACAAAGTCCCACTATTAATGACCTAAACACCGTAAAACCGGGAGATATCTTTCGGTATTCCATCTCGTATAACAGCTTAAGCGCTTGTTCGATATCATTCCCATCTACAAACCCTCGAATCAAACGAGAGTAAGTATCTTCATTAGGCATAAACCCGTTATCTATCGACTTGGTTAAGATTTCGTTTGCGTGTTTCACGTTCTCAATCTTGCTTAGTCTCTCAACCATTTCATTAAAAACCAAACAACTAGGTCTTAGCCCTCTGGCTACCATTATCTCGCAATACTTCAAACTTCCTTCTTCTTTTCCAAACCTCGCGCAACCCTCGATGAGATAATTAAACGTTTCGTCATACGGATTCAATCCAGAACTCTCCATCTCATTTAACAACCTCCCGGCTTCTTCAATCTCACCCTTTTCGCAGCATGCTTTAATAAAACCCGTATAAACAAAAGCATTCGCATCAAAACCTCTTTAAAGCATTTCATCGAACACTTTCCGTGCATATTCCAAATCACCTTGCTTTATCTTCGCATACACAACAATCGAATAACCAATTATATCTAAAACCATATTCTTCTGCAACAATCTCTTCAACAAACTCATTACTTCTTCAATCCGATTCTCTCCTAAAACCCTAAAAACCAAACTCGTATTAACAATCAACGGGGCTGAAGAAGATCTCTTACCTTGAATCTTATCTAACAAATCAACAACTTCTTTTAATTTCCCTTCTTTACACAACGCACTGATCATAATCTGAATCGTTGTTTCATTCGGATACGTTCTCTTCTCAATCGCAACTTCATAAATCCTCCAAACAAGATCAATCCGATTCGATTTCACAGCGTAATGAAGCAGAGTATTCAAAGTAATCACACTAAGAACAAATCCACGATTGCTCAATTTCTGGAAAACTTCGAATCCGATTTCGAAATTCCGAAGCTTAGCGTAACACTGAACTAACAAATCAAACACTAATGGAGTAGAAGAAGAGATCTCGTAAGTATCCAACAACGAATTGAATAAATCGGAATCGGAATTTGAGATTGAAGATTCGATTAAAGCTCGAGCGTCGATGAGTAATCGTGATTTAACGAGGATGTGAATCGTGACGGCGTAAGTTGAGATTCCGTGACGGAGGTTTCGGTTGTGAGCTGACCAGTGGAAGAAGTTTAAAGCGGATTTGGCGGTTTCAGGTTGTTTGAAACGGAGGAGGATTTGTTGGATGACGGAGTTTGATAAATTGACGGTGGAGTATTTGGTGGAGAGAGTTTCCCAGGTTTCGTTGTGGAGTAATGATTTGGAGATGGCGTTGATGAGAAATTCGTTTGGATTTGGATTTGTTTTGGAGGAGAAGCCATGGGTGAGTTTCGATGGGAAAATGAAGTTACGCCGTTTTTGTTCTCCTAAGCGGCGCATGATCTTAATCCGAAATTAGAACCAAAATACAAGTAATATGTTATAAATAAGTTAAAATAAACTATATGACAATACATATTATAAATAATTACTTGCAGATAATTCCTTCATGGATACGATGCGGAATTGATGGTTTTTGGAAGTCATATGATCTTACTACTGGTTTAGGTTGGATATATCTTTAGGAAAAGGAAAATGTCTTATTGTTGGGTACAAAATGCAACTGGAAAATGTTTTCATCCCTGCATACAGAATTGAAAGCAATATTATGGGCAGTGAATTCTATCATTTCGGCAAAAATATTATGCCAAGTGTTTGAAACAGATAGTGCATAGCTCGTTTCCATGGTACAATCTCCTTAAGAGTGGTCCGTTTTTTCCAATTACCTTGAAGATCTTGCTCGTCTATGTGATTCTTTACCTGAATTTTATATCTCTCGTATCCCAAGATTGGGTAATAAATATATGGACTGCTTAGCACGCACTTCAAAAGTTTTATTTTCTGAATTTTCGTTTGTAAATACTTTTTCTTTCAGCGTCGACAACCAATTCTAAATTGAGTCTGTAATTATTTAATGTTTGGTTATTAAATACTTGTAGAGTATTTAATATAGAAATTTTTAGTAAAATGAGCACTTTTTTGTTTTGTTTTGTTTTTAAAGAATGCCCTTTTTCCTATTCATTTCATTCATGTTATTTTCATTATAATCTATTTCTTTATCCATATTAAAATATCTAAAAAAGTGAAATCATCACGTTTAAATTCATTATGACGTAAAAAAAACAAAATTAAGAGAAGTTATAAAAAAGGAGTGAGGGAATGGTTTGGGATAGAAGAGGTATCGTCGGAGAAGGAAGGTGGGGGTGATAAGATTTGGTTGTATGGGTTAATCGGATTTGGTTTCGCTGACTTCTGTATCTGGAGGTTTCAGATGAAGAAGCTTATTACAGGCATGGACAAGAAGACTACGTAATCGTTCTCATTATAGTTAAGAATCGTCTTTTTCAATATTTTAAAATCCATCTTCAAAATTTTGGTATTTTACTTAATTGGAGAATTTTTTGCATTTTTCCCTTTAAAATATATGCAAAACTGTTGTGACGATACCACACTAAACTTTAAAATATTTAAAACTAAGCAAAGTTGACGTCATAATACCTCATCAATATCGTACAAGTACGAAACAAACGTCCATAACTCATAACTCAAATCCAAATTCTTATAACAATGTAAACTACATACAATATAAGCATACAACATCAGTCAGACATGTGCTACGAAAATGGTACAATATTATCTGTGGTTAAACCTTTAAAACGGTGGCTAAAATTCAATTAGCCACGATTTTATCAATGGTACCACCAACATCTTGTTACTCTCTAACCGGAATCGCCCAGACACAGACCGGTTTCGAGTTTCTGTTTTGTTATTCCCGTTCTACTTTAAGATACCATCCAAACGCTTCCACAATCTCTGATATGTACACATTAACCAGAGAACATCAGTTTACGATGTTTTACGAATTTACTCCTCCGAGGCAATGCCTTTACATGGCCTCGTATAGAACACGGTGTTCTAGAAGATCAGATAGAACATCTCTCATGTTGTCTAGTGATACAGGTTTGAGCAAGACGCCGTCTAGACCAAAGCTCATGCACTTGTCCTTTGTGGATTTGTCGGTGTTTCCAGTGAGTGCCACGAGTAGTGGCTGTTGGTGGCGTTGTTTTGTGAATTTCTCGTGTATACGGAGAGAGATTTGGTAGTTTTCGACCCCAGGCAAGCAAATGTCCATGAAGACCACTTTGTGCTCATGGGACACAACTCGGAGACACTCCTCGCTTGAACTCACCGTTGTCACTTCGCATCCAAGGTGTACAAGAAGTCCCTTTGTCACCATTCTACTTACCCTACGACCAAAATAATCAGCATAAGATTAGGTCTGCAATTACTCTACACGCCAACATTTGCGTTTGTATTTCACGGATATGCAAGGAGAAAAGTGAGAGGCTTATACTAACCCGTTCTCATCCATGACAAGAACCTTAAGTCCAGTGAAATTAGCATGCCGAGGATTGGCTGGAACTTCTGGTATGCCCGACTGTTTAGATTCGTTTGATTGCTCTGAGATCCCAAGTTTAACATCAAAGATAGCCGTGCATCCTTTTCCAAGACCGTCGCTCTCAATCCAAATGTTACCCTCCATCAGATTCACAAACCTTGTCATATAAAACGCATATGTACAAACTTTTATCAATACCAGAAGAGAAGAGAAAACCAGAAACAATAAAAACGTTTCTTAAACAGGCTCAACCTCTTGGAGATGGCGAGGCCAAGCCCACTACCTCCCGAGCTTCTTGTTGCTAAAGATTGTGTTTGAGCAAATTTAGTGAAAAGCTTGGGAATGTCTTGAGGGTTTATTCCTGCTCCCGAGTCTTTTACCTACATTTGAATAGTTGTCAAAATTATGACCTAAGAAATATGCTAAGCTACGGTTTAAGGGCCCAAGATACTAACCTTCACTCTCAAGTAGAAATGACTCCCAGTTGGCACCACAAAAAAGTCAGGAGCTCGAGTGCCTGACTTGGTGACAAGAGCGGTTACGGAGATACTACCCTGTTTGGAGAACTTCACAGCATTACCAACTATATTTAATATTATCTGTGTTAGTCGTTTCTCATCCCCAACGACAAATTCTGGCAAATCCGGTGCAAGGTTTAGTGTGATAGGTAATTTCTTAACAACTGCGATAGGCTTTATTAGATTAAGGACCTGCAACAAGATTCATTATATAAATCAAGTACACAAAAACATGAAGCTGTTCAAAAGTTGACATATATTAGTATACAATACAATGACATTGCAAGAAGAAAGAGTTGTTGTTACCTCTCTAAATAAAGTATGAAGATTGAATGTCCCGAGTTCAAGTTGAAGACTTCCATCTTCTAACCTAGAAAGATCTAAGACATCATTCATCAAAGTTGCTAAAAGGTTACTACTTTTAAGAATTGTTTCCACCATCAGCCTTTGTTCAGGGGTTAATTCCGTTTCTTGGAGTAAGGAAGAGAGTGCAATGATCGCATGCATTGGAGTTCGCATTTCATGGTTCATAACTGCTAGGAAATCATTGCGGGCACGGATTGCTGTTTCTGCTTCTCGTCTTGCTAGATCAAGAGCAACATTTTGCTCCATGAGAAGGTCCCTAGCTCGCATCGACTCTTCTAGAATCGCAGCATGTGAGAGAGCCACAGCCACCTAGAATAAGAGAAGATCCAGTATTAAAGAAAAATTAATCAGAGTTCCAAAGGCGACATGACCAAACAAAACAAAGAACATGAACATAGTAAAGAGAAATTCTCAACAATGTCAAACCTGATCCGCAACGACTTCAACGAGTTCTAACTCATGGACATGCCATTGCCTTGCACTATCTGAAGGAAGCATCAAGACCATTAGAGCATATCTCTTTGTGGTAAGCTCAGGCCAGTCATTAATCTGAAAATTGGAAAGGTGGAGAAGCGGAACCCTCACAGCGACAACCTCCCCAAGCATATATTTTCCAGAAGCAGGTCTCAACCTAGCCACAGGGGAATTAGGAGATATCTTTACAGCCCTACTAGTACCAAACACTTGGTTGATCACGGGTAATTGAATAGGAACCGTATACTCCACAGGATGTTGATGCCGAAGTGTATAAGAAAGCTGTAGCTCTAACCCAGTCCTAGTAGGCATCCACAATGCACACTCCTCCAAAGCTAATGTTCTACCAAGCTCAACAAGCGTAGTCTTTAAAATCGTGTGTCTATCTAGAGTACTTCTTATCTCATGCGTCAACATTCTGACATGCCGTCCGGTTTCTTCCTGAGTTCGAATCAATCCCATTTCTCTATCGAGCTCCGCAGCCTTATTTTTCAAGAACATTTCCCGCGTCTTAACACTCAGTAGATCAGGAATAATATGAACAAGCATCAACGCAGTAGCACACGAGACAACAGCTGTTAACACCTTCGCGGTTGTCATCACAAGCGCAACAGTTCTCGAATGTGTAGTAAAAGTCCATAAGTTAATAAGATGCGTAGCTCCACAAAGAACGATAAAAGCACCAAACTGAACAAGAACCCATCTATAAGGAAAAACCGCAGATTTCTTCACGAAATATATCAACTCAAGAGGAATGGAAAAATACGCAATCGCAATGAAGAAATCAGAAATGTATTGATATTTCATTAACAATTCATCAGCTGGCCATTGCGGTTCAATGCAATTGCATACTTCCATTATGATTATTAGACTATAGTTTCCCTTCTCTCACCACATACACCTGTGAATCAAACAACACAAAAAATTCATTTCAAAACCAAAAATGGTGGCAAAAACAGAACAAGAGAAGCAAATTGCTATATCTATTCACGTGAAGCACAATTTGAAACGAGAGCCTTAAGCTCAAATGTCAAATCAAATCATATAAACATCAATAGAACTGAAGAATCATGAAATTAGGGTTTATATATTACTGAGATCAACTCGATCACAAACGATTACAAAAAATATTTTAGGTTCTGTTTCAGTCTCTAAAACAGAAAAATTCGAATCGAAATCTTAGAATTGACCATCGAATCGTGAATAATCTCAGGTGAAAGTTCCTAATAGCTGAGCATTACAGTAGATTATGAAAAATTAGGTTTATCAATCTGTATACTGTGAGATCGACGAAAAAAAGCTTGGAAGTGAAGAACGAGTTTACGAAACAATCAAGAGGATGTGAAATTACGATTTTTCTGACAAGAGAATCGAAGAAGAAGCTTACTTGGGAAGAATTAATCGGAGAAGAGGATTGGGGATTTCGCGAGAGCAAGAGGACGCGGCGAAGAGCGACGGAGAACGATAAAGGCGTTGAAGCGTTTTATTATCAAAGTCCAAAATGGTTGTATCTTAATTTGTTTTTTTTTACGTCATAATGAATTTAAATGTGATGATTTCACTTTTTTAGATATTATAATATGGATAAAGAAATACTTATAAGATGGTAAGAAAAAAGAGATAATTAGGAAAACTATCTATGCATATATATGTGCTGTAAAAGAAATAAGAAAAAACTATAATAATGAAAAATTAATTGTTAGAATTAAGAAAATTCATGTTTGGAAAAAATCATTTTAGACATTTTAGAATTAAGAAAATTCATGTTTGACATTTTCTTTATTATTGGATGCCTATATTTTTTTTTTGGAAAAAATCATATAGGATGTGTACAATGAGTTTTTTCATCCCAATATCTTTTTATAGTTAAAATTGAGGAAATTAATTAGGTTTAGTGACCAAGAAAATGAATTTGTGATGATTTAACTTTTTTAGATATTACAATATGGATTAAAAAAAGGGAAATTTGGCTAAAAATATCATCTATCTTTTATTTTGTCCATCTATACCTTTTTTTGTAAATTGTCATTTTTTTCAAAATTGCTCATAGCAATAGAAAAACACAAATTTTCAAAAAAAAACTGTCAAAGCATGTTCATAAACAATATAAAAGAAGATTTAAAGAATAAAGTTTTTAATTTTAGACAGTTTTAAGTAGTTTTTTAGCTTGATGAAATATGTTCTAAAAAATTTATAATATGTATTCTGAGAGTTAGAATACGTATTCTAGCACTTGTACATCTTCTGAAAAAATTAGATTATGTATTCTAGCATTTTTTCATGTTCTAAGAAATTTAGAATAAAAATTTTAGAACATATATTCTAAACATTTTAGAATTCACATTCTACAAAATTTAGAATACACATTCTAGCAATTATACATGTTCTAAAATATTTAGAATGTGTATTCTAGGAATCTACAAAATTTAGAATACACATTCTAGCAATTGTACATGTTCTAAGATATTTAGATTATGTATTCTAGTAAAATTAGAATACACATTCTGATTTAAATTTTTTTTTTAGATATAGAAACTGAATCTAAAATTAAGGAAACTTAATATTTTTAAAATATTTTTTTAAAATACGGGTTTTTGTATGTATTTCGAAAAAATTATATATATTGAATAATCATTTATTTCCCAATAAATATATATTTTTTAATTATCGATAAAAAAATATATATGTTTTATTTTAAATTTAAATTTTTGTCTTTTATTGATTTATTTTGGGATATATAGTTGAGGTTTTAAATAAATATATATATATATATATATGTATATATTATTTGTATTAAAAAATATAAAATTCTATTTGATATAGAGGTTTTGAAATTTGTTAATTTTAAAAATTAAGGGTATAATGGAGTTTATATAATATAAAAAGTATATTTACCAAAGTTGGCAAAAAAAATATAGATGGTCAAATTTGATAAAAACATCCTATTTTAACAAATTCCCAAAATAAAAAGAGATGGTAAGAGAAAACTATATCGGTACCTGTGCTGGCAAATCTGCATCTTTTAAAAGGGAATAAGAAAATTAATTAAAAATTCATGGTTTAATATTTTAAAATTAAGAATATTCAAGTTTAACAATTTCTCTATTATTGGATGTCTATTTTTTATTTTACTTTTGAAAATTTTATATAGAAAGTGTACTTGAATTTGTCCTCCCAATAGAAATTAAGTGTAAAGACCAATACAAGTTTTATAATTGAGTACCATGTAGTTTTATAGGTTATATATTATTCTGTATAATTCCTTTATGAAATGGATTAAAAAGAACTCTCATTTTATTTTCCTTCTCTATGTACTTTTAGAACAAGTTTATTTTTGCCCTCCCCCTTCATTTTTCTTTTGCTCCGATAATTTTATATAAATTAATTAAATCTCACAAAAATTGATATTTTGAGCATACCTTGTCGTTTGAAATCTTTTAAAATGAATATAGTTATCCAAAAAGAGATATATATATAAATCTACGTAAAAATGAGTCAGTTTATATACAAGTATACAACACACGAAATAAATTGTTATTCATGTTCTATGTAATCAAACATATCATTTTATAGACAAATTCATTCATTTTCTTTTTGATTTTTTTTTGATAAATAATTTTTTAAAAATTTCTGGTTTAGTCTAGGTTTTAGGATTTTAAACTTATATTTTTGGGTAAGGATTTAGGATTTTGGGTCTTTATGGCTTTAGGAGTTTAGGATTCTGTTTCTGGAAATAAAACAATTTAATGAAAAAAACCAGAACATATCATTTTATAGAAAAATTCATTCATTTTATTTTTGAATTTTTTTTGATAATTTTTTTTTAATTTCTGGTTTAGTCTACCTTTTAGGATTTTAAACTTATATTTTTGGGTAAGGATTTAGGATTTTGGGTCTTTGTGGCTTTAGGAGTTTAGGATTCTGTTTCTGGAAATAAAACAATTCAATGAAAAAAGCAGAACATATCATTTTATAGAGAAATTCATTCATTTTATTTTTGAATTTTTTTTGATAAATAATTTTTTTAAAAATTTCTTGTTTAGTCTAGCTTTTAGGATTTTAAACTTATATTTTTGGGTAAGAGTTTAGGATTTTGGGTCTTTGTGGCTTTAGAAGTTTAGGATCCTGTTTCTGGAAATAAAACAATTTAATAAAAAAACCAAAACATATAGACTACAATATTATTTTGTCCTCTAACATTTGTTTTTATGTGTTCTATATAAAATGAGAGATATGCAATCAAATTATGATATACGCATATGGTTTCGTTTGTAGAATTGCAATTTAATTATGTTAAGAGTGAATCTAAAAGTAGTTAAGACGTTTTAAAAAGCCAAAAAAAAATCAAGAGGTAAATATTTTTATTCTGCATAGAACATAAGAGCATCTCTATTGAGATACCCCTAATTAAAATAATAATAAAAAAAGAGAGAATGAAAGAGAGTATCTCATTTGAGAGATTCAAGTCTCTTACTTAGAATTTCTCATTCTATTTGTTGCTTTCTAATTGATTCGTTTCTTATTTTAAAATTAAAAATTAAAAATATTTTTAAATTATATCAATTTGTTTCTTATTTTAAAATTAAAAATATTTTAATTATATCAAAATATTAATAAATTAATGTTTAGATACTCTCTTGGGTATCTACACCATTGAAAATGCTCGAACAAAGCTAAAAAACTAGAGAGATGATAATGTGTATATATTATAGGATATGTTTAGTCATGACTATCTCAAATATAGTGTGTTCTTAAATTTTTGAACTTTTTGATTAGTTCAAAAATTCACTCATTAAATTTACTAGATTTATACCCATGCATGTTGCGCGGGTTTAATTTTAAACTTTTTTTTACGACAAAATCATTCCATTAAAACATCGAAGTACAAAGAGTATTACAAAGTCGAATACAAAACATCGAATTACAAATTATTACATAAGCAGATATATGTGCTATGCACTGAAAACCAAGTATTAGAAAAAAACGAAAGGGTTTAATTTTAAACTATTAACAAAATAAATTGTTGAATTTTACCAACCAAATATAATATATATTGTCGAGAATATATGTATATATATATAAAGCAAATAATCGTTAGGCGATACTATAGTGGGTTTGACGAATACACTATATTTATCGAAGTAAGTTCATTACACCATAAGAGAATTTTTGACTAATTCATTTATATCCCTTCGGTTATCTCCATCTCATTTACCACACTTGCATGGCTAAACAATTTAGTTTGGTTTTAAACTTGATAATTCGACCCACTAATTCATGTCATATACTTTTTCATACTTAATCATTTCACACAGTGAATGAGATCTAAAATATTTATTATACTCATATGTGCATGAATACATCTTACCAAACTTTCACTTATTCCTCTCCTAACATTTTCACTACTATACCTTTCGTCATCTTCCAAGACGCACTCATTCATTTCTCGATATTTTTATATTCTCTTTGCTCACATGTAACAAATGAAATTGCAGAATGATTTTCAATCTAGATGAGAATTATATTTTCAATTTCATCTTCTTATACTCTTTATTTTATATGATCAATTGCATGATCTTCTTGCTGACTTGAGCGTCAAAGAATTTCAGGATAAATACGCAGTTGTAGTAGCAAGGTTTCTCTGATCATATTATAGTGCATATCATATTTGTTTTCTAGATGTATCTTGATATGATCCTGGATCCTAGGTCCAGAACCACGGTCAATGGGTGTAGTGATAGTTTGGAGTGAAACTCGATCCAAGCTTATCACTAAAGCAACATAGATAAGATGGAGTGAAGAAACAATGAGAAGCTCGAACTGGTTCTTCACGGAAGAGATGAAGGTGGATTGATGAACAACACTTGAGGTATGGAAGACTCAAGATACGGCCAGAACCTAAGAGATCCAAGCCCAGCTCAAGAAAACTCAAAGGACATGAAGATCTAGAGCCAAACTCAATAGATTTCAAAGGAGAAAACTCTCTACGGATTTTATTCAATAATAGTATAACCCTTTTACAATTCTAAGGCTCAGCTTTATATAGACGAAAAGAAGGAAGGGAAGGAAGCCCTAGACACATGGGCAAAGCAAGAAATAAACAATTGCTATGAAAGCTACATGTGGTGAAAGTAAAAATCAATTTAAAAAATAAAATCGAATATATCTTTTTTTACAGAAAAATAAAGATTTTATTTAGAAAAAAACGTAAAGAAAATATATTTAAAATCCCTTAAATATATCTTATTAATCGACTAAAATAAAAAAATCTGAAAAAAATCACATCATCTTCTAAAGCCTTCGTTTGAATTTCTGGACCAATTTTTTCTAAACTCAATAAGTTTCTAAACAATTCTCTTTTCAGATGAGAAATAATATTTTTTTTTATCAAATGGAATTCAAACGAAAGTTTTATTTTCTGTTGTTGAAAAATCAATATTTGATTCACGTTGCTTATGACAGCTAATGCTCTATTTTTTTTATTTATGCTTTGTTGTACAAGAATGTTGAAGGCAAAGCCTAATTTAGAGTAATCATGAAAAAATTTATGTTTTAATTTTTTATGCTTCAAAATGGTTATGTAAGTGGATTTTATTATATAAAATCAATAAAATATCTTTATCTCAAGAAAATTTTAAAATAATAATAATAATAATTTTTATTATTTAGAAAATTTGTTTTTATTTATTAAAAATAAATTACTTGTAAATTAAATAAGGGTAAAATTTTCATATCATATATAAAAATATTGATTTAAAATAAATAAATGAAAAGGGTATTTTTCAAATAAATAAAAAATATAAATAGGGTAGTTTGCCAAAAATCCTTAAAAAATCGGTTAATAGCGGATATGAGGATCATATATGGGTATTTATAGTTATATAAATTTCATCTAAAATGCATTTTTAAGAAATATGTTGGATAACACGTAGATGTTATAGATAATTCAGGTATATAAAGTCACAACGCAAATAGGTATTGATCATATTCATGCTTGGATATTTTAGGTAATTGTGAATACTTTTGATAATTTATATATATATATTGGTTTGAGAAAATTTCGACAACTTTTGTAGTTTTAAGAAAGTTTGGACAATTCTACTACTTAAAAAACATAAGTATGATTCGTATTTAAATATTTTGCTAAAAACAAAAGTGACTGGCAAGTTTTGGATTAATTTCATCTGTTTGTAAGATAATTCATAATTCATGTAGTAAATTGTTGCTTTATGTAAAAATTTCTAAAATTTTGAAAATTATTCTGACATGTAATTTGAATGTCTTCTCCCATACTTGATAAAATTATTATTAAAACTATTGATGTCTAATTTCAGTGTTACAATTTTTTACTAATTAAATTTGTAAAATAAGAAAATAAAAATAATTTTATTTTGATAAAATTAGACAATTAATAATTAATTTTAATAGCTTATGGTTTTATATGATAATGATATTTGATAAAATTCTTAAATAACTTAATTTTAATTCTGCCAAAATCTACTCTTAATCTCATCAATTTTTCTTGTTATCTTTTGTTTAATAATAGTATTTCTTTCGTTTATAAATAAGTGTTGTTCTAGGTTTTCTTACCTATTAAGAAAATAATTAAATTTTAAGGGTTATCTCTAATTAATATACTCTATAATTTTTATTGGTCAATGTATTGAAACACTAAAGATAAAATGAAAAGTTTAAGTATCAAAAATTTAAAACGACACTTTATCTAAAAGAAACCAGTTCTAAAACGATACTTATTTATAAACAGAATGAGTATTAAATAGATTAAATTTCATATTTAATATTTTATCAGTTTATTTAACTCATCTTGTTGTAAAAAAAACTCAATATGTTTATTACTTAATTAAATTCAGCCAACCCTTTTATCCAAAAAAAAAAAAACAATTCAGCCAAATTATGAAATTTAGCCGGATGATTTTCTTTTATCATAAACCACATGTTTTCACTTTTCATGAATCGACAAAAAAATAAAAATAAAAAAAAAATTACGCCGCGGGTTAGTAAATTCCTGAAATTAACCAGGCTAACCAACTATATTCGGGCTAGTGGAGCCTACACTAACAAGGACCAGAGAGTGGAAATAGAAAGAAAATGTACGGTATGGTTGGCTCACACTGGGCCACAAGTAATTCTTGTGGTTACAATTTCCGCTTCAAAATCCCATAATTCTCCTTCTTTGTCTTCTTCTAAATCCCTTCTTTGAATCTCTCTTTGCTTCATCTCTTCCAACAACAACAAGGTTCGTCTCTCTTTCTCAATTTCAATCTCATCTCTCAAATTCCCAATCTTTTCTTGATGGGTTTGTCTTAAAAATCAAGAATTTTGAATTTGGTTCAAGTGGGTAATCTAAAAGCTGTCTCTTTTCTTCTTCCTAGAAATCGAATTGATATAAAGATGCTCACTTTAATTGTATGTTTCTTCTATATCTACAGAGAATTTTAGGTTTATCCCAAATGGCTCTTAACGTAAGCAAGGTGGTTCCTAATAGTCCAATTGTAGCAAAGAGTGTTAATGCCACAAGATCATCTCAAAGAGTTTTGTTAGCGTTTGTTCATCATCCTAAAAAGGGTTCATCGACTGAACAATTACAAGGTCTTTGTTGTATAAAGACTGTAACTTTTGTTAGTTCTCGAAGATCTTCTACATTGTGCTTTCTTGGTAAATCTCAAGATACTGAAACTAAACCTCATGAGGATTTTATTGATTTACCCAAGTAAGTGAAAAAGCTCATTTTTGGTGATTCAGTTTGCTTCACTGCTTTGGTTTTGTCTTGTTTCATACTTATTACAAGTTTCTTGGTATTGTGTTAGCTCCCAAGAAGGTGAGAAGCAAGTGATGCCTAGGAGGAAAAGAAACTCAAGCCAAGTTTTGGGTGAATATGTGTCTAATGATGCTAAGTTTGTGAATGAAAGAGCTCGTAATGACTTTGTTCTTCTATCTCGGTATTTTTCTATAACCCATATGTTTACATCATCTTGAAATTTATACATTAGTTAAGGTAATTTATGTGTTGAGATTTGTATGTTTTGCAGTGGTATTATGAGACTTGATGCTCGAGCACGCCAGGATGTAGCAATTCTTGGGTCAGGGTTCCTTAAACTCGATGGTAAGATTTGGTTCTCTTTCACAATTGCCTATATTATCTTTCAGTGTATGTTTCTTATGCCTTCTGGGTTTGTTATGTAGCTCGAGCAAGAAAAGATACAGAGAAAATAGATCGTAATGTCAAGAGAAAAGCTGAACGCCTTCATCATATTGCTACTGTATGCTTACTCTCTCAGTTACATTTATCCACCGTTCTTCTGGCTATGTTTTTTCTTAATGTTTTTATTTGGTTTATGTCTATAGATATTAAAAAACATAGCTCAATCTAAGTTGAAAAATGCTGCTGATAAGCATTGGAGTGACGGTGCCTTAGAGGTATATGCCTCATCTTCTGTATAATTTGGAAAGTTATTTGTGACCATAAAGTATAATCACTATGGTAGAATTTGCGGTTGAGAGGATGCTCTGATTTTCTAGGCTGATTTAAGGCGAGCAGATTTCCGTGCTAAACAACGGGCAATGGAGGATGCATTAATGGCTTTAGAGGTAAAAGCAAAGTTTGTATGTACTTATGTTACAGTATCAATGTTCTCAATTCATCTTCCCTTAACTTCCTATGTTCTGTTTTGGTGCAGTTCATCAAGAACATCCACGATATGATGGTGAACAAAATGGTTGACAGCTTGTAAGAAGAATATGCCCTTAAACACTTTCTTTATTTTTTCTTGTTGTTTCTTGAAATTAAAGATCTAAAATTCAAAATGTTATTTTAAGGGTTACATCCGAAACTGGTACCACGGACCGCATATCGCTTGAGAAAAATGGAAAAGCTCTCGAGTTTTTTCTAGGGGAAGTGTCATCTGATCGCATATCCGCTATTGAGGTAATGACCCGTTAAAAACGTTATGTGTTCTCAAGTACTCTTCTCTTTGATGATTTCTTTTTGATATTGAAACAGGAAGCTTACAAGAGTATGGCATCTGCTCTCTCAGAAGCGGATGGAATTGATTACACTGACCCTGAAGAGGTGTGTCCAAAATCGATGATACCGAAGATATTTTTGTAACACTTTTGCTGAAATGATTCTATTCTTTTGGTTATAACAGCTTGAGTTGTTAGTCACGACTCTGATTGATCTTGATGCAATGGATGGTAAAAGTAGTGCATCTCTCTTAGCTGAATGCTCAAGCTCTCCAGACGTCAATACAAGGTAAAAACCGATAACTCTACTTTCATGGGTGAGTTCTTCGCTATTATCGAATATTTCATCGTTTGGTCATTCTCTGATTCAAGATCTCTCGATTTTTTCTTCTTCTTGTTGTAGAAAAGCGTTGACTAATGCCTTAGCAGCTGCACCATCGATGTGGACATTAGGAAATGCAGGGATGGGAGCATTACAGGTAAAAGATAAATGCAAATCTTGATTTGAGGACTGTTCTTGGAAAGTGATGGAGTTTGAATAAATATTAAATATACACATCGATGAGCTTTTTTGCAGAGACTTGCTGAAGATAGTAACCCGGCGATTTCAGCAGCTGCTTCGAAAGCGATTATTGCGCTGAAGAAGCAATGGGAAGTAGAGGAAGGAGACTCACTTAGGTTTATGATGAACTTGGAGACACCAAATGATGATGATGATGATGGAGACAGTGAGCATGACGAGATCTGAAAAGGATTTTTTCATGTAAAAGAAGAATATGAAGTTTGTAGATAATTTTCAGTGAAGCTAGTGTGTCAGAGACAAGACAATGTTAGTAAGAAGAGACTTCGTTGGGGTCATGTAAGTAAAAGAGGCCGGTTTAGTCTGTTGTTGGATATGGTCATAGATCACTTTGTAACTTGAAATTGTATTAAACTATTTTTGTGCTGATTTTATCTTACACTCAATATCATGGGATGAAAAAAAAAAGATAGGGGTTATATAAAGTTATGATTTTATGTGTGTTTTTTTAAATTTGGATATTCATAGGAAGGATTAAGAAGAAACAGGAAATGTAAAGGAGGTAAAATATCTCATTAGTTCGGATTGTTATTTTTTTATTTTTTTATTTTGGATAGTTTGAGTAAAGGGATTTAAGACCAGAGGATTATAGTAACCGAAATTTTATTTTGGTTCAAATTGTTTTGGATTGGTTCGAATCGGTTTAGATAGTATAATTCATAATCAGTATGGAACCAATTTTTATTCGAGTTTGGTTCAGATTGTATATTTTTATATCTAAAAAAATATTCAAAACCAGATATATATATTTTTTTAAATATGTAAAATTTATAGAACCAGAATTTTATGAAAGGTTAAAACTCACTTTCTGGCTGTTTCTTTCAGCGACAACTTTGTTTGTAAAATTAGAAATTATGTTCTAATGCTGCAAATACTTAGAAAAATATGGATTGATTACAATATCAATTAGAAAACTGGGGTGGTTTTGATATTTTCCTAAACTCTAGTCTTTATCTTATAAGGTATAACTAGAGTCTGTACCCGCGGTATACCGCGGGTCAATATTTTCTTAATAATTATAACAAATATTTATATTTTACAGTTTAATATTGTGTGTTCAATTTTTAAGATAATTTTTAATTTTTAGATTTTGTTCGTTTAGTTTTTATAACTAATTTTCTTTTAGATATATAATTTCAACTTTATTAAATTATAAAGTGTTAGTGTTGTTGGTTGTATGATGTATATATCTATTTTAATCTTTTGTGCATGTGAATGTTTTCTTAAACATTATAAAAAATGTTTATATTTTACAGTTTAATATTTTGTGTATAATTTTGCAGATAATTTTTAGATTTTTAGATTTTTTCGTTTAGTTTTTATAATTAATTTATTTTCATTATATGTAGTTTTAACTTCATTAAATTATGAAGTGTTAGTGTTGTTTATTGTTTAACGTATATACCCATTTTCATATTTTATAAATCGTTCTTATGTTGAAGTCTGTCCTGCTATATCCAACGGATTGGCATACCGGCCCGCGGTTCTAATTTTTTATAATTTTAAATAATTTAAATATTTTAAGAATTTAAATTAATAACTTTTTAAAACAAATATTTTTAATATTCTATTTTTGTAAATATTCTAAGTTTATATATATAAACTTTTACAAATTTATATATATATCACATATTATATTGAAAATAGATCAAATAAAAGTGAAATGTGAATCATACTTATTTTTCTAATACATTGATTTAAATTAGGTAGAAAAATTTTAGATAAATTATAATCATTGTTAGTTTCTATAATATTGTTGTTTTAATCTGTTTGTATACACATATAACATTAATCATGGTTTATTTATTTTAATATGAGTGTTTAGAAACACTCTCTTAGATTGACTCTTTTTTAATAGTGTAGTAGATTTTAAATTTTTAGATTTTGTTCGTTTAGTTTTTATACATAATTTTCTTTTAGATATGTAATTTCAATTTCATTAAATTATAAAGTGTTAGTGTTGTTGGTTGTTTGACGTATATACTCATTTTAATCTTTTGTGCATGTCAATGTTTTCTTTGTAACAAATATTTATATTTTACAGTTTAATATTTTGTGTACAGTTTTGCAGATAATTTTTAGATTTTTTTCGTTTAGTTTTTATAATTAATTTCTTTTCGTTATATGTAATTTTAACTTCATTAAATTATTAAGTGCTAGTGTTTTTGATTGTTTAATGTATATACCTATTTTAATATTTTATAAATCGTTCTTATGTCGAAATCTGTCTTGTTACATCCAACGGGTTAGTATATTGGACCGCAGTTTTAATTTTTATAATTTTAAATAATTTAAATATTTTATAGAATTTAAATTAACAACTTTTTAAAAGAAATATTTTTAATATTCTCTTTTTTTTAATATTCTAAGTTTATATATATAAACTTTTTAAAATTTTTAATATATCACATATTATATTTCATCAACTATATACAATTATTAACATATACATATATATATATATCATTTTTTTTATTTTTATTAAAAATTGGTACTTTGGGGATCGATCTGCCAATTCGCGGATAAAACCTGCTAAATCCGCGATCCTCTATTGGGTTATCCACATTATCCACTTCTTAATGGACATAACATAATTTCACACCATGATGGATCTACTTTGACCTAACCCGTAGTTTTACAGTCCTTATTGACACTTTTATTTATATGGGACGTTGAACACAGTCTTTTTTCTTATTGATTGAGTAATATATGTTTATTTTTAAAACCTATCTTATTTGAAATCTCTACAAAATATAAAATTTGTTACTTATAAACTTTCCTGGAAAAAACGCATATGTAATTTTTTCGCCTAAAATGTATTTGAATCAGAACATAAGTTGAAAAAATTAAATTTTATGAATTATATAATAATTTATAATAATTTTAAAATAAGATCAAAGAAAAATAAAATGAGAATCATTATTTTTTTTTCTATATATTGATTTAAATTAGGTAGAATGATTTTTGACAATTTAAAATCAATGGTAGTTTCCATAATATTGCTAATTTAATCTGTTTGGATTCCTGATTTGTTATTTATTTTAGTAGGTGTGTTTGGAAACAAGTTTAGTAATAATAGTAGTAGATTCGTGCCCGCAGGTATATTATTTTGATATAAATTATATTTTTGGGTTCTTTAATGTTTATAAATATTAAATTAATTAAAATTAAAAAAAAAGTTCTAACTTAATAAAAACTAATATAATTTGTAATCTTAATTATAATTAATTTTTCTACCAAAACTAATCTGGTTCCTGCAAAAAAAAACTTGACTATGATATTCTTATAATAAATTGCAAATCCGTAATTTTCTGTCAAAATAAATACTTAGAAATTTTCTTGCAAAAAATGGATATGTAATTTTCTGAAAAATAGATTTGAATCACAACATATGTAGAAAAAAATAAACTTTAATTAATTAAATGCATTATGTAATAATTTAAAAATAAGATCAAATAAAAGTGAAATGTGAATCATAATTATTTTTCCAATACATTGATTTAAATTAGGTAGATAGATTTTAGATAAATTAAAATTAATGTTAGTTTCTATAATATTGCTGTTGTAATCTATTTGGATATACATATAATATTAATCTTGTTTTATTTATTTTATTATGAGTGTTTGAAAACATAGATTGATTGTTTTTTAAGAGTGCAGTAGATAGCTGTGGGCCTTCGGATCGGTTTGTTCGGAGTTCCGAGTACCGACCCGATTAAACGCGATCCGAATCCGAACTAGTTTGGGCAATGGACTTAATTGGTGGAAATTTTTGAGACATTCGATAATCGGAATCCGATCTAATCCGATCCCTTCTTTTTCTTCTACATCTCCTTCTCCCGATTATCGAATGTCTCAAAATCATATGTATTATTTCGGAAAGAAGTAAGGAAGAAAGAAGAAGAACTGAAGAAGAAGAGTCGAAGAGAGAGAAGAAGAAGAATCAGAAGAATCTGATCCTCTGAGTGATGGTGGTTCTGCAAAATCGGAAGAAGAAGAGTCGGTGATGGTGGAAAGAAGAGAGAGAAGAAGAAGAATCGGAAGAAGAAGAGTCGAAGAGAGAGAAGGAAATTGGAAGAACTGAAGAATCGGAAGAAGAACTGAAGAATCGGAAGAATCAGAAGTACTGAAGAAGAAGAAGAGTCGAAGAGAGAGGAAGAGAGAGAAGGAATCTGATCAAATTCGGTTAATTTCGGAATGGTTAAAAACATCTAAAACCGAACCGAATAAAACAAGAACCGAACCGAATAAACCGAAATGTTTATTCGGTTCAATTCGGCTGAGTTTTCAAATCCAAAATAACCCAAAATTTCGATTAAACCAAACCGTTTAACCCGTTTAAACCGAACGCCCACCCCTAGCCGTAGATAACTATTTAACTAAACGCGGAAACGCATTAGCTGGCATCTTCCTTCTTCCTTCTTCCTTCTTCCTTCCTTCTATAAATTGTCTAATTGTAGAAAAAGACACAAAACGCCCCTCAATCCAAGACAGATTTATAAATTTACCCCGCTGACCTAGACCTTTATAAATATCTCCACCTCTCTTCACAACCCGCAATTTCACACAGCTGTTTTTCCCCTCCGTTCATAAAATTCTCTTAAAACAAAAAATCCCCAAAAGCTTCCTCAAAACCCTAGCCGATCTCTCGATCATCTTCTCCGATCTGCCTTTGTCACTAATCTGGTTAGCTTTCGATCCTTGATTCATCTGATTTGATGAGGTCGCTGATCATTTTTTATCGGATTGATACCGGAATCTATCGATCTAGGGCTTTGAGCCGTGTTTCTGAGATGCGATAAATAGTTTCCGTGAATTTTACCTCCTGCGATTTCTTTTTTTCTCGGTATCGTTTATGAGGATCGTGATTTAGATTTCAGAATCTGTTGATTCATATCTTATGCTAATTTGATATTTGATTTCGAGCGTTTGATATGTTACAACTTATTTCTTATGAATCTCATCGTTTAATCTTAAAAGTCACCGATCATGTTCTTGAGTTGTGTATTTGAGACTTGAATTTTATATTTATTGATTGATTCATTCGATTGTATTGACTTGTTCTATCATTGTGTTGGTGGCAACTAATTGTTTTTTTACCCTAATTATTACAGGTTTTTGAAAATTTCAATTTGATTGAAGATGTCAGACGCCTTGAATATGACCCTTGATGATATGGTCAAAAAGAGTAAGAGTGCAAGGTCTGCAGCTAAAAAGTCTGCAGGCAAAGGAATATCCCGCCAAGGCCGTGGTCGTGGTGGACCAAATGGTGTTGTAGGAGCTGGAAGAGGAGCTGGACCAGTTCGCAGAGGTCCTCTTGCTGTTAATTCTCGGCCATCATCTTTCTCGATAAACAAGGCAAGCTCATAATCTGTCTGATTGGAAAATCTGAGTTTCTTCTGTACCACCAACGAAGCTTGATATTACATACTAAAAGAGGGGGAAGGATCTTCTAACATCTTATAGAAAAGGCTCTTATTCCTGCAATATCGGTGTACTTAGTGGTTTATATATTATGGCTATGTGGACTTCAACAGGCATGCATAGATATACAGAAGTTTTTGGTTGATAGTCGCTCACTATACTTTTACTGAGGAGCTCCAGTAAGCTAGGGAATCCACATAGAGTCATTTGTTGTGATAACATTGCTATGAAAAAAGTTAAATATGTTGCTCTTTTCAGCAACATGGGGAAAATGCCTGCAAATATGTCTAGTCTTGTGGTGTTTGGGGAGGGGGATTTTCAGCAATTTCACTTAGCATTTAATATGATCCAATAGCATGAAGTTCACCATGGCCTCTTGCTACATCCGGAATTTCTTCCGAGTATGATGACAGTCTATCAGTTTTTGATTCCATTGGTCCAAGAACTTTGTTTTTGGCATCAGAGACTTGACTGATAGCACCAATGTGGTTCATATGAAGTTGGTCATTATTACTAGTTTCCCTCCATTTCATTTGGTTTCTCCTTGGATGGTTCTTTCTTGACAACTTCTTCCTTGGAGAGCTCTTTGCTTTTGACCGGTTTTAGTACTTTCAAACAAATGGGTGGTTTCTCCTCTTTTCAAGAAATTTGTTGATTAATGTGGCTTGAAGGATTCTACAGACTCTTTTAGCTGACTTTATCTGTTCTACTGCATTAGCTTGCCCGCAGGAAGAGGAGCATGCCATGGCAGAATCAGAATGATTTGTTTGAAGAAAGCCTTAGAGCTGTTGGGGTATCAGGAGTGGAAGTTGGAACCACGGTTCATGTTACTAACCTTGATCAGGGAGTGACAAATGAAGATATAAGGGTATAAGCATGACTTCTATGTACCAGTGTTTTGTTGTTTTGGTTGTTTTACAAGGAGATTCCCTAAAACAGTTTCGTACTATGCTATGGTGTATAGGAACTCTTTGCTGAGATTGGAGAGCTCAAAAGATATGCAATTCATTATGACAAAAACGGGCGTCCAAGTGTAAGTTCTTCCTAATTCTTAATTTCCATATTCGTTTTTTACCACTGTGATGTGAGATTAGACATCTGATGTTCTTGGTTCATTCAGGGCTCGGCTGAAATTGTGTATATGAGAAGAAGTGATGCGTTTCAAGCTATGAGGAAATACAACAATGTACTCTTGGACGGAAGGCCTATGCTACTGGAGGTTCTAGGTGGAAATACTGAGGCAGCTCCTGTCACAGCTCGTGTTAATGTAACTGGATCAAACGGAAGAGTGAAGAGGACTGTTTACATTTGGTATGTTAGCATTTTTTGGTGTGTCCATTTACAAGAGAATAGTTGCGTTGTATGTGTGGAACTAAATGTATTGACAATTCACAGACAAGGAGTTAGAGGCGGGAGAGTAGGAAGAGGAAGAGGTCCAGCTTCTATGAGACGCCTTCCAATGTAAGTGTTAAGAGTGTGAGCTCGCTTTCATATGTGCAGAATTACAGATCATGCAGTCTAATCAATTTGTATTGTTTATTATTGGCAACAGCCAAAACCAACAAGGAGGAGGTGTGAAAGGTGGTCGAGGCGGGTTTCACGGTAGAGGCCAAGGTGGTGGTGCTGGCAGAGGTAATAAAAGCGGCCGAGGTGGAAAGAAGCCGGTGGAGAAGACGACCGCTGCTGATCTTGACAAGGATCTTGAAAGCTATCATGCAGAAGCTATGAACATCTCTTGAGCAAGCAAAAAGCAAAAGACTCTTTCTGTCTTGTCATGTCCTTCGTGTTCTTTTATTCTTAGTCTCTCAGATTTGCCAAGTATTTTGTTTGGTTTGGTTTCGATTAGGTTGGCTCGGCTTTTTCTCTTTTGTTGCTTCACTTTTAACTTTCACTTTTGGTAATTGAAGCAAAAGATGTTAGGTGTAAATGAAAATCTATTTCTGTTTTATATTCGAGAGTCGTTGCTCATTTTGAATAGAATATCACCTCGTCCCACTTACCTTATTATATACCACATTTAGAGTGTAGAACAAAACAAACAATGGGAGAAAAAAGAAGACCATTAGAATGTATTCTTGGTTTTTGTTGTTTACAAAAATCGAATCCAACATAATCGGCCTCAATTCTAACACCAATCCCACCTAAAAAAGTTAAAAAGCTTCTCCGAATCTGAAAACAACTCTTAAGTCCGACCGATATTTTCACAAGATATTAGCAACGTTCAAAATCATCACTGTCAAAATGCTCCATAAACCTCGACTGTAGTACAAATCGCTCCTTATTCCAGAGCTCGTTGAATTCGCCGATGGCGCCGTTATGTTCACAGACGTCCCATTTCTACTATTACCACGGCTGCAACCAAAACAAACACAAAGATCAAAACTTGGTATTTTTGAAGCTTTCTACAAATATG
The DNA here is from genome assembly GCA_028015245.1 of Cardamine occulta. Classification (NCBI taxonomy): domain Eukaryota; kingdom Viridiplantae; phylum Streptophyta; class Magnoliopsida; order Brassicales; family Brassicaceae; genus Cardamine; species Cardamine occulta. The sequence continues at coordinate 5,676,151 of CM051366.1, forward strand.
TGTCCAATCCGAAAACCAAATAATACAATCTAAACCAAAATAAACCGCACACACATTGATCCATTTCATTAAATGAAACCTAGAATAAACATCTATACAACAAAAAATGTCATAAAGAAGATAATAATTTACCTTCCTGAAAACACACATGTACCATGACCTGCATTGAAACCACAAAGCAAGAAACATAAGCATTTTTTTTCTCTAACTAAGTGTTAAAAACAGTGTTACAAAGGTAATGAATAATCAAATAAAGCTTTTTGTTTTCTTACCTGGATCTGTAGTAGTGATACTAGCAACTCCATTGAAGTTACAAGCCTCAGGATTATTCCCAGTCTGATGATAATAAGTATCAAACGCATAGTTCGCATGCGCAACCACACTATCCGGTTCATAACAAACCTCTCCTTGCTTTATCGGTGAACAATCGATCTTTCCAGGTCCACAAGCCCAATCAAGAGCAGCTTGAAGCATCTTAGGATCAGCACCTTCTCTAGCAGTACAGTAAGTTTGGTTCGTAGTATCATTAGCAAGAACCGAACCCGAGTTAGTTAACCGAAGTATGTAAACCGGGTCACCATTAGCATTAAACAAACCCCAACTCTTCTCTGATAAAGAACCTAGCTTTGTATCTTCATTGTAAAGCTCGTAAATGTAAGTACTCACAGCAATCCAGGGCCGCTTAGGAGTTCCGGTTTTGTTCAAAACATGTCTGATAAGATTGCTGTTGTAAGTGTTGGCATTATCAAGCGTAGCGTCAGGCTCTTTTGTATCGGCTTTCGAAGGCCAGCCTGATTCAGTTACCAAGACCGGAATGTTTGTGAAGTTTAGGAACTCCATTGCAAAATACGTTGCATCAACCATCGCATCAAAGGCATTAGAGTAGCGAACAAGTGTGTTGGCATCAACAGCTTCTTTGTTTGGTGGAATCGGTTTGAAAAGAGCGTAGTCTAGAGGAATCACACCGTTTGATTGCATATAGTCATAGTAAGGATAGACATTGATCATAAGGTAAGAGTTTGTGGACTGTAAGAAGCTTAGTAACGGAACTATAACCGAATTCAAAGAGCGGTTAAAGAAAGCTTGCGAAGGAGGAAAAGGATCAAGAATCAAAGAAGTGGATAAAGGAGTCGAAACTTTGATCAAACGATCAAGATTCGAGGAAAGCAAAGCGGAATGAACATTCTTTATAGCACTGACTAGAATAGGAGCTGCATTAGGTAGACTAGTTAGAACCTCAGAGCCAACGGAAATCGCGGTAATAGTCGTTGCAGGGTAATGTGCAATGACGTTGCGTTTAACCCAATTAGCTGCTGTTGAATTTGATTGTCCAATGCCAAGAAGCTGGTCATTAGGAATTGAGATTATGACTTTGATTCCAGTGTTTGCTAAAGCAATTAGCATCCCGGGATCAGCGTCGTAAAGGCGGATATGTCGAATTTGTTGAGCTTTTAAGAGTGCTACAACTTGTGTTGGATGTGGCATATCAGAAAGATCAGTCCCTATGTTTACTCCTATAAATGCACCTGCAAAATTTAAACCAAACATTTTCAGTAATTACAAAGAAACCATTATTATCAACATAATCTTTAAACTTATCCATGTTTGAAGTTAGCCCAAAACAAGTGTAAAATACATAAATATTTGCAATTTATTTTGATACTTCAAATCAAAACTTAGAACCATTCTCTGGTCAATAATTTGTTCTGTAATAAATTTGGGGGCATTAAAAATTCACCATTATTGTTTCTTACTGAGCATTTAAAAAAACCAAGCCCACCTGCCAAAACACTTACATTTAATATCATAACCTACCACTTTCTCAAGCACACTCAAATAATACATATAAAAATTTGTGTTTGAGCTTTGCAAGTGCTCTAAAATTACTTTATATTAAGAGAGCAGCGAGATTTAAGCTAATTCATTAATCACTGACAGTGTATTACTACCTTAAAATAGAACATTGATGTTCTAGAAGAACATTAACACATGCAAAATCCTAACTTTCAAATTTGGGACTGTTAATTGAATCTGAAACTCATGACCCAAGATTGAAACAGAACTTAAAGATTAATGAATCAACATGAACTCACCTTCATCAGCTGGAGGAGAAGAAGAAGCAGAAGCAAGAACTAAAAGAGAAAGAGAAAGAAGAAGATGGAGAAGAGAAGCCATGGAAAGAAACAAACTTTTTGAGAATCTGAGATAACCCAAAGAAACAAGAAACAGAGGAATGCAAAAGAAATGAGTTTTGGGGTCTAAAAATGTCGACTTTATGAAGAATAAATAAAAACCCACAAAAAAAGGAAAGAGGAATATTGCGTGAGATGTAGAGAAAATAGGGTTAAAGCTCTGAGGGGAAAAAGGACATTGAGAAAAAGGTAGAAAATTTGTTGGTGATATCGAAATTGGTAACGGTGGAATGAACGGTTGAGATCTTATCTTGAGATTTCAAATAGTCAAAATGAAATCCAATGGTCCTCTAAAATCTTGTTCATGGTTAGAGAGAGACTTACACAGTCAGAGTGATACAGTGGGAAAGAAAAACCTAGAAACTTGGGTCATAATAATTAAAATTTTCTTTTCTAATATGAGTGTTAATATGCTCGAGGATTAATTTGAGTATATAATAGTGAAACATATTACTGAATATTATGTAAATGTCGATAAACTAATGTTATATGTATATATATTTATATATATATATAGGAGCAATGTTTTTTATTGTTTTCACTAAATGAAAGTTTAAAAAACACAACTTTTGGTGTAGAAGAAACAAGTTGTGCATTGGACAGCAAAATAAGTTGGTAACTACGAAGTAGCCGTTGCCACTCTTTTGTTTGCTTCCTTTTATGTCTCTCCCCTCTCATTAGGTTTGGTCCTTTTCTTCTACATTTATGATTTATATGAAATCCTCCATTTAGTAAAAACTAAAAGGTGTATTCGTTTATTTTTCTTTCAGTACTATGAAGCCTTATAATACATATTTTCCCCATATTTTTGGCTTAATAAGATTTCAAAAAAAATTTCTCATCATTTATTATTTTTCCGAGCAAAATTTTGGATATATTGGATAGCTAAATCTCTATACTATTAAAACTGAAGTACATTTGAATTATCATTGTTTTCAAACACATCTTCACTTATTCTTACAACTAAATAGTCTTTATATATAATAAAAATAAATATTAAAAGATTTAAATAGTATGAAACTAACACTAATTTCAAATTTCCTAAAATCTCTCTACCCAATGTAAACCAATATATTTGAAAATATGAATCTCTTTACACCTTTATTTGATCTTATTTTTAAATTATTTTGAATTATTATATAATACATAATATTAATAAAATTTTAGATTTTTTCTACCTATGTTATAAATTCGAATTTTTAAAAATAGACATAACTTACTCAATCGATGAAAAAAATAATGTGTTTGTTCAATATCCCACATCGGCTAAAAAATTTGGATTTCCTAAACTCTATCAAATCTAGGATTTGTCAATGCATAGTTTATGTTTGAAAGTCGGTGCTCCTATTATGATTATATAACACATATAATTAACAAAGTTTTAGATTTTTTTTCTACATATGTCATGATTTTTTTAAACGAACGTATACTACTCAATCGATGAAGAAAAAAATGTGTGTTTAACGTCTCATATCGGCTAAAAAAATTGGACAATGATTAAGAGTCATATTAGAGAAATGACACAATGTAAAATAAATATATAAAATATAAAATACATAAAATAAATTAAATACATAATACTATTATTCTAATATTATTTTGTTAACTAAAAAACTAAAATTTACGCAAATATTTTCACATATGTTTTCAAGAATTTGCTCTAAATTATTTCAATAAGAATAAAAAAATGATTGTTTTGGCGTATGTTTTAATCAAACAACATAAATTTTATAATACTACATGAGAACACTACAATTCGATTAGGAAACCACGTTAACTCTATTTATATTATACAAAAACTACAAATATATATTAAATGAAAAAAATAAAAGTATTTATAAACAGTAAAGAAAAATAGCAAGTTAAAATTACACATATCAAGTTAAAATAATAAGTTAAAAATTTAAATGTTTATAAACAGTAAAAAAAAATTACAAATTTATATGAAATCAATTGATCCGGGGTGAGTCGCGGATTCGAATCTACTTTGTTTCTTACAAAAAAAATCTGATTTGTGCTATATTTTGATGAGCATTGTTGGACATGGATTCGGCAACTGGACTTGCGCTCAAGGCCCAATACGTTAACAAATCCTTAGGGTAATTTAGGTCCATTAGCCGAATGATTCTAGAAGTGATTGTTGGGTCGGATCTCAAATGAGTCTTATTATAGAGGTCCATTACGGGAGCTAGATGGAGGTCAAAACAGAATTCAAAGATAAAGCTGAAAAATCAGCGGAAATCTAGGAGCAGATACATATGATTACGGCCCCGAGATGTACCAAGGAAGTTGAGCTGCGAGCTATTTAAAGGCGAGCTAAGCTAAGGAAAAGATCATCGAAAATTCACCTGAAAACCCTACCTATATACTTATGTAGAAAACTCGTCTTTGTACTCATTGATTCATCTTTTGTTTGTAACTCCGATTCAATCAAATAAATCCACTTTGATATATTCAACTACTAAAGATCTTCAAGATTATTATGAGAGTCTAGCCTTTTAATCCTCTAAACTTTATTGAATCTCTAGTTGCAGGTTTTAGGATTCACAAGCATGGATAAGCTATTCAATCGCTTGAGACGAAGCTAACTCATCCCAGCCCAATAGGTTGAATGATATGAACCACAGGTTTTAACTAAGATCAACTAATTGAGGCTGTCTTTAACGTGAGAAAGAGAAAGAGATTTAAGCAAAACCTCTCTTTAACCCAAGTCTATTTCTAGAAAATTAGGTTAATTGTTGGAGGTTCTTTTTCTTATTAATCAATAGAAACCTTTATATTAGACCTCATACAACTTAATCATAACCCTAATGCAAAAAGGAAACAACTTTAACATAGAAGGAGACAAAAACACAACAGATTGCGCCAAAGTCGGTGACGTCGAAACCAGCGGCAGCAGCGACGTTTGAAGCTGCATAGCATCTGTTGGTTCCAGAGGAACAAAACCTCATGACGGAGGAGATGCTGAACGTTTCACCTTCGGTAGTGGGGATAGAGGAGGAAGAGTCCCCACCTACGAAGAAAAGGCAACAAGTGGACGCTATGAGGGATTTGGTGAGAAGCCCCTTTGAGCACACAATGACCCACCAACAACTCTTGAGTCTCTTGACTATGGTCTTTGTATCAAGAGTGCCACAATCGCTACTACAAGGTGGATGTTTAGATACCATGAGTTGGAGCTTGAGGACAAGCTCTGAATCGAAGAGGGGAGTAATGATACAAGACTATGGTTAGGTTGATTAGAGTAGGATTATTATGTTTTAATTAATTAGTTTTGGTGTTTTTCCTTTTTAATTTGGTTTTCATATTTTTTTTTCTACGTTAAACTGTTTTTCTTTTTGCATTAGGGTTATGATTAATTTGTATGAGGGCCTATATAAGGGTCTCTATTGATTAATAAGAAACTAATCTTAGAGAGACTTGTGTTAAAAGTGGAGTTTTGCCTAAATCCCTTTTGGCTCATACCAACTTGGTATCAAAGCCACAATCGCTATGGTTTTTGTATCAATTTGGTATCAGAGCCATATCCTTTGGCTCAAATTACAGTAAAACCTCTATAAATTAATAATATTGGGACCATTGTATTTTTATGATATTTTATTAATTTATCGAGGTTATTAATTTATAGAGGTGATATTTGGGTCAAAATAGTAATTTGGGACCCGAAAAATTTATTAATTTAGCGAGGTATTAATCAATCGAGTATTATTTAATTTATTAATTTTGCAAAGGTTATTGTGAATATCACTTTCCGATTGGATCGAGATGGGAACAACAAGAGTATTACCATTGATGAAGAAAAAGATGCTCAAGATAATAGGATTGAGGAACTTGACATAGTTGTTGTTGCTAGAATCCAGAATGGAGACACTGAAGCAATCTTTCACTAAAAAAATGTTCGTTTTAACATCAATCATTTTATATGTTCGTGTTGCTTTTAAAATGACCCTAGAGTTTTAGAGTCATTTGTAAAACCGATGTTAAAACTAGTGAAGTTAAAAAAAAAATCTAGCGTCATTTCCTTGAACTGACATAATTATTTAAATTTAGCATCACTTACTTAGCGTCGTTTTATGTAACCGATGCTATTAATATTTTTGGCATCGCTTTTAACATTAGTTGCTACAAAAGTTTTAGTATCAAACTTACAAAATGATAGTACTAAATTTTACTTCTTAATTAAAATTATTGATTTAAAATATTCATAATTTCAGTAATACAATTTTTATATTTTGCTATCGTAAAATAATAGGTAGTTTTGATAAAATAGAAAATACGTATGATTTCATTAAAGAAAATACGAGTTCATTGTTCAAATCCAAAACCAACTCAAAAAACTATACATTAAATCGTTAAGGTCTAAACTAATTATACAACCAAATTTAACTTCGATCATCAATTTGCTTTATTCTTGATTTCTTGGCACTTGTTCTTCTAAGTCGTGCTTAATTCCAAAATAAAGCACTCCATTTTTACTTCTTGTGGTATGCTCAGACCCAAATACTTAAGCAAAAATAGTTGCAATTTCTATGCAACTTTTCCTGAAAAACGACCAAATGTCCACATGTTTCATCTACAACATCTCTCCAATCACAAAGATTTCCAGAAATAAAATAGTACTCAAAATGTAAAGCTACAAGAATTGAGAAACGTTGAAGTAGTAGAACATCGTGAGGGGCTTTACACAGAGCAGGCTCTGACATTTCAATGGCTAGAAACAGAAACAAAAAAATTTTCCCCTTACCTATAAAAAAATATATTGGACCATTAACCTTGAGAAAAACGAAGAACACATTCATTAAACCATATGAACTAAGGATACTTATTAAAAAGTTGGCCCTAATTTTTTTTTTATAAAAGTGATGGCCCCATGTTTGATATGCTTGTACTCAGGGTCAGCGTTGAATTTAGAGACTAATTAGGCGAAAAAGTTGCAACAAAATTTGGAAGGCGAACGCAACAAAGAGATTCAGAGGGCAAAGAAAAAACACTTCAGCGAGATTTGAGTAACTCTCTAGAAGCATAAGCCATTAAGCAATTCAGCGAGGTTTAAATTTTTTTGTAAACGGTAAACAGATTAAATTCGGAGTAAAACCGACTAAAATCAATGTCTGTGTGTTTAGAGATTTTGAAGTTTTGATCAGGGTGTAAATAGAATTCGAACTTCCAAACTGTTTGTATTAAGCATTAAAACTTTTGTTTTGGGTGGATATAGAACGAGGCATTAGTTATGTGTGGATCTAATCGTATATGATAGTTCTCGTGTGGAAATAGATCGTCGGCCCGAATATCAACCCTAGAAAAATATGCATTTAATTGATTTACTAAATTTAAGGTAAAACAAAATTTAGATATTATAATTCCAAAACTTATTCCAGCGGGTAAGTAAAAATGTCACTGCCAAAGTGAATAAATGAAAAATAAAGGAAAATAAAGATTGAGTTGACTACATTGAAACTGATATAAAAATGTATAGATAATATCAATTTAATAAGTGATGCTAACTATATTTACCGTTTTCATAATAGCGTCAGTTTTTTAAAATGATGTTTATTAATTGGTATTAAACACTTGTGTTATAGTAGTGTTGGAAGCTCCAGTAAATGAGAATGGTGAAAAGATGGCTAGGAATTTGGCATGCTTTATGTTGAAGGAATCCTGTTTGGGGATGTATAAGCAATCTTCGAATATGTAGGAGAACGACATGGGAGAAGGATGGTGTACTGATCTTGATATTGGTCTTAATTTCTATCTTGATCTTGGTATACATTCTTATTCGGGATCAATAAATTCTTTTCGATATGTGTCATCCTTCATATCTTCATGAAGAACTATTTGTAATTCAAGATAAACAATGAGAATATGAAAGTAAAAGAAGGTGACGAGAAATTTTTGGATATCACCCGCAGAGTTCCACACACGTAAGATCTATGCAAAAAAAAAGTTACATGATACATATTTTTTGCTTACAAGAGAACAAAAATAGATTTTGCTTTCAAAAATTATTTGGCACTCAAATTAGAAAGTGCAAGTGGCAGATCTAAAGACTAAGTTTTACGAGAGCCTAATCTTCTATTTCAAAAGGTTATTCAAAAGATTATAAGGAATTTGATGAAAAAATGTTTCCCAAATTATAGTTGAAACTCTTTGGGAGTTAGTTTAGATTGGAAGGACAATTCCAATTGGATATTTGGACAAGAAATGCACAAAAGATAAATGTTGTCTTGGACATAAGCCAAGAGCATAAGATTAGCGAGAAGCAAGACAAAGATATTCATTTTACTTTCATGCATCTTTTATCATATTGCTAGACCAATTGCTTGGCCCAGCCCAATTAACAAATCTTACAGGGAAAACACTTCAGATCTATTAACCCTAATCGCTGCCGGATCTAACAACATATCAAACCAACTATGGAAGGAGGTAAGATATATCTATTACTCTTACGTTAAGATAAACTGTGCTTTCATTGATCTTTCTTATTAAGCTTTTTCCGTTTTCTTTTTTAGGTCCAAAGGAGTTTATGATACATCTATATCACGACTTTGAGAATTGTCGCCTTCAAGATCACGAAGCGGTTAACATTAGAAACAATATTTTGAGAGCTTTGAGAAAGGTGGATCCTAGATATATATTGCTCCCAATATAATTGCAATAGGCAACAATAACCTTGATTTTATCATCAACAATCGTTCCACCCTTGAAAAAAAGCTTCCGCTTCACTCAGACACTTGCCAGACGAAGAATTAAATGCAAATTTTGTGACAATGTTTATTTTCATTCAGCTCGAGTATTAACTCACCACAGAGTCAAAGAAGTGACGGATAGAATGATCTTACAACACATTACTCGTCATTTAATGAGAGATGGATCAATAGTAAACATCATGCTAATCACCGGTGACTATGATTTTGGACTTCCTTTGACGGTTCTAAGTTCAAATGGTTTCAAGACATTTTTAGCCACCAACTCTCATGCAAGAGGAGATTTTGTGTACACCACTACACATCATCGATTTAAATGGAATGAGCTGAAAGATGGAACATCATCACCTCAACCTTAGTTTGGCTTGTAGTTTCTTATTTGGCACTCAAATTAGAAAGTGCAAGTGGCTGATCTAAAGACTAAGTTTTACGAGAGCCTAATTTTCTCTTTCAAAAGATTATAAGGAATTTGATGAAAAAGGTGTTTCCCAAATTATGGTTGAAACTCTTTGGGAGTTAGTTTAGATTGGAAGAACAACTCCAATTGGATATTTGGACACAAAATGCACAAAAGATAAATGTTGTCTTGGACATAAGGCAAAAGCATATGATTAGCGAGAAGCAAGACCAAGCTATTCATTTTAATTTCATGCATTGCTCTTTTATCATAGTATAATTTCATTTTAATTTTATTTTATGGTTAAGAAATAAAATAAAATATACCAATTTGTCAATATTTGGGCATTTTTCGACCTCCTAGAAGCATTTTTGGAAGGTCTTTATAGAGGAATACATGATCCAGGGTTTGGAAGTGATGTCTTCGGTGACTAAATCTACAAAAATAAATAAATTAATAAATAAATATGTGATGCACATGTTTCTACAAGTTTTAAGAAGTTGATATCATCGCAATCTTTGATTAAACGTCCACTTAAGAACACTCAAGAGGTGCAATCCTCTCTAATGGATAAACACATCATTCTTCAATAAAATTATTATGATTGGGACCTATATGTTCCCTTGAGGTAAAATCCTCTTATTACCTTCTCTCTTGTAAAAGGTCTTATGTTAGTTATTATTGATCCATGAATCGTTCAAATCATATTATGTATGATAGAGGAATGGAGATCAAATTTTTACTCAATGAATAAAATGTTATTTTCTCAAATGATTCCGATTAAATTTATAAGTGGTTTGTTGTTTTTAAATATTGATTTCACCAATTTTCTATTGAATTGTGAGGGATTTGAGGATTTTCTCGCAAATCCATAGAAAATTAAGCAGAAATTTTGAGGGTCCTTAGCAAATCCTTTGCAAATTGCAATGGAATTGTGTCGTAATGCAACATATAAATCTCTAAACCGTATACGCTAAACTATTTGTGAGGGAATTGCGACAGATTCCTTTCAATCTGTTGCAAAGTTTGCTGAAAATATAACCAACAATTCTTATTTATTATATAAACAAGTATCAAGAAGAAAAAGAAAATATAAATTTATTTATATGCCAAAGTATTTTAATTTGTAAGAATTACTCATAGATTTGAACTGAGTATTTAATAATAACTCAGAATATATTAATGAGTTGTATTTATTTATCATTTTCGGAAAACAGAATACAGTTTTTAGATGGTTTAAAAGAAAAATAGAAAAGTTCTTTTTGTAATTGAAAATGTTTACTTTACCTTAAAAAGATAAATGGTATAATAATTAAATAAATGTTTTAAAAAGAAAAATGGTAAAGATTCAATATATATTATAAATTAATATTTATAAATTTTATTTGAGCTTACCATAATTCTAGATTTTGCGGGTTTAATTTCTTGTTTGAATTCAAACAGTTACCTTTTACAAAAAAAAGATAAAATAATAATATTGTTGTTATCTACACCTTTACCACATTTATAGATAAAATGTCTTTAGAAAACAAATTAATTAATTTAAGAAGAATTTAAATAAGATTTAACTAAAATTTAGGTAAAAGTTAATTATTATGACAAACAAGCTCTTATTAATTATTGTTCATAGATTTGAACCACATATTTAATAACATTTAAATATATAAATGACTTGTATTTATTTACCAATTGTAATGGAAAAAATAGTATATTGTTTAGATAGTGTTAAAGAAAAATATAAAAGTTATTATTGTTATTGAAAACGTTTATTTCACTTGAAATAAATAAATGTTATTATTTTTTAAATAAAATTTTTAAGAAACAAATGTTAAAGATTCAATATATATATGTATATATATATATATATTCCAAATTAATATTTATAATTTTTTTGATTGAATGTACAAATAACTCTAGATTTTGTGGGTTAAATTTCCAATTTGAATTTAAAAAGTTACTTTGGATACAAACAAAATAGAAAAATAATAATGTGGTAGCTATCTAACTAAACCTTGACCACATTTACACTTTACATACATGTGTGTTTAGAAATCTAATTAATGGATATATATGTAGATATGATTGTTATATATATGGTCATCTTACTGAGATGAAAATAAGAAAAACAAAAAATTAAAAATGAATCGTGATCAGAGACTAATTAACAATGTTTCCCATGAGATATCAAAACGAAAAGCTAATCCCAAGTTCCCAACGATTATGATGGGGCGATCATCTACAATACAACGAGAGACCAGGTTAAGATGATAGGCTATAGTATTATGAGTATATTAATAATATATCTAATGTTAAATGAATAACACTACTGAAAATGCCTTTATATGTCGATGAAAACCGGTTATTCCATGTTTTCTCAAATTGCGGGACATATTGTTAGGAGATATCGGAATTACGAGATCGCCTAAAATATTATTGTGTATATCTCTTATTATTAGATAAGTTAATTTTCTATTATCATATATGTAAATAACTTGTTAGAGAAGTTATTATCTTTATATAAATAAGCCTATTGACTAATGTATAAACCTATGAGCGTCTATTATAATTCTTCCCTAAACACATATGTGTTCTTACTCTCATCAATTTATCATGGTAGGGTTTAGGGTAGCAGAGCCTTGATCCAACTTCTTTGGATTATGCAACTTCTTTGGATTATGGTTTCACGAAAAAAAATCTCTAATTTCTTTGATCTAGTGTTGCTTGCTTCTAATGTAAGTTTCACATCTTCTTCTTACGTTTTCCTTTGATTTCTGAAGAAGTCGTGATGCTCAAGATTTAGCCATACACCAATACGTTTGTATGGTTTTGAAAAAAAAAACAAAAAAAAAGGTGTTCGTCTCTTGTACCAGAGACTTGGACACATTAATTAGATGGTGAGTGAAGTTCATGCTCATTACGTGCCCATAGTGGTGACTATTGTTGTGTATTTGTCACATGATGGTGATAGTTTGTGTTCGTTCGTCTCTTTCATCAGAGGCTTACGTGAAAGATATGATGAAGCTTATTGGTAGCTTATTTTGTTGATCTGGTCATTGATTGGCCAATTTGATTTGATATTAGCTAGCAAAATTGCTAGTTTTGAAGACTCTTCATGTGGCTATCCATCAAATACAAATTCGATGTAGCTACGAGGATGATGACTCTGACGGATATATACAGATCCCGTAGAGGTGATGACGTTGCTATGGATTAATGAGCATGAACTTGTTGATGGGTTCGTTCGATTCCAGTGGTGACGTGACACGTTTCTGATGGGGTTGAACAAAGGTTTAAGCTATGTGAGAACGCAAACCATGCTTATGAATCCTCCTCCTTCACTTAACCGAGCTTATGCTTTGGTTGACCAAGCAGAATCGATGATGATATCGATAATGAGATGAAGAATTTCAGAAGCAGGTTCATGATTATACTTTCTCTATGTTTTGTTTTTAATTTTGAGTGTTGCTTCTTGAGTTTGTTGTTTTGTTAATACAAATGGTATATTAATATCCCTTCTTGTAGATTTATGAAATCTAATATTTTCTCTTACAGAATTGGTGTTGTTGTGTTGATCTTTTATACTCTGCGGTTTTAAGTGTTGTTTATAGAAGGACAAAGAAGAGATGATCAATAAAGAAATGATTTATATTTTTTTAACAAACAATGAGACATACATATGTACATGTAATTTTATTAGAGCTGGACTGATAATTATGATCAGCGGCCAGCTTCTATGTTCAACCTTGTTTCATTCTTGATGCTGTCATAGCCAATGCTACTGGTATCACCTTGTGCTGATAAGATGCTACCGCCAAGTAAGTGCTCAATCTCCTCAGGATACTGATCTGACCACTTATGTTTGGTTGTTTTGACTCTCAGGGCCTCTAGCTCTGCAGCTACTTCTTTCATTTTGGGCCTTTCTTCTCCTGTCACTCTTATACACACAAGAGCAATTTTTGCAGCTTCCTGGATCTCCCTCTGATTATACTCATTCATCACTTGGCTGTCGATAACTTCATGCAACCTATTCTCCTTCATGGCATTAGCAAAGTAAGTCACTAGATGTTTTGAGGTTTGTGATCTTTCAAAGCTCAGTGCCTTTTGACCTGAAAGCAGTTCCATTAGGACTACCTCAAAGCTATAAACATCACTTTTTTCATTCAGGAGCCCTGTGTTGTAGTATTCTGGGTCTAAATAACCGAGAGTGTCTTGCACCATAGTTGTGAGCTGCTCTTGGTCCATTGGTATCAGCCTCGAAGCACCAAAATCAGCTACTTTTGCTGTTAATTTTTCATCCAGGAGAATATTAGCAGTCTTGACATCGCGGTGGATTATTGGAATAGAAGCTGAGGAGTGAAGATATGCTAGAGTTCCAGCAACTTCTATCGCTATTCTCAGGCGGTGTTCCCATGTTAGAGAAGAATCACACATGGAACCGTGCAAGTGATCGAAAAGGGTGCCACTGGTAATGAACTCATACACCAGCAAAGGAATTTCAGTCTCTAGACAACATCCCAAGAGCTTGACCACGTTCCTGTGGTTGATTTGTGAAAGCACAAGCACTTCGTTGATGAACTGCTCTACTTGGCTATTGTCTCCAAGCCGAGCTTTCTTTATAGCAACTATGGAGTCATCTGGCAATATCCCTTTGTAGACTGTTCCCTGGCCTCCCTGACCCAGGATTCTACTATCGTCATAACCATTAGTTGCTTCTTTCATCCCTTCCTCAGTAAAGATTTTGACATCAACATTTGATGGCCCTGCTCTTGAGAGTCGTTGTATCAACATGCCACCACCATTTTGTTGAAAGAATTGTTGTCGGAGCTCAGTGTCTCTTCGGTGCTTCATTCTCTGTTGTATACAGCAAACGCCAAGCACGATGAGCAAAAATCCAATGGTGGTTCCTGGTTACATCACACATAGGTGATTAGAACGAGATGTTTTTAGGAAAGAAAGATTTCAGAACCAGTGAGGAAAGCTTACCAAGAAAAATTTGAGTCCATCGAAAGTATTCAGGCCTTAGTTTAGGAGTGCAGCTATTAGGCGAATCTTTGCGGTAACCAGATGGGCAGTTACATTGGAAGCCTCCCAACATGTTTTCACAGGTAGTGGGAGCCGTACAGTTGTGTCTATTATTGTTACACTCATTGATGTCTGGCCAAAGGAAAAAGAACTTGTATGAAGAGACAGTTAACAAGATTTGATAAACAAAACAAGTTGAAAGTACCTTGGCAACCATCTCGAAGGTATGGATTCCCCTCAAAACCTTTTAAACATTGGCAGTTATACCCGATTCCACGAGTAGAGTCAAAACATTCGCTGTTTGCACCACATATGCTTGTGTTTCCAACTTGCTTGCATGTCTGGTTTCCAATAGACCAATCTAGTACCACAGGGAACATTGTCATATTCTGCAGATCCTTAAGATCTTCCAAAGGTTGGAAGTCAAACTTATCATTCTCGACGAGGAAGGCGTAGGTGCAAGGATTAAACTGATGCACAGTAGCATGGTTGTCAAAGCTACTTGGTCTGACTTGTACATAAGAGCTCCCTCTAGGGATAGGGGTCTGGCAGCAACCTTCACCAGAACATGACCCGTTCTTTGATGGGAGAGAATCACATATTGATATGCATCCAGTTGAGTATTTATCAACTCCGAACATCTCGAGAAATGCGTAACTGTTACAACCTACTACAGTAAATTTGTTATGTTCAGAGAGAGTTAAATTTTTGAGGGTAATCCTGCGGCTTTTGATCTCAGTTCGGTTTCCTTGACTGTCGTAGCAAACTTTGGATCTAACTAGACGAACACGAAGCTGGCCACTGTAAGAAATGTTGGTGACTGGAATGTTACTAAAAGAGAGCGTCTCTGTCTCGTTACAGGTGAGCTTGAAACTAGGATCTTCAGCATAGTAACAACCTGGAGAAATGCCAAAAGGATACTCAATCGTGACGTTTCCACATCTTTTTTGGCAATCCTTGCGAGGTTGCGACTTGACCACCTGAATACAAGAAAGGTACAAGAAAATAGCCACTAAGATCAGACCCTGCACCTTCATCTTCTTCCTCTCTATGTATCTTTCTTTGTTTTTGTTCTCTCCAATTTTTTTGTTTTGTTTTTCTCTCCAAATTTGTTCCTTTGATTTATCTCTTTATCTCTCTGAATCTTCTTATAGCTAGGCAACGAACCCACGGTTTTGAGATGTTTCTCTCGACTTCCTTTGAAGAACTTTTTTCATTTTTTAGAAATAGTCTGCAATATTATAATCCAAGTACACAACCAAGACCATGTCAATGTAATGCATCGAGGTCGTTCAAATAATATCCCAATGGCTGCTTTTGCTTTTGTTTAACATTCACACTTGTTGTAGTATTCAAAGACTACGATGGTTGCTAGTTGCTAGTTGCAAGGAACCTTCAAATAAACGTGACTGAAATGGGATTCAGACCATATGCTTAAGATATTAATCATTAATCATTATTTATTGAATACCATTTGAGATTAAAAAAAAGAGTAGTGGACATTGGTCAACCATTAGAACCCTCTTATTTTCTTGAAATCACCAGGAAATGTTAAATCTCCTTCTTAACAGGAATTTCAACGTCAAAATAATTTACTTGTCAAATAAGGCTACTGATCACCATTCACGACGTGATATGTTTTTTTTTTATGCTAACTGAAAGAAAATCTAGAATTTTTTTTTTATGCTATTATTGGCTTATAAGACAGGGCCGGTTCAATATTTTCATGCGTTTTAGGGCAAAATAAAATTTTGGATCCTTCAAATGTTTTTAAAAAAAGATTTTTACAAAAATTTTGTTTTTAAACCAGTAAATATTTTTAAATGAGTAATATTTTTATAAATTTTATAGTTAAAATACATATATAAACATATAAAAAAAAATTTGGGCTCACTGTAGTCTAATTTTTTAAAATATTTTATTTTTTATATATATAAAAAAAATATATAAAAAAATTGGACTCCTTAATTATTGACATCCGGGATTGGCTCCCGAAATCGTTGTCCAACCTGCCCAGCTGCCCTCAACATAAGAGTAATAGGGTGCAAGTGCACCCTATAAAAATATAAATAGGCTTAACTTTTACACTGAACATGACATTTATTAGCAGTAAAATGGTTAAAATGCATTTATTAGCAGTAAAATGGTTTAAATCCCTTTAATACTCTTTTGCACCCTTTATATTCTCATTCTAGCTCTACCACTGCCTCTAAGCCGGCCTTGGATTAAGACCATGTGTTACTAGACTTGTTGATCAGACAAAATGATATATCATAGTTTTTATGGGTTTTTAGACCATGATATATGTATATAATTGAGTCCTTTATATCTATTTCGAGTCTCTATCGAGTCTTTGACAGGTTTACATACAATTGAGACTATCTGGACGTTTTGGGAGCTTTCATGGAGCACTGTAGCTGAGAAATCAAAGTTGGTATTTTTGGAGTAAAGTGTATTGACCAATACAACTTACTGTATTGACCAATACAGTCTGATTTCTATTTTTCACATGAAGACAACAACTTAAGGAGATTTGTAACTTTGCCCAAAAGTTTCCCCTGTTTACACAAAGCCCCAGTTCGTGTATTAACATTATATTAGGTTTTTAGACTTTGTATTATCGATCTATCATTGATTCTACGCTAGGGAGAGTTTTTGGAAAGTTTTGGGGCTGATCTTACCTTGCACCTTTGAGAGAAGATTTCGAATCCCTATTCTTATTATTTACTCTGTTCTTTTATGATATTTATATTATTCATGTCTTTGTTTTCCATTGCCATGTCTGAGTAGATTTCATAATTAGGTTTAGAGATTCTCATAAGGGATTTCATGGAATGATGTGTTAATTGATTTAATAGGATTCAAACTCGTTAGTTCTTCACCTAGGGTATGTTTAAAGCTTGTTCTGGATTGATCACCTAGAAACTCGATATTAGGTTGTCAAATCGACACGAGAGTGTGGTTTGAAACTAGATGAAACCTAGAGTGAGCAAATTAGATAATTGCAAAGAGATTTGGATTAGATAATTTGTGAACAAATCAACTTGTGTTTAATGCTTGTTTAGACTTTAAGATTCACAAAGAGATTTAGTTTCTTAGGTTTTATTCATAGTAAATTTTTGCAGCGAGAGCTGGTTTATTTAATTATTGTGTTTGAGTTCTAGAGCTGGTACTTAATTCGATCCTAGCATAATTTATTTCGCATCATTACTTGATTTCTTGAGAAATTTTCTGAACCTAATGCCTTCCCATTCTTGAATACAAGCTATTTTTAATATTGTTTTTGCATTGTTATTTATTTAATTCATTATTATTTGCTTAGCTGAATTTCGAGACGAACAAATTTATTGTGAGACCGTTGAGTTCTTGTGGATTCGATCCTACATACTACCGTGATCTCTTAATTTGAGAGAGTAGCTTGAAGGGTTAATTTGAGCATATCACGAAATACCAACTACCAAATCGGACACTGAAATGTGTCCTTCGTCAAACTGTCTCTGTTCTTTCCCTGATATATGTACCTTTTTTTTAACAGTTATTTTCACCTCGAAATGATTTTATTATTCAGATATGAAGATTGGTTTATATTTTATAGTGAAGATGTAATAAGGCTCTTGACCGCAACATCCTCTGTTTTCTCTTGATGTTTTTTGTTGAAAAAAGTTTCTAGTGTAGATTGATGATTTTTAGTGTTCCTTCACGAGTAGGTTTTGAAGAGATTTATAAACAAGGAACATTGAAACTTATTAAGATAGATAAAAATGCTAGAAACTGAAATAGCTCAATGGAGTTTTATTAGATGCAAACAAAAAGGAAAGGAAACTTGAGGCTCTCTAATAGGTTTTTCCCCTTTTGAAATATCACATTTAGATATGAGTCGACGTTTAAGAACCCTAAATTATAATACCATTATACCAATAAGAATGAAGGAGTTTTTTTTTAGCAATTGAAGAGACAGTTACAATTGATGTTTGTTTCAATTTTTTAATGGAATGTTTCATTTGTTTCCGTGGCTCACATCCAAATTGATCTAGATATACAGTTCAGTCTTTGACAAAAAGAAAAAAGAAGGATACAGTTTAGTTGTTTTGTTATTTATTTTTTTGTAATACTACTTGGTTTTAATAGAGTATGGAAAAATATTGAGTATTCAATGCATGGAAAAAAATTAATAATTTTTCTTAGAATTTTTTCTTTTGTACTTGTTAAAAATTACTAATTATTTCAAAATAAATTGGTGTTATAGTGAATTAAATTATTCCGTTCATCTTCTTTGAAATTAGAAATGATTTCTGAGGCTAAGAGCAAAATATTTGACCAAACAAATCGTGTTATAGGGAAATTCCATTACCAATAATAAAAGTTCGCACTTTTTTCACATAAATATAGTTATAAAAGTATCCGTTTAAATTTAAAATTTAAAATTGTAATCCATATACTGACCAAAACGTACAAAAAATTGTTCTACCATGAGTGTTTGTGTATACTATCATAACACAAAAACTTTCTGATTATGTTACATCTTACCTGAAATGATCAATTTGTACACTGATATATGATTTTATGTGACATATTGTATGAATTATGATGACTTGATAAAAAGAAGATAATAGTAATTAATTTTAATGCATACTCAAGGAATGGTAAGAGGATCATGTGTCACAATAAAAGATATATATTGGATGGCCCATTATGGAAGACAATATCATCATTATCTGCTTGCCCATCCAGTTATGTCTCTCCACCTATGTCCACTGCCTTAATTATTTACAAACAACTTAATTACTAAACTTCGATCCCAAACACAGCATTGGATCATATACGATGTTTAGATACACCAATAACAATTTGACGTTAAACGGATCGAAGAAAAAATGCAATTCAGATTGAAACCCTTTGACTATGAATGTAGCTTATGATAATGTAATTTTACGTTAGTTGACCATAAATATATCTATATGTTCTAGTTTATATGTGAAATTATATATTTTGACGTATGTTTAAATTCTATTTCACCATAAATATAGGAAATAATTTTATTTTTACCTAAAATCATTGCTGAAAATGTATACATCTTTTACAAAAATTACTTTTCAAATAATAAATAGAACACTGTTTTTAAGTTTTATTAAACAAATAGTGTAGATTTTCAATTCATTAAGAAATTTCATTGCATACAGCAACCTTTAAACTGCTGCTAGTATAATTCTCTGCATAGTAAATCGTGAACCGACCTTAACACTAAGGTCCTGTGAAGTCTTATCTTATTTGCTATAGTTCGCTGAATAGTGAAGCATGCACCGACCATGACAATATAAGAGTATGGGAGCTTTGTCTATTTTTATTTTATTTTTAAATTACAGCAGACAGTAAAAGAACAATTTTTGAAATAACATTTTGACAAGAATCCAAGTATGCTTAGCTCAACCGGTTAAAAAGATTATAAAGTTATTAGATCCAAGTTTAAAAACCAAGTTTTACATTTGAAAATGAGATGATTTCTTGTGAATCTGCCACATATATTATCAAATGCCAAAGGTTTGAAAATTTCTTCTTTTACAAAATAAATTGTCCGGACGAGAACTTTCTATCGACACTGTTGTTTGGAGTTCGGTGGAGAAAGCAAAGTGTCTTTACTCTTTAGTGGAACATATGGAATTATGTATTTCTATATACATATATGTACATATATAGCACATTTCATGACATGTGTCTATTTTTTGAAACCATAGTTCAAGCTTATGGATTGAATTTGAAAAAGAAATAGCATCTTTAGAAAAACTATTAATCATATTTATCAAGAATTGGAGATAAAATTGACACATTATATAATTCACAGTAATATGCCGACAAAAATTCAATATTAACATAAAACCGTGGCTGAAGATTATTCACGATGAAAATTTTATATATATTCCCATCGCTTTTAATCATCTAAGTTTGTAAATTATAATTTATCAGGAATGGCAATGAAAAACAAGATATGGAGTGATTAATTTGATTCCACAAAATAAGACCGTAAGGTTGCTACGGTATGAGATTTTGTACTATCTTAGGTTCGATTAAGGACACAAAATATATAGAATCAAGAGTTAAAAACCATTAAAGCCATGATACATCAAGTTATCAACCAGTAATCAAACTTTATAACTCTGAGAACTACTATTCTTTTTATGGTTTATGTAGAAAAGTATGGAAAGAAAAGAACTAAAAGAGGCATAAAAGTCTTCTGCATTCCATGATTAACTTATGGGCCGAGCTCTCTCATTCCACACAAACATATACATACTCCTAAGTAGCCTTTTCTACCAACCTAAAGCTTTTATCTATTTTATTTTAGAAAGGACCTTTTTCTTTTCCCAATTATAAGTGAACAATTGGATCACTTAAATTATTGCTGTTAATTCTCTCAACCAATTATGTTTCAACATTCTCAAAGCTCATTTTTAGTGAAATCAGACTAATCAAGTATCAAATATCCACTAAATTAATAGGATCTACTCATCTACCAAATCAACTTCAAAGTCATATTCACAATAATATATATCACTATAACTATATACAACTATAACATTATCAATTATTGTTTACTGTTTTAGGATGATGCGTTTCCTAGAACAAGTGCTTGATAGAGAAGGAAAAATATTTCTATAAATCACATCAAGTTTGACTAAGGGGAAAAAACACACACCATCGTCAATTCTAACTCTAAAATAATTGAATTATTAGATCAGCATGACGCTGAGACTGAGTAATACCCCCATATGATATAGACATGTGTATTTTCTGCCAAGACATTTGATTTAGACATTCGATGTCCATAAGCTTTTATGGTTTTCTATCATTCCTAATTCATGATGGGTCATCCACTCATAATCCTTTCAAAGATCTAGCTATGTGTTGGATTCTGCCTAAGTGTTTGAGTTACTCTAAAGGAAAACTCTTCCAGAGACAAAAGGTTTCAGTTAAAGGAGAAGGAGAAAATACAAGGAACTCACGTGTTTTCTTTTAAGTGCAAAAGGATAGGAACGTAATTAACTCCTATCTAACATGTTGCTGTCTTTTGTCTTCTTCCTTTATATAAGAAAAAGAGAGCAAGATGAGGGTTTGAGTGAGGCGGCTGGGAGTGTCCAGTTCGCCTCTAGGGTTTGTGTAACCGAAACCAAAGCTTTCTAGTGGATTTCCGAGTTAATCTCGGCGAGATGTAGCGTTTCCGGTTTGGAAACGTGAACTCGTTAAAGTGTGTGTGTGCTCTCTCTATATCTTCTTCATTCTTTTTCTTAAGTCAACACAAGAGAGATCCAAAGTTTCATGAGTGATTGTGAGAGATTCCGCATAAAACAAGTTATAAATTCAATCTTTCTTCTACAATTGGTATCAGAGCAAGGTTGGAAGCTCAAGATCGAAGAAAGCTCTGAACTTTCTCACTAGTCATGAAGTCTGGACGTGTGGAAGCAGAGATGCTTGATGGTAGAGGTGTCTCATATCCTGGGAAAAGAAATTTCAAGTCTTTATCAAGAAAGACTCAAGCTTTACAAAGAAAGGAGCAAGCTTTGTCAAGAAAGTTACCGCCTTTATCAAGTACAAAGAAGAATAAGAAGACGACGGTTTATGGTTGAAGTCGTCTGAGATGAAGGAAGGAAGATTCACAGAGAAAGATCCATTTAACATGGATGTTTTCGGGTGTTGTGAACACAGAAAAATCTAAAGGAAAGATCCAGAGACTGAAAAGAGAATATTCATCAAGAGAAGTGTTCTTGATATGTTTTGAAGAAACCAGTTTGAGGTTGATGAGTTGTGGAAGTCTCTGCAAGTATAAGTTGGATTATCACTCAGGGAAAACATGAGTTCGGTTTCAGCAACTCAATATCCTGAAGTAAGAATCCTATATATCTTCAACCTAAAGACTCAAATCTAGTGGATGTTTGGTCGGTTTATGCTGCATTCACAAGATATTACTGTGAGGTTTTGGCATAAGTTGTTTCTGGTCATTTTCTTCTGCACATTAAAAGGTTTGAAATCTCTACAAGATATGCACTCTATCTTTACAAAAGAGGTCAAGGCTCAGATCTGGTGTCAGGTTGTGTTTTGGTCAAAGATGTTTGTTTGAGTTAGATGCAGTGTGGTTGTTTCAGAACAGTTAAATGGATAACAGTTGGTGACACAAGTGAATCTCAGGAACTAGGGGACGCCTTAGAAGTCAGATCAGTTTGTGTCTCAGATGTCTGTTGGTTATCATTTAAGGTTTCAAGGTTCAGACTTGAAGAGAGTTGCAGATGGGTGAAGAAACAAAATCAGAACTCAGGTTGGAAACAATATTAACGCATGTGCTTTGAAGGTTTCAGTTTTGAGTTTGTGATTTGAGAAGGTTTGTTCAAAGGATCAGTCTCAGTGAAAAGGTTTTTAGATTCTTGTTAATCTAAGAAGCTTAGAACGCTGATGATTAAGGAGCAAAGTAAATCATCAATGGAGCTTTGAAGCAGTCTAATAAATCCAAAACAAAAGTGGATCAGATTGCAGGTTTTGTTGTTGTTTCATTTTGTGGCACATGAATATTGGAACAAATGAATTCATGTTGAAACAACAAACAAGTGCATTCTCGAAAAATGAACAAGCCAAAGGTTCATTAAAAGGAGAGCAGAGAAGGTCATTAAGTCAAGAAATAATCAGCTGGGATGTTTTACAAAACCAAGATGGATCATGTCGTGACAATAACATGATGTGTGATGGTTTTGAGCATAGCTATAAGTATGCTCAATCTAGAGCAGTTGTGACACAAGGAATTCGTGTCTAAGCCTGACTACAATGATGATGAAAGATTAACAAAGCTGATATTGAAATCAGTGACAAGAAACCAAGTTAAAGGGAGATGGTTTCAAGCTCTTATGATTTAAAAGGAATTGAATCTAGGAGAGAGATAGATAAGCTGGTTATGGAGCAGCTAAGAATTGAGAAGACTCAAGGCTAAAGATCTGCAATTGGCAAGTCTCTTGACATTGCTCAGTTTCTTGTTAATGGAAGTTTCAGAAATTTCAACAAGCAAGTTGATATTTTCTGCAAAGAATATGGATAAAGAACAAGAAAAGTTGCAGAAATCTTAAAGACTGATGGATCTAAGTCTGGATGCTTAGAAAAGGAGTCAAGCTAGATTATCCCATAACAAGTTATCGCTTATCAAAGATTAGTATGGCTGAATAGTCAATATATGATCAGTTTGGTGGATCACAACCAAACTGGGAGCTTAAAAGAAGCAAAGAGTTCTTGGAGATTCTTCTAATACACAAAAGAGTTTGGATTGGCTGATAATGGTGAGAACAAAGGTCTAAGGTCAGAGTTAATTTTTTCATAAACAAGAAGCCGTGATGAACAAGTAAGATACAAAGATACACAGAGCATGTGTATGTGAAGATCAAAGTGACTGTGAAGTGTATGAAACTCGGTGAGTAATACAAGAAGTAAAGTTGAAGTTGGAAGAGTTTTATTTCAGGTGGAGCCGTGAATCTACAAGTTTGTAGTTCACACCATTAGGTGTTTTTTGGCTTCAGGTGGAGCATTGGTTACTTCAAAGGTCTTCTCAAATTATTTTCAGTTCGTTAACTGTCTGGGAGGTTGGTTGTTAGCTTACTCGAGTACAATTACAGAGGATAATGTCACTGGTGAAAAGAATAAGAGTATCTTAGTGTGTAAAGAAGAGTGTGAAGTCAAGAACAAGAGAATGTCTGCATATCCAAAGCCAAATCAGTTTTCAATATGAGAGAGTTATAAAAGAAAGGTTCTCAGTTTTTTGAAAAGAAGCTTGGTACTGGTTTAGACATTCAAAGATGAGTTGCAGGTTCTAATGACTCCGAAAAATAGTAATATGTGGCTTGAGATGAGAAGTACAGAAGTTGCAAGGTGCAGGTTGCAGGTTGCAGGTTTTAGAAATTGCAGGTTACAGTGGTTTATAATAATTGCAAGTTTTGATAATTCAGAAAGGAAAGAAACTGCAAAAGAGACAAGTGCAGAGATGCAAAGATGTCTCAAGGTCTGTTACTTCAAAGAAAGTGGAAAATGTTGCACAGCCAGCATGGTAAACAAGTTCATTTACAAGAAGCTACAAGCAACTCAAAGACAAGTCCCAAAAAAGGACATAAATGCAAGTTTTTTCAAACTGCATTTAGAAGAGATCAATCTGATTGTGTCTTGTGCATCATAAGAAGACTTGAAAAATATTCTCAGAGGTTGAATCACTTGTAAGTAAGCCAAGTGAAGTTTTATCAGTGAGTTAAGCATGCTGAGTGAGGAACTGATGAGTGAGAAGAAGTGATGTCAAGTCTAAGAATGAGAATGATGCAAGTACCATTATTTTTCGGTAAAGTCTGTATACTAGAGAACATGTTACAGGGCTGTTCTACAGCTAAAGAAGCACATCTAGAGCTCAAGATTTGATGTGAAGAGGGCTGTAAGGAGTTGTCTCGGAAGCATCACAAGTTTTGTGGATAAGAGACAAGGTTAAAGGTTACTAGCAATGATTTTTTATTTCAAGCTGGTGGCAAGAATTTGTTTTTCCAGAGATTGAACAAGGAATTTGTGTCGAAAGTCTTCATAACAAAAGAGGGTTATGAGGCGTGTTTTGTTAGGTTAAACGGCGGTACAAGTTAGTTCAAGATTCAAGTGGTTAAACAAATGGCTGTAACTGAGGTTATGTTACAGGGATGAATCAAGGATTGTTTCAAGATAGAAGCATATCTAATTCAGGTTTTCTGCATATGATTCAAGGATAGTTTGCTTTCAAGCTCAGTGCACATGAGAAGAATCAAGAGTCGACAAGAGAATCAGTTTTTTGCAGAAGGATACAAGGTTATTTACAATCAGTAAATCAGGTTCATGGTGTCTAAGCAGAGGCCATGGAAGAAGACTGTGTGATTGATTCCAAGATATGAAGAGATGAATACAAGTTCAATGCAAGAGAATGCTAGCAAATTGAAGAGACAGCGGAGTTGATGACTTGGGAAGATTGTGTCGAATCACAGCCTGGAGTCGTTCATCATATTGTCTAAGGCATTGAGATTTAAGCATGGTTAAAAGATGTTTAACTTGCAGGTTATTGAAGATTGATCTGATTCATCTTTAAAGCGTCAAATTGAGAAGCTAAGACAAAGTTTGGAGAAGTCAAAGAAGATGCTGGAAGTTTGATGGAGAAGAAACGTTGTTTTGTTTCTCAAAGACCAATGATTGCAGAGATGGTGTTCAAGGTTGATAAGAGTGAAGCAGCTTAGCATCAAGCTGAAACTTTTACTAAGATGTCAACAATGAGCAAGTTCTCAAAGTATCACCAAGGCAAGGTGAAGATCTAAGGGTCCGAGATGGAAATCAAGAAAGCTAGAAAGGAAAGCAAAGAGAGTTAACACTAAGGCAAGGTGGAGTTTTGTTGGATTCTGCCTAAGTGTTTGAGTTACTCTAAAGGAAGACTCTTCTAGAGACAAAAGGTTTCAGTTAAAGGAGAAGGAGAAAATACAAGGAACTCACGTGTTTTCTTTTAAGTGCAAAAGGATAGGAACGTAATTAACTCCTATCTAACATGTTGCTGTCTTTTGTCTTCTTCCTTTATATAAGAAAAAGAGAGCAAGATGAGGGTTTGAGTGAGGCGGCTGGGAGTGTCCAGTTCGCCTCTAGGGTTTGTGTAACCGAAACCAAAGCTTTCTAGTGGATTTCCGAGTTAATCTCGGCGAGATGTAGCGTTTCCGGTTTGGAAACGTGAACTCGTTAAAGTGTGTGTGTGCTCTCTCTATATCTTCTTCATTCTTTTTCTTAAGTCAACACAAAAAAGATCCAAAGTTTCATGAGTGATTGTGAGAGATTCCGCATAAAACAAGTTATATATTCAATCTTTCTTCTACACTATGTCTAGTTTTTTTCTGAGAGATTTTATAAAACACCATATCTAAAATAATATATAGGGTGAGTTGGCTATATAAGTATATGCTTTTATTTGCAAAAAAATTACAACGGTGACAAAACTGTCAAAAAAAGTTTATAAGTAACATAATATCATGCTAATCCAACTTGTCCAACGTATTGTGTTCAAGTGGCGATGACTTAAAAAAGAGTGAGGACCTATACCATGAGTTCGACTTCTGCATTGAACAAAGTCATGATCCATTGTAGAAGTCGACGGGATTTACTGGCGTATCAATCGGTATTGCGTTGCAAAATGAGCGTTGACTCTTCAGTTGACTATCCTTGGACTAAGTTTTTTTTTTCAATCAAGCTGTCCAATTATTGGAAACTTTTTTGGACAATTTAAATCTGTTGTGGTTGGACCATATGTTTTATGGACCACAGTATGAATGTATGATGCTGATCCGGGTCATCAAAACTACAGAAATCAATTCCAATTTAAGTTTTTACTTATTGACATTTGTATTTTCGCAAATAAATTTTCGCAAATAAATCACCAACTTATAGTTGAGAATTTAGAATTAGCTCTAATACAGTAGTACTTTAATAAATAAATGAAAAAGGTATTGATAAAGTGTTACTAAAATTCAACAAATAAAGTTTTCACAACTTAAGCGTAATAAATAAAAATTTATATTTTTAACTAAAATGTTTATGTTTATGTAAAACTCAAAATAGTCTTGTCTAAAAACTAAAGTAATTTAATTTGTACAGAAATTTAATAGTTAGGTCCTCTTAAGTCATACAAATCTCAAACTAAATCTATTTTGATTTTTCTAGGAACACAGAATAGAAAAGTGCCATGAATTTTGTTTACTTAATCAAATGTGCATCAGTGCATGCGTATAAGTTTTTAAAGCATCGCTTATGACCGTCCGAAGTCAACATTCTGGACCCAAGAAAAAAGAAAGTATAAATAAATGGGAACACTTTAAAATGAAACGTATATGAATTGTAGTTTTTTTTTGATAAAAATATATGAACTGTAGTTGGACCGAAGTCTCTGTTACTCGCATTCTACGGTTTTAGATTAGAAGCGAAAACAACCTTTTAGGTTTTGCTAAGTGAAGACAAAAGGAAAAAAAAAATCCTAAAATGATAGCGTAAAACTTGAAACTTGAAAATGATAGGGTAAAATCCTAAAATGTAAATTTTAAACAAAGCAAGTAATTTCAAGAAATTAAAGATTAAAAGCTATAAGAAAAGAAGAAACTGCACAAACTTGAGCATTGTTGGATAGTAATCCTATAAAGAAGATATGTCTATTTCCAAAGATCACAAGTCTAAATCGATCAATGAAGAGTTTATTACATTTGTGTGCCATAAATTGATAAAAGCAATATAGTTAAACATCTATAAATTAATACTCCATAAATTAATATCTCGCTAAATTAATAATTTTTTCCGATCCTAAATTGATATTTTGACCTAAATTTCACTTTTATAAATTAATAAGCTCGATAAATTAATAAAATATTATAAAATACATTAGTTCCAATATTATTAATTTTTAGAAGTTTTACTGTATATACATCTATTGCTGAGTTTAGGGTTTGAAATGAAGCGGTTATTTTATTTTATTTTATTTTGTTAATGAAATGAGGTGGTTATTGAGTGTAAGGATAATTAGTTTGCTCGACAACAAAATTGTTCATACATATTTTGATTTGTTTATGGAACACAAGTACAAATAAAAAGAACCAAACGGGTTGGAAGACCACAAAAATCCTGGCTAAGCACATTTGTTTGCTAAAATTGAACTACTTTAATTTTATTATGATAAAGATTCAACTGATTAATTGGTTTGAAAATACATAAAGGATCGTAGGTTTGAAAACTATAAGACAAATAATTAACGTTAAATTTGAGGAAGTTTTTGAGGATATAAACTTTAAAATATTGAGAAAAACGATCTAGTAATATGAAAATTTAGAATGTTATATCAATAAGACATCTTTATCTCAAAAATTAATAATAATGATAATTTATTTGCATTTTCGAAATTTTAATTTAGTAAAAATGTAATTTTTGAATTCAAGCTATGATTAAAGTGTCTTATCACAATAAAAAAAATTATTTTTCAAAAATCTAGACATAAGATATTTTTCAAATTGTCCCCAACATCCGATAAAAAAAAAGAAAATTCAAATTTATAAAAAATAAATAGGGTATTTTTCAAATATAGAGAAAACTAACTAACATATATTAACTAAAAATAAAATAAAAATACATCATGTGCACGGGTTCTCTTCTACTTGGTACAATGGCTGAAAAAAACTGTTTATGATTTTTTTTCATTGAGTAGCTCCACAAATCCATATCAATTATGGTGTTATTTTAGAACTGGATATTTACTTCTTTTAAAAGACTTGGTTTTATTGTTTAGTTCGTTTTAAAAAACAATTTGATATCTTTTTAAGACAAATTTATCTTACTTGATTTTTTGATAATGAAAGATTTCTTGAAATATAGTCGAGTTTTATAAAGCAAGTACTCCCTCTCTTTCATTAAAAGTGTAGTTTAAAGTTCTTACAAACAAATTAAGAAACATTGAAATTCTTTTCTTCACCATTCATTAATACACTAAACAAGTTTTTTCATTGGTTATCACATTAAAATAATAGGGGTAACAAAATAAATCTTATTAAAAATCTGCATTGAAAATCCAAAACAACATTTATTTTGTAACAAAAAAAAATCCTAAAACTACAAATAAAGTGAAACAGAAAGAGTTAATAAGAAGAAAGACTTCCTAAAACAAGTGACATGCTGTCTCAGAAAATAGGAATGATCGGTGTTATATCCCAAATCGCTGATACCTACTATTAAAATGTAAAACATGCATTTGTTTTCTAATACTATTAAAGATTATATACTTTCTTAACAAAGGATTTTAAAAGTATTTTTGTGATCAAAAGAACTCAACTAACCCTTATTTTCATAAGGTAATCTAGCAATTAAATTACTTTTAAGGATTATTCTAGTTTTTTTTATTGATAAAAGGGTTATTCTACTTATTCCCCCTTCTTTATATGAATATTAGTTTTTGGTTAGGACAAAATGTCCTAATTTCATGTTTGTTTTCAGTTTATTGAGTTTTTAGATCTTCCAACTCTTTCACAATTTTCTTATGATCTTACTTAAAATTTACTTTTACCTCTTACTCAAGAACTACCTCTTTTTCAGCTTGGCAAACCAAAATTTTAGTGAAAGTCATGGTCTATATGGGTCGCTACACTCCACTTGAAATATTTTAAAGAACGTTAGAGAAGAAGAGTTTTGAAGAATTTATGTGTTATCTTATTAGAATGAATCGATCACATATTTATATTACATAAGTGTATCTTTATCTCTAAATGCTGAATATTGAAAAATATATACAAATGATATCATGGAAACTAATTGCTGATATTAAGGGATCTAATTTAGAGAGATTCAATGTCTTATTGTGATTCGATATCTCATCATTTCTCTTACCCAAATTTAATCATGGAAATCTTATTGCTTTTGAATATACTTCTATATAGATCAGATCGACAAAAAATGACTTTAAATCGTATCGAATAACTTTTTTATTTTTTAAAATTTAGTATCGAATATCCTGCGATATAGAGTTATCTTAAGCGGAATTTCTAAAAATTAAAGTATATTTTAACAGTGACTGCTAAATTAATTATTTTACATTGTTAAACATGCATGCATTTAGATGTAGCTTTGAACCTGAGATAAAGAAGCTTGCAGCTCGTAAAACCTTTATCTATTTTAGCGGTTACTGGAATTGCAAAATTTTCTTAAGATGAGTTGGTAATGAGTTACATATTCCGAAGTTTTGAGTTTAGAGTTTAATTTTTGTACTCTACATTTTGCTTATTTTTTTGTTTTCAAAAAGTCAGTGCTTTCAAAATTTCGTAACCGCTCTGCATGCTTTATCATATTCTTGAAAATTGTGAACTTATTGTAAATTAGTAATCATGATAAAAAAAATACTATGTACCTTAAAAAATAATATTGATGAAACCATAAAAGTATTATTTATATTTTCAAGTGATAGTAAGCTTGAACACGTGGAAGTGAATGGAACAAAAAATACAAATCACATAAATTGACCAACACAATTTGTAACGGTACAAACTACAAAAAGACATAATGCTCTCTAACTTTTTTGTCTGTACAAAATAACTGTATTTAAGCGTTTCTTTCTAAAGCCTCTCAAGTAAAACGTTTTTTTCAAATCCCCGTAAGAAAAAGAAAAATAGAGTAAAAAACGGTATATTAGTGTTTTTTTTTCTCCCCATATTTTTTCCATTTTCTTAAAAGAGAACATATACATTAAAATGAATTCAAAACAACCCAAAAGTCGAAGAACTCTCATCATTTAGCAACAAATCCCAACTGCTAAAGTCATCAATATCCCACAAACTCATCATATTGTTCTCTATAATGTTGTCAACACCATTATTATTACCACAATTATCGGACCAATCAAAATCCGGAAACTGCAAATCCTTCAAGAAACTCGAATCATTAGAGGAATTCGAAGAAGTAGCCGTCGATGAAGACAATGAAGACATTTCAGAGTTGTTGCAAAATATCCCAAAACACTCTGGATCAATCAGAGGGACTTCTTCTACACTATACTCAGGATTTATCGCCATAAACTGATCATCATCTTCCATGTTCTTGATGTTGCTTTCTTTGGTTGGTTCCACTAGAGGCTTCTCGATAAGTTCTTGTAAAGGCATTTGATGATTCTCCAGCTTCTTTAAGGGTTTTTCATCTTCTTGTTCGACGATAGAGAGTGGTTTATGAGTAAGAGGATCAATCCCCATTTTTCTCAACTTCTTCTTGATATGAGTGCTCCAATGGTTCTTGATCTCGTTGTCTGTTCGTCCTGGTAAATGAGAAGCTATCTTTGACCACCTTCACATACAAAAACAAAGTCTCAAAAACAGAGCACGTCGAAAAACTGAGAACATCAGAAATTTAGACGAAACTTAGAGATCAAGTAATTAAAGTTTTTGTAACCTGTTGCCGAGTTGAGAATGAAGATCAATGACCATCTTCTCCTCATAATCAGAGAGAAGACCTCTCTTAAGATCTGGTCGGAGATAATTAGTCCAACGAAGTCTACAACTCTTGCCACATCTGAGAAGACCAGCAAGCTTAGGAACAGCTCTCCAACAACATTGTCCATTAGTGAGGATGAAGTTTATGAGCTTCCTGTCTTCTTCTGCAGTCCATGGTCCTTTCTTCAACCCTACTTTGTCACAACATGGTTGTCTCCCCATTTCTCTCTCTCTCTTTGTGTTCTTCTATTTTGATCAATGAGTAAAAACAGAGGATATACTCTGTTTTGTTTTTCTCTATCTCTCTGTCTCTATCTCTCTCTCTGACAGAGTAAATGTTTATTGCAAGTTGAAGACAGAAGAGTTGTGTAAGCATGGCAACCACCTATTTATATGCATAGATATGTTTATGTGTGTGTGTATCTATAGGTTGATTTTTAAAGAGAGCAAAAAGAATGTAAGGATAAATTTTGAGCACTAAGATTTTATAATTCAACCTTTTTCATATAGAGGTGGTCCATTTTCCCCTTTTTCTTTTCTAGCATTTTCTTTATGTAACACTTCATTTTCTTTATTATTATTTAATAAGTTAATAATTTTTATCTCCTGAATTTTAAGTTTGAATATTATGTATAAAAAACAAACACGAAAACGCACCGAGCAGGTTTCTTGTTGTAACGGCCGGCCAAGGACTGTCTCATTCGGCCACTTTTGGTATTGAAAAATTGGGATTTTTCTATCCAATTTGATTCTAACATTACCTATTAGAAATGAGTTTTCTAGCTCTGCAACAAAACCACTCAACATCGATAAGATAGTAAACATTGTAAAGATTTTTGGAATTGAGATAGCCATTCCACCCATTTAATCAAGATAATCAAGCCGAGTTCTATCATAACTCGTTTCTTGGCAATGCCGCAATTGTCATTGATCAAAAAGGAAATCCAAAAAGAACTCAGAGTTTTTGGGGGCGATTTTATGGAAATTGAGACAATTAAATTGTATTGAAGTAGCTTTATTAGCTTCAATGGGAATTTGATGAGTTGATCCGTCTATGAAAAACTTTAACTGGTTCATTCGAAGAAATACGAAAAAATGAACTAATTTTTTTTATATGATTGATCGAGTAAAGTTAGAAAAAAAAAGAACAAAATATTCAGAATTCGTAAATCATAGAAAGAACAAAAAAATAGATCGTTACCACTCTAGAATTAGGTTATTGCCACTCTAGAGTTATGTTTAGTATCTTTCTAATAAGTTTTTGTTTGTCTTTTTTTTTTGGTCTTTCTTATATAGAAAATGACTATTTCACTTTGTTTTTTCGGTGCATATTCTTTTGAAATTTATCCATTCCACCAATTTCGGAGCGGCAAGGGATTCGATCAATTTCTCAAATCTTGAGCAATATTATCCATTTGTTTTTGGCAATATATCATATCATTTGAAGTTTATCCAATCCGCCAAGCTCGGAGTGGCAAAAGATTATGTCCATTCCTCAAATTTTTAATATCATTATCCGTTTCTTTAAATATTTTTTACTTTGTAAATAATTACCTGATTTGGACCGTGATTAAATTATGTCCAAACAACAAATTAACTAACTAGAATCGAACTAAAATTAATCAATTTTTATCCATACCGAACAAAAATTATTTTGTAGAACCGTACTGAGTGATCCGAATTAACAAAAATTTACTAAAAATAATATAATTATATACACACACATATATTTTTTTCCCAAATCCAGACCAAATCATTAGTAGAATTTTTTTTATACTAGTAGAATATAATAGAAAATAAAATAAAATAAATAAATACTTTTCATTAGTAGAATATTTTTTTTCCAAATCCAGACCAAATCATGACCGATCCAAAAAAAAATTCATGCGGAACCAAAATAATATTATGTTCTATTAAGGATCTATTTTCAAAAACCTAAAATACCCAATCCGAATCGATTTGAATACATGAATGTCCAAACCTGCTTTTGCATATCGTTTTGAATTGTCCCTGAAGACTCTTCGAAGTTATAGTCAAAAGGAACAAATGTGACTGATTGACCAAAGTTCAATCTGTTGTTTAGGTAATCTTAGGGGTGTGTGGCTAGTGGCTACATGATAAGAATATATTGAAATTTTTGGAAGGTAAATATGATTCATATTATATGAACAAAACAACTACCTTAAATCATGGAGTTCCAACCGATGTCATGGATCATTGGAAATCTTTTGAAATTATGACTAATGGTTCTAAGGAAACTTGTCAAACGATTCGTTCTTTCTGCCAATCCTTTTTGTAATAAGCATTAAGGAGGGAATTTATAGGAAAATACACGAGTCATGACATGAATTAAGCTTTTAGCTTTACATAGGTATGTTTTATCTAGGTGACTAACCAACTATGACTTTCTTTTGGACGTTAAGACAGAACCAGATTATTAAATCAATTACTATACAGATTGTTGTTTTCGTCCGGAGTGTTTTTTTTTTTTTTGCGTACTGTAACGCTCACATCACTTTGTACGTATTAGTTAAATGTCTTTTTGGCTATGCATGAATGGTGGTTGGCCAGTTGGGAATATTGGGAAGTGGCTAAAATCACGTTTCCCGACAAAAGCAATTTTGCGGGTCGACTTACAAGAGTCTATCGTGTAACCGATACTCGGAATATTTTCAGAATATTTTATCGACCAGCTTTAGTATGTATATTTTGGTGAGCTTAGTCCACATATGAGCTTATAGTACAGATGTTGCGGTTGTAACCCAACAATATCACCTTAAATATAAAACTTACTAATCTAAGATAGGTATCTATGATGTTCGGTTATTAAGTGTATGAAATCTCGTATATTCATAAAGTGACAAGGTTAACAAAAACACACGCAAATTCTCCTCGATTTTTTCATGATGGAATACTCTCTCCGCAACATTCGGATATACGATGGACGGTTTTGCAGGTACGCCATCCCTATAATGGACAAGTTCTGTTCACAACACATGAGGCCACGACGAACGACTCTATCTGCAGCATTGTTGCGTTATCTGGGGTTCGAACCCCAGACCTAGTATAGAAGTCTTTTAAACCCTCAACCAATGAGCCAAATGTGCTTCCACAAACAAAAACATTTACCATATAATTATTTACTTTGACGTTTTTGCTTAACAAATATCTCTATACTATTAAAAAAGAGGTATTCGTGGACCTATTGCCAAACATATTTTCAAGATTACTTAAATAGAATACTTTCAGCTTTGCATCCAAACACTATTTATTTCATTATCTAATATTACAAATCCTTACAACCAAACACAATTATTTCCTTATCTAATATTGCAATTTAATAGTATGAATTATGATTCTTCTATCATATTTGTTTGATCTTATTTTCAATTTATTTTGGATAATTATATAATACATATAATTAATAAAAACTTTAGATTTTTTTTTCTGCATATGTTGTGATTCAAATTTTTAAAAACAAACATATATTATTCAATTGATGAAGAAAACATGTGTGGTCTACACTCCACATAGGCTAAAACATTTAAACAATGATTCAGAGATATATTATTAAAAAGACCAAAATGATTCCAAATACGAATGAACAATAAGTTTTACTTATCATGCGTTCAAATTTATACGTTTTATTCGGTTTAATCCAATTTTAGTTTAACCAATTTAAACTTTTAAAATATATAAATATTTAAAGTCTGAAATGTTTTTAAAATATTAATAAGATTTAACTGTATAAAAATTATAAAATATTAATAATATTTAAACTCTATGAAAGTTTTTAAAAATTAATAATATTTAAACTCTATAAAAATTTAAAATATATAGAAAACATGACCATTTAAAAGAAAACTTTGAAATAACCCAAATTATATTTCTTTAAATAAAATGTTTGTTAAAAAACAGTACAAAGATGTTTCAGGAACCAAAAATATTTTGTATTTCCTTTTATATTTTTCATAATCATTACATTAACAATAATTATTTCTTTTCAATGCAATTAAATCCCTTAAATATTTGATTTACATAGACATATTTTTGTTTAAATATTAAGTCATCAAGATCTTTGATTTAAATAATTAATATATTAAATATATATTAATACGTTTGTTTAGATAAATATTAAAATTTGAAATTAGTTTTATATATTAAAATATAGAAAAGTTAAAAATTCAACATAGATTTAAAAAATAAGAAATCTCTATATTGTTATTTGAGAAGTACATTTTAAAAGATAATTTATATGTGGTAGTTATTATCAAATGCAACTAACGATATACTAATTTTTTTTTATTTTTTTTTACAAATGATATAAATAAAATTAAAAATAATCTAAAACATCATAATGATCAACGGGTTTGTAAAATCACTATATGGATATGTTGTAACTTTTTACTCAAATGCTTGCCCATTAGACTAAAATAATCAAATTCAAAACATGTAATT
Organism: Cardamine occulta; assembly: GCA_028015245.1. NCBI lineage: Eukaryota > Viridiplantae > Streptophyta > Magnoliopsida > Brassicales > Brassicaceae > Cardamine > Cardamine occulta. The sequence continues at coordinate 5,711,930 of CM051366.1, forward strand.
ATATTAAATAGATCGGTTACGGGACGTAAAACTTCCAAGTGATACGGAATATGATGAGTTTTTGTCCCAAAATGGACAGATAACTAATTTTATAATACTGACTAATATATATATATAATACTAGAGCTACCTATTTATAATAATTAAACTTTAATACAAATAGATTAAAATTATCAATAAAAATAGATAATTATATAACAGGAATTGATTATAGAATGGAAAGTTTCTGATGAGTACTGGACATGACAGGTTTTCGTCCCAAAATGGACATATTTAAGATAAATATTGGATAAATAATCATATAATATATACTAAAAATAATATATATATCAATATAATGAAATTTGTTTTTGAATTAGTAATATGATCTGGTAAAAAACAATGTAATTGTATGACATCATGGGTTATAAGAGACCGCCAAAAGCGATTAATCTCCGTATATGTTTTGTTTTTTGGTATTGATAGATGATGTTGATACATCTTTTGGTTTTTATTTAATTATAAATTTTTTTATTTAGATTAATTTAATATCTAATTCAGTGGGATTTGCTCTAAATTATTTCAATGAGAATAAATAACATAAATGATTTGGCATAGGTTTGAAGCATATTATAAACAACAAAAAAACAAAATACTATAAATATATGTTAAACAAAAAATATTTCTAAACCATAAAAATAGTAAATTTACTTACCATAATAAAATACAAATATTTAGTAAAAAACAAAAATGACATATTTATATTTAAACAATTGACATGCGGTGTACCGCGGGTTTGAATCTAGTATCTTATATAATAAAATAAGATTACAATTCTGTTGAGCTACGAGACGCTGCCATGTGTCTCTCACAAATTTGATGCTTTTGTCCTTCTCTAATTTCCTTGTTTTATATTTTTTTTCTTTCTAACCAATAATTTTACCTATTGTAAATTAAAAATTCGTTTTAAAAAACTTTTCAAAAATCAAATCATGTTGACTCAAACTCTTAATCTCTACAAAAATTTTAAGTCAGACATTCAAATCAAATACTTTAATTTCATTGAAACAAAATTCAAATCACGTTGACTCAAACTATTAATCTCTATAAAAGTTATAAAAATAGACTTTCAAATCAAAAATTTTAATTTCATAGAAACATAGATTAAATAATACTACCACAATGATTCTAATATAAATTAAAAATAAATTTTTTTTTAAAAAATGTTTCCCAAGTATCAAACCACATAGACTCTTTTATTGTAGAAGTGAATTATTTTGATATTAATATCAATTTTAGAGTAATAATAATATTAATTTTTAAAAAATAACTATGAAAACTCAAATATTATGTGATTTGAAATACCAAAGTTAGTAACAAATATGTAATAGTATTTAAATATTTATGGATAAATATTATTAATAAAATAGTTGGATTACAAAGAAAAATAGACTAATAAAATAAGAATAATATGAAACCATTTCTATAATACTAAAACAATGAACAAAAATATGAAATATGGAACAATAAAACCAACATTAAATAATAAATATGTATATTAAAGTAATAAAACTCGTGCAACGCGTGAGACTTGTCCTAGTATTTGATATTATAGTAAATTCATCATCGTAGTCAATATTGGCGAATTTTAAACAACAAATTTAACATTGGTAAATGATTATATTATTGCAATACATTTTGGTATGATTTTGTTTTTACTTATCCAAATATCATCTATTCTAATTTCAACAAAAAAAATAAAAAATATATAATATATTGTATGAATTTTTTTAACAACCTACCGTAGTTAACAAATGACTAATTGAGTTGTTGCTCACGTACATTACTTGAAAAGTTTGAGCCTTAACTTTACAACGTGTATATCGTTTGTCTAAAATACATCCAACGTTTTTATACGGTGTAAATAACTTATTATGAGTGTAGAATCGTAACTGAATTGAGAATTTAGTAGACTTATACCTATTTTTTCTGAAATAATCCAGTTAGCTAGATTCAAGCTTGTGTCTTTCTAAAAACAATGGAAAAACAGTCTTTGAGGTAGAAGATGAAGTTAGCAATAAGAAGAAATGTAATGCAGGATCACACAAGCGATTTTAACGAGTTCACGCCCGTTAACAAGGGTCGATATGTCTTGCCGAGTCACTACTCGAAATCCACTAGTGTTCAAGAAAAAGATTACAACGTGAACTATAAGCGATCCACTCTAATGCCTTTCACTAGCATTTAAATCTTACTATATTAGTTCAGTGGCGGACCCAAAAAATATTTTTAGGGGAGTCAATTTTATTAAAGAACTGGTATATTTCTAAAATTATGTTAGAGTTTTATATAATTTAATTATCTAAGTTTTAAAAGTAGATGAAAGAAGATAAGTGAAAGCAAATATTACTCTTAAACAATGGACTATGGCCCAATAATCAGAAATATGAATATATATATAGCGGGCATGACATGGAATCGATCGTGGGTTTGGGGGGTCAAACTATCTAAAACCAACCAGTAGAGCCAGCATTCTTTATTAAATAAGTTACGAAATTTTTGATATATATATTTAAGGGGTGTCAGTTGACCCCCCTTTTCTTTACATGGGTCCGCCGGTGTATTAGTTCCTATGTCTAGAGAAACAAGAACAATTAATATAGGAATATAGAAACCGTATATTCTAGTCAGCTTATAATCGCATAAGTTTAAGAGTCTTTTACTCTTGTATATTCTCTCTTTAATATCTGTATATTGTTTTTCGCTTATTGTATGATCTCTCTCTGTATATAAGCAGAGTCTTACTCATGAATAATGTATGTAATTCCATATCTTCATTATGGTAGCAAAGCACAATAGGAATTAACCTATTTTTTTCTCTTCTTCTTCCTATCGCTTCCGCCGCATAACCTGTCTAAAGCTTCTTCGTCTTTGTTTTTTTTTCCCAACACTCTGTTTCTCTCTTTCTGTTCGACTTATCTATTTTCTTCATATCATTATGTCGGATTCTACAGCTGAGAGGACCTCGGTTTTTAATGCACATGATCCTCAAAGCACTCTTTTGTCCGTTAACATGTCAAGCATCACTAAACTCACATCTCTCAACTATTTGATGTGGAGTCGGCAGGTTCGTGCTCTCTTTAAGGGTCACGAACTGCATCATTTTATTGATAACACCAACTCTGTTCCATCTCCGACAATACAGATTAACGGTGTTGCTGCCCCAAATCCTGCCTACACGCCATGGAGAAGACAAGACCATCTTTTGTATAGCTCCCTCATTGGCGCTATATCTCTTCCTGTGCAGTCCGTGGTCTCAACTGCAAGTACCATCAAAGATGTTTGGGATACCCTTGCATTAACCTTCAATAATCCCACCAGAGGACACATACGGCAACTAAATTTTCAAATCAAGCAATGTGTCAAAGGTACAAAAACTATCAGTGAGTATTTGCACTCTATTAAATCAAAAGCAGATGATCTTGCATTACTTGGCAAGCCGATGGATCCAGAAGATCTAACAGAACAAATCCTGGATGGCCTTAATGAAGAGTACAAACCAGAGATCAACGCCATCAACAGAAGATACACACCTATCTCGTACTCTGAACTACATGAATGGCTTCTCAATCGCGAGGCCATGATTCTCTGCTCTGATTCACCTTCTGTTAGTCCAATTGTGGCTAATGCGGTTGATACTCGAGTACGCCAACAAGGGAGAAACTATAACAATTATGGCAACCACTCCTACCAGCAACGGTCCAACAACAATACCAACAATCAGCATTGTTTCTCTAGACCATACTTGGGTCGTTGCCAAGCATGTGGAACTCAAGAACATAGCGCAAAGTATTGTCCCGAGTTTCGTATTGTTCAAGGAGCTGTGATGAATCAGCCTATGCAAGGCCTGTCACATCCAAATCAACATTGGCAGCCAAGTGCAAATAATGCCATCATGTCGGACTCGTCCACGTGGCTGCTGGATTCCGGAGCCTCGCATCACATGACCTCGGATTTAGCCAATCTCTCCTTACAAAATCCTTACAGTGGAGGGGATGATGTTCTTTTGGGTGATAGCTCATAGTTACAAATCTCACACTCGAGTTCTCTCTCTTTACCTTCTTATACTAAATCTTTTTTGCTTAATAATGTTTTATGTGTGCCATCCCTTGAGAAGAATTTGCTTTCAGTTTTTCAATTATGTGCTACTAATGGTGTGGCTGTCACTTTTACACCTACATATTTTCAGGTTCGGGATCTGCAAACGGGAACACTCCGTCTTGAGGGAAAGCCTAAAGCTGGCACCTATCAATGGCACGGATGCGGACTGGGGTAGCAACAAAGACGACTACACATCCACAAGCACATACATAGCCTATCTTGTCCAGCATCCTATCGCCTGGTCTTCTAAGAAACAAACGGGGGTGTCACGTTCATCGACAGAAGTAGAATATAGATCACTAGCAGACACGACGTCTGAACTATGCTGGCTAATGTCTCTCTTCAAAGAACTTTGAGTCTCGATCAACATGAAGTCTGTCATATATTGTGATAATGTCGGAGCCACTTATCTTGCTGCAAACCCGGTATTTCACTCAAGAATGAAATACATCGCGTTAGATTATCACTTTATACGACAGTTCATTCAATCCGGTCAGCTGCGTGTGTCCCATATCTCCACCGATGACCAACTCGCCGATGCACTTACCAAACCCCTACCACGGCCTCGTTTTGAAAGGTTAAGTGTCAAGATTGGACTCTGGCACCGACATCCATCTTGAGAGGGTGTATAAGAATATAGAAACCTTATATTCTAGTCAGCTCATAATCGCTTAAGTTTAGGAGTCTTTTACTCTTGTATATTCTCTCTTTAATATCTGTATATTGTCTTTCGCTTGTTGTACGATCTCTCTCTGTATATAAGTAGAGTCTTACTCATGAATAATGTATGTAATTTCATATCTTCATTATTTAAATCTAATATACTAGTTCCTATGTTGAGAGAAAACAAGAACAACTTATGTTATTACAAGTTTTCTCTCCTCTCTCTATCTTCTGTATATTCTACCGTAACTCTCGCTTGCCTCATGTGTTATTTTTATAGTGAAACACAATAGACCTTGTGCAATTATCTAATGCAACCGCCTTCCATTTTTAAGTCACCAAAACTAGAGCTTTCAAGCGGGCCGTATGCCCAAGGGCATCGCCCGTTTAGTACCACTGCAAGGCGGGTCTAGACACTTCAAAAGTTTGCCCACAGAATCGCGGTCCTTCCACTTTTAAGTCGCCAAAACCAGCTCCTTTGATCACGTTCGCACCTTAGACAAACATGCCTTTAAAATTTTAAAACACTAGACGACAACGTGTACGGCTCCATAGCTGTCAATGTATTTGTTTCCTCTATTTGTGGTCTCAAAAACACATTTAACTGTGGTATAATATACAACAACCTAAGTTAAACTTTGAGTTGCAGCAGAGCATGAATGTCTTGTTGTCTTTACTTGGTCATCACGGTTTCATCTTCACAAATCTCCGCACTTGCACAATTTAGTTGAGAGAGTACCTTCATCACTAGTTGTAGGATTCCGTGAGTTTTACTACTCAGACTTGACTTGTATATCAAGTTCAATGTAGCCTATAACTTGCTCACAGCCAAGGTCTTTATGAATATATCAGTCAGATTGTTCTCAGTAGATATCTTCATCACATCAATGTCACCACTTGCTATCACTTCTTTGATATAGTGACATTTAACATCAATTTGCTTTGTTCTTTTGTGATGCACATTGTTTTTATAGAGTGCAATAACACTTTGTGAATCACGAAAGATCTCCACACTCTTCTCCTCAAAACAAAATTCTTTTAACAATCCTTTCAGCCACAACACTTTTTTCATAGCTTCTGTCAATGATATGTACTCGGATTCTGTGGTTGAAAAGACAAAACAACTCTTTGTAGTCCAGACTTCTACTAAGATATGTAAATTTTCGGTACAACTTAAAATTGCGAATCAAATCTACGGTAAAACATTAAATTTGTCATACAAACAAATCTACCACAACATAGAGCCACATATTTATTTTATAGATTTTTTTTTTCAGCGGTTATAAAATCATAAATATTTACTTTTTTCTTCAAAAAATAAAAAATTGCTGATGTGATATTAATTTTTAATTTCGCTCTTGTAATAAGTTAGTTTACTAACAAAGGATTTAAAGGGTATTTTTATAATCAAAACAACTCAACTAACCCATATATTTTCTGGGCATTTTTAATAGGATTAACTACAAAAAAAATTCCATTTAAAATTTTATTTTCAAACGGAGATCCTTACAACTTCAAAAATCATTTTCATAAAACCCGTTTGAAAATAAATATTCGAAAGAATACATTTTAAACAATTGCCCTTTTTAACAATATCAAGTGCTATTCCTGTTTTGACTATGTTAATCTAGTAATTAGGTCATGCTAGTTTTTCTTCCTTAACTATATTAGAAATTAACTAATGTTAAAACAATTTTTAAAGGGATTAATATTGTTTTTTCAAGTCAAAGTGGTGCATTAGGGTGTTCAATAAAGTAGCTCGTAAGAAACTAGGAAAACAACACGTGGAATGAGTAGAAGAGAGGAGTGGACACGGAACGTTTATGTCGGAAAGGGCCACCTCATCAGCTTTTATTTGCTTCCGTTTAAAGTCTGAGATTCTCTCTCGTGGGTCCCTAAAAGCCCAAAACTCCAAAACTGATTATATTTATTTTAAGAAAGAAAATAGAAGGATGGAAAGCTGATTTGCTATTAAAATTTAAAACTGTTTGGGATGATTTCTACTAACCAATTTGGAAGTTACATTTGGATAAATCACATCAGAAATACTCCAAAATTTTTGATAAGTTTTTTCGTTTATGTGAAGTTATTAACCTCTTAATCTTTTCAGAAGATCACTCTCGCTTTCAAGATTTAGAATTTCCCTTGTATTTAAGGAAATATAGAATTTTCCAAGTTTAGAGATTGCGACCTCTTACATCTCGTTGTGACTATGTCACTGGAATCCACTATAACCACCTGAGATTACATTTACAAGAATCTGAGCTTATCTTTTCTCTCTCTTTCCTAAAATGAAGAAGAATACTCGAGAGAATAATCTCTCATTTCTCGTCATAATTAATACCTCCATCTAATTAACCCTTCTTACTGATATTATAACTAACCCAAAAGATCAGCCCAGAACAAGACTCATTAAGAATTGAGCCCTTTTGCTAATAAACCAAAGCCTAACACTAATCCAAGCTAAGCCCATTTACTTAAGCTTTGGATCTGTCTTAGAACATCGACCAACTCTCATAGTCTACAAAGAACTTGCATGTACATGGCAAGTCCTAAAAATTGGATTCGTAGAAGTAAGTCTTTAAAAGAAATCAAAATTGATTATCAAATGTCGTTAATTCTACTGAAAACAAAAAACTAAGAGCAAAACTTTTTTTTTTTAATTTATGATTAAGTGTTGTTAGCTTAACTTGAAAGCATGCGAAAAGGTCACAAGATTCGAGTAATAGTTGGAAGAAAACCATATTACATGTTTTGATTTTGGACTTGAAGGAATGTATGGCTCAAAGGATGTATGGCCCCAAACTTAGAGAGATTACGGCCACCGACCCAATCCTCTTAGTCATGAAAAAAATAAAAATGATATGATAACTTTTTGAAAAAGTTTCGGCCGGTGGATAATTGTCAGAGTCGACAGACTATTTGATGTATGATATCCATATCACGTATACACATGACCATGAAGTCATCTCATCACATGTGATAAGGCCGCATAAAGCTGCCTAAACATTTCATCCACGCCGAAGGGAAACGTACGGCTTTATGTGTCATATATATTCTACAATTAACCTAACTTTTTGGTAATACACGCATTAATACACGTGAACTCTTTATATATATTTCCTTCATCATGTAAGCTTCTCTATATATGATCATATATTGATTCCTATATAACGAATAAGTACATATCTCTTACTAATTTTCATGAGTATTATAGAAGTTGATTCTTCTTATTAATAATTAAAGGTTTTACAAGAATATTTATACGAGATAATTTGGAGAATAAGCTATAAGCTTGGAGAATAAGGTAGAGAGGATATACGATATATACAATATGTAAAGTATCCTAACACGCCCCTTCAAGATGGACGAGCGGAGCTTAGACCAATATTGGTTAACAATGAATTGAAGCTTAGACCAATCTTGTTTATCATCGAGTTGAACCGAGACCGTGGAAGAGGTTTTGTGAGACCATCAACAAGTTGATCAGCGGAGGAAACATGTGTGACGTGAAGATCACCAGATTTAACAAGGCCGCAAACATGATGATAATCAACTGCTACATGTTTAATATGAGAGTGAAATACTGGATTCGCACACAGATATGTAGCACCAATATTGTCACAATAGATAACCGGTGTTTGAGATAAAGAGACCCCAAGTTCAGCAAGTACGGACCTGATCCATTGAAGTTCGGAGGCTGTGTCTGCAACTTATTTGTACTCTGCTTTAGTAGAGGAACGTGCTATTGTTTGTTGCTTCTTTGCTGACCAAGAGATTAAGTGTTTACGAAGATAGACAAGATGAGCCCCCGTTGATGAGTAATCATCTTTATCACCACCCCAATCCACATCAGAGTAAGCATGAAGATGAAGTGGGTTAGAAGCTACAAAGAAAAGACCACGATTACGGGTTCCACAAAGATACCTTAGGACACGCTTTGCCACAGACCAATGTTCCGTGGTAGGAAACTGCATATATTGAGAGAGTTTTTTTACGGCAAAAGCGATGTCAGGACGCGTGAAGAGAAGATATTGAAGACTACCAATAACCATGTGATACTCTTTTATTTCAACATTAGACAAATATATTCCAGAACATTTGGTTAATAGTGGATGGTCGGCCATGGGAGTCGAAACTGGGTAGGCATCTAAGATGTTCACACGCCTCAACAGATCATTGATATATTTTGTTTGAGTCAATGTGAGTCCTGCCTTTGTGCGATAAACTTCAATGCCAAAAAGTAGCTTAGAGCACCTAGATCTTTAAGAGAAAACCTCTCACCCAATAGATCAATAAATTGTTGTACTTCTCGTGGAGAGTTACCCGTAATAACAATATCATCAACGTAAACAAGGAGGAAACTTACCGAGCCAGCAGCCAAAAGAACAAATAGAGAAGTATCCGCAAAAATTGACAAAACCAGACTCCAAAAGGAATGTACGAAGAGCATTGTACCAAGCTCGCGGAGCTTGTTTCAAGCCATAAATTGCTTTATTCGACTTACCCACATAA